>QRFJ01001624.1:284523-497148 GCA_006176705.1 Cocos nucifera
AAAAGAGAAGAGATAATAGAGGAAAGGATGGCAGCGGGCGAGAGCTCAAAAAAGGAAAGGACCGATGTTCCGGGCTCCATGGCTCCCATCAGCTGCCGTGATCTCCGAACTTGTCCCAAAAGTCCAAGCTCCCCCGCCTTCAAGCTCGATGCCATCACCAGGGTCGGCTAGGAGGTCATCACGGTGCCCTGCCCTATCCTAGAGTCTGTATCCTCAGACCGCTCCCACTAAAGGATAAGAAAGGAGGTGGAGAAGAAAAAGACCAAAGGGGCCTAAGGAAGTTCCAGTGGAAGGTCTGCCGCAATGGGCCCAATAGTTCCGACGAAGAGTTAGGGGAGAACCCCTTCAAAAATCATGAAATCATTAGGGTCTGGTTGACGAGTTTACCATACCCAAAGTCGTGGATCGGATCATCGATTTGGATGTCGACCAATGTGCCTGGGATTCACTCGGATCCTTTTTTGAGTTAGTTACCTTATCTTTCTCCTTAAATTTTCTAATGCTTGCCCATCCGTGCCACCCTCTTCACCATATACATACTATCTATTTTTTTTAAAAAAAATAGATGGGTCACCAACTGCTTGGCTACATCAGAGTGCTGAATCACTTAAAGTCGGAGTTGGTGAAGGCCCAAGATGATCATCAGGCCTAGGTTGAGCACCCACTTAAGGAAAGAGATGAAGTTGACCACTTTTTGATGAAGAAATCTATCAAGGTTGAAGATCTTCAAGAAGCACTCCACAAGGAAAGAAAAATATCAACGGGGTTAAAGACTACTTTAGGCTTGGAGGAAGAGCAAAGAAGAAAGGCTAAAGTTGAGAGCATCGAATTGAAGGAGTAAATTTCTATGCAGATCTCAGAGATGATGGCTTGGATAATAGAGGAGTTCAAGGTCTCTCCTGAAATGAGAGATCTGAACATCAAATTTAGCTAAGAGGCCTTCAACAAAGGTTTCAAGCTCTACAAGAACAGGGTGGCCAGCAAGTTTTCTATACTTGACCTCGACTCTTGTACGGAGAGACTCTTAAAGATGAAGCGCAGCCATCTATCAATGCGGTAGATTCCCCTCCTGCCAAACCTGCTACCGAAGAATTGGGATCAACTAATACTACACCAAACTCCTCATTAGCTCCCTTAGAGGTTTGAGATCTGTTAATTTATATTTTTTTCTTTTCATTTATTTTTTTTTGTACTAAAAATATTTTGATCAATGAAGTCAAGTTTATTTTGAGAATGAATTTTTTCTTCTGTGAAATCTATGTGGTGATATTTTCATGCTCCAAGTGCAGTCTCCTATCAAAGTCGACCTCTTTTCTCAGAATGTTCTCTTGAAGTCACACATAAAAAGCCTAAGGAGGGAGGTTCATCATCTTAAGAAAAAATTGAAGAAGACTGAAGATGAGCTTAAGAGATTAGAGAAGAATTATGCCGATGCTGTCGCCAAAATTAACCACTTGCATCAATCATCCAAATAATTATTTAAAGAATATAATACTAAGAAATTCTATCCAAATGAAGAGCTCGAGGAGGTTAAGAAGCATGCAAGTGAGAAGTCCTGGACTTTAATAGCTAAAGCTTCCACCCTTGAAGTTGAACTCAATGCGGTAAAGGAGAAAATTCATTTAGAGGGAAGCTCAACATGGTCTACCAGCCGAGAGGAGTTCGGTTGGGATTGGTCCAAGGGATTCTTAAAGCTTCCAAGTCAACTTCATGCCAATGAGATTTTACATAAGAATTTCGAGCTCGATCGGAGTAATGAAATCACCAACCTCCAACAGCAACTTCAAAAAGCAAATGAGAAGATAACTGGTCTTAAAAAGTAGTTGGTGAAGAAGGCAGAGGCCAACTCAAACAGAGAATCAGATGAACGTCTTTCCTTAAGGAATTCTTTGGAGACCCTATCGATGGCATTTGCAAAAGAATCAAACGAGCTTCAACAGCTGAAGATTCAACTGACTTATAAGTGACAAGCTATCAAGGACGTAGAGGTCCAATCCAAAATTTTAAGAAGACAGTTTCGGGAGTCTAAAGATAATTACTAATAGGATGATAAGTTATTTGTAGAGAGTCTATTGAAAATGAAGAAGCTTAAAGAAGAGATTACTAACTTGAAGCAATCTCTGGTGATGGCAAGGGGCAGCAGTCCAAGGTTTGAAGAATTGGGTCCTTCTTAGGACTTCATCCATTTTATTTTTTCTCCTTTTTTTTTATATGGTCTTGCAGACCTTTATTTTGTAATGACCTTCAATTTTTATAGAATGATGTTTTCTTCAATTGTCAATTTGTCTTGCATGGATTTGATGTCTATTGATTTTTTCATTTCCTTCACCTCATCTTTTAATGAGATGACCATCGAAAAAATGCCTTCTTCCTATCTTGGGTAATCGAGAATTTTTGTCAATGTTAGGACGAGATTCCTCTCTTGTTCTCGAAGGAGTTTGCTTTTACTTTTGTCATGGTGAGGTCCTCTTCTTGCTCCTAATGAAGTCATTGAGATACAAAAGGACCATTGAAAGAGCCTCTCTCCTCCTCCTATCTTAAATAATCAAAGATCTTCATCCATGTCAGGATGAGATTCTTCTTCAATTCCTGACATGATTGGTCTTTATATTATCCTCCTATCAGGATGAGGTCTTCCTCTTGTTCCTGACGGGATTATCCTTTTATCAGGGCAAGGTCCTCCTCCCATTCCTAACAAAACATTGGGGCATAAAAGGGCCGTTGAAAGGGCCTCTCCCCTCCTCCTGTCTTAAAAAACTAAAGGTCTTCATCCATATTAAGATAAGATTCTTCTCTTGTTCTTGACATGGTTGACCTTTACTTTATCTTCCTGTTAGGATGAGATCCTCCTCCTATTGCTGATGGGATTGACTTTTCTTGGTTAGGATGAGGTCCTCCTATCCTTAGCAAAGCCATTGGGGCACAAAAAAGCCATTGAAAGAGCCTCTTCCCTCCACCTATCTTACATAATTGGAGGTCTTCATCCATGTTAGGATGAGGATCTCCTCCTGTTCCTGACATGGTTAGCCTTTACTTTATTCTCCTGTCAGGATGAGGTTCTCCTCCTATTTCTGATGGGATTGTTCTTCCTTTGTTAGGATGAGGTCCTCCTATTTTTACCAAAACTATTGGAGCACAAAAGGGCTATTAAAATGGCCTCTCCTCTTCTCCTGTATTAAATAATTGGAGTTCTTCATTCATGTTAGGATGAGGTTCTTCTCCTATTCCTGATATGGTTGGCCTTTACTTTATCCTCCTATCAGGATGTGGTCCTCCTCCTATTCCTGATGGGGTTGGCCATCTTTTGTTAGGACGAGGTTTTCCTTCTATCCCTAACAAAGCCATTGGGGCATAAAAGAGCCATTGAAAGTGCCAGTCCCCTCCTCTTATTTTAAATAACTGGAGGTCTTCTACTTTGTTTAAAGATGAAGTTTGGTTAAGTCATTCCTTGCCATCATATAACTTTGCAACAAAGAATAAGGATATTAAAAATAAGGAAGCTTTATTGAGGCAAGATTATTTATAATACATTCTCAAGTTCTCTAAGTTTGAAGGCCGTGGGAGTGCTGGTCCTCAAGCTCCTTCAGATAGTATGTCCCTTGCCAGACAATTTCCACAACTTCATAGAGGCCTTCCCAATTTAGGATGAGCTTTTCTTGGTTTTGAGGTTGCAAATCATCTACTCGTCCGAGCATCAGATCTCTTACTCTGAATGCTTTGCTTCTGATTCTGGAGTTGTAGTAGTGGGCTACTCTTTGCTTGTAAGCTACCATTCAGATTTGAGCTTTCTCTCGCTTTTCTTCTAGTAGGTCAAGATTTGCTCTGAGATCTTGGGAGTTACTTTCTTCATTGAAGGCCTTGACCTACGTTGAAGGAAGCCAAAGTTCCACTGGAATAATTGCCTCCATCCCGAAGGCTAGTGCAAAGGGGATTTCTCTGGTAGGCAATCTCTGAGTAGTTCAGTATGTCCAGAGCACATGATAGAGTTCATCTACCCATGTGCCCTTTGACCTCTCAAGTCTCGCCTTTATCTCTTATAGCAAAGATCTGTTGGTTACTTCTACTTCACCATTTGCTTGTGGGTATGCTACTGATATAAAATGGTGAGATATATTCAGATATTCATAGAACTCAACGAACTTTGTATCTGCAAACTGATGCTCATTATTAGTGATTAGCATTCAAGGTAGACCAAACTTGCAAATAATTAACTTTCAGATGAAGTCCTATACTTTGGCCTCAGTGATCTTTGCTAAAGGTTCAGCCTCAATCCACTTGGTGAAATAATCTACTATCACCAGTAGGAACTTTTGCTGCCCAGACACTACATCATGGTGCATAGTATTGGAAAATGTGTCCTAAAGTCAATCATCTAAGTAATAAATGAGTGGAATTAGTATATGAATTATCTAATAGTAATAGTAATTTGGTTGTTTTATCATAAAAGTTCTATCTTCCTTAAATGAACTCCTAAATTATGATGAAGTTCTTAGAACCACAATCAATCAATAAAGAAGGATTTATTGAATGTTTCTTAAATTGTTCACGACCAAATGATAAGTTATTAACAAGGATGATAACTTATCAAGTGTAGATCACTATATGCCATATGCGTTAGTTATCCTCGTAACCAAGTGATGTGGAGACACTAGTATGACATCCAGGTGAGATATAGGAGTACATCTATACTAAACATGATCAATGTAGCACTCTACTATCAAGAATAGCTAGCTAAGGCCAATAGGTATAAGTGTCCCTCTGACCTGAGATTGCCACGATGACTTGCGAGCAACTCACTGAACTTTGGTACTGGACTGCCTATATTTCTAATATAGGTGATGGAAGGTTTTTGGGTATAGTCAAGTATTTGTAGAGTTGGTGTGTAAGTCAAGATGGGATTGACCACTCCTGATTAACTTTAGAAAGAGAATGTCTCACTGTGTTTCAATTTAGCAAAACCTAGGCCTGGATAATCCTCGTGAGGTGTCACAGAATTTGAAAAATTTTGAGACACAATAAAGATGACTTGTATGAGTATTTGACAACATACTCGAAGTTGTCTTAAGCATTATTGATCATAGGGATGAATTATATGGTAACTATGGGCTAGGATTCTAAGAATGTTACTTTGCATACATTCGAACTATTCGGACGTCGGAAACCATTGCTAGATAGTAACTTTGATTGGTACAAGAATTGATTTCTATACTACCAACTTAGGTTTGAACCTATGGGGTCACACACATTAGAGCTTGTAACCTAATCAAATGGTTAATCAATCATTAAGAATCATTTTGAGGTCAAACATTCAATGCGATTGATGTTTGACCTAATGCAAGTATTGCATGAGAATCAATTAGCAATTGGATTGCTAATTGGCTTAATTTGATTGAGCAATAGAGCTAAGATCAAGTCGAATTGACTTACATTCAATTAGAATTGGTTTGGACTTAATTGGGTTAAGTCCAATTGGTTTATTGGATAAGCCAATAGCAAGGGAAAATCAATTCCTAGTTGGACTAGGATTTAAGTGCATCTAATTCCAAATTGACTTTGAATTTAAATCAAAATTAAATATGATTTAATTGAGCTCCTAGTTGGACTAGGATCATCCTTAATTGGATTGTATTTAATCTAATTTAAATAAAATTTAAATTATATTTAAAATAATTTTGACCTAGTCAAACAAGAGGAGTCTTAGTTGGATTGAGACTCTCTCTCTTTCACTTATGCTTAAGAAAGCCCACACCATATTTTAATTTTATATTTTTTCTATGTTTTCCCATGTCTAATAAAAGGTTTTCCATGCTCCATATCAGATTATTTGGAACAAATTTTGACTTGGTCAAAAGCAGAAAGTTGTTAGGATTAGATTCCTTCTTGGAAGAGCCCTCTTTGACCTAAAACCTTCCCTCCTCTTGTGCGCCCACTTTCCCCATGCCTCCAATATTATTTCCACCCTTTCTCCTTTTCTTTAGGGTGTTGGTTTTCTATTTCACATGCCAAAAATCATGGAAGGGACGTCCAAGAGTTGGACGCCCCATAGAAGTCCTCCTTTGACTAGGTTTTGACCTAGTCTTGCAATAAAAGGTGGACGCCTCTTATGAAATGGTTTGAAAAATATGAAAAATCCTAGAAAAATTATAAAAAATTAGAGAAGAAGGAGGAGAAGGCATGGAGGAGTTGTGATGCCAAGATTCTTGGAGAAGAGCCCTCAATTAAGACATCAAAGGTTGATATCTTGAAGAGACAAGGCAAGAGAAGATTGTCTTCTCTTATATATATATTTTTAATATTTCTCTCTTCCTATTTTATTTATGATTTTTATGTGATAAAAATTTGAGAGAAACAGAGAGGAGGGGTGTTGAGGTTTGTGGTGCCATGTCCTTAGAGAAAGGGTCTTCATCTGGACATCAAACTTTGATGTCCTTAAAGGCACAAAGGTAAGAGAAGATGGTCTTCTCTTGTTGTTTTGATTTTAATCTTTCCTTCCTATTTTCTTTGCATATTTTTATGTGATAAAAACCTGAGAGAGAGAGGACAAGGGTGTGGAATATGTGCTCAAAGATTTTTGTGCACAAAGACTCTTTTTGGACATGATCTGATCATGTCCTAATGCGAGAAGAAGAAGAGAAGAAGATCTTCTCTTAGGGTTTCCTTGAGAGCCCTTCTTCTCAATTTTATTTATGAGATTTTTATGAAAAAAAATCTAAAAGTGTGATATCTAAAAAAATAGAAAAAAATCCAAAGGAGATGGTCTTCTCTAAACCTAGCATAATAGATATTTTCAGGACATCAACCGTTGATGTCCTGAAGGAGAAGATTTATCTTCTCCTAGTATTTTTTCATATGTCTTTTTATTTATATTTAATGGAAGATCGAAGGGTTGGATTCCTTCCTCATTTCTTCTCATGTTCTTTATCTCTTGGATTATCCAAGAGATCTAAAGAACATGTATTTGATTAACCATTAGGAGAGATCCACGAGAAGCTAGCACTTCGAGCGGATCTTCATTCGACGAACCTCCTATCTGTATTGCAGGTTTGTGTGCATCATCTGTAGAGGTCGGATGCATGTGCAGCTCCAAAGGCAATAATGGATTCAACCATAGAGTTCTCGACCCATGCAAAGGTAAGAGATCTGATCTCTTGATGACCTAGATGTGATCTAGGGTTAGATCTAGAATTACTTTAGATCTAGGTATTGATGTGATCAATACCACTCATGATTAATTTAATTTTAAATTTATATTTGTATCATAATATGTTATAGATCCTTGATGTAGGGTTTTGTTATTTGATTACATGCATTTGTAGATTAAATAGTTTAATCTATGTCTTCCGCTACTCTTTATTTCGAAAAAATTTTGAAATCTATGTATGAAATCTTGCATATTTTCTATCAATGGTATCAGAGCGTCTAGATTTTATTATAACATATTTATGTATATTTTAGATTAAATCTAAAAATTAAAGTTAATTAAAGATCGCACATACTGTCATAAGATTGTCCTGTTGTAAGGTTAACCCCTTATAATGAAAAGGTTGTCCTAGTATATACTGATCTAAATCAAAATCATGAATTATTTAGATTAGATCTAAGAAAATTTATGATTTAATTTTTTGATTTAAATCTAAGATTTAATAGATATTAGATCTATTTTAGATTATTTAGATTAGATTTAAATAATATTAGGATTGCACATACTGCCAGAAGATTATCCTGCTATAAGGTTAATCCCTGATAGTGGAAAGATTGTCCTAGTATGTGATGATCCAAAAAACTTAAATTTTAAATATATTAGATGAGATTTAAAGTAATTTATGATTTATTTTTAAATTTTAAATCTAAATTTAAATGATTTTGATCTGATTTTAATCATTTAGATGAGATCCATGTGATATGTTTCATGTTTAGATTTAAATCCTTATGTTGCATATGTTGGAAATGTAGCTTTTATTTTTGAATCTAGAATGAATATGTATGATGTATTTATTTTGTAGAATTTTAAATTATGAACTTACTTTCTACAAAATCCTTGATTTGAAACCTCAGGACATGATCTAAATAATGAAACAAATCAGATCTAAAACTATATATTGAATATGATTCAATACAGTTTAAAAATATTTCAAACAATAAAATCAGAAACTAGTTCTGAGATTCCATAAACCTAAATCCATAAGACTTGAACTTAATTGAGAATTAAGTGATTATTTAAGATCTAGGTTTGTGATTTGAAGATCCTAAGATAATTTTATTATACATGGGTTAAAGAAAAATGGGTTAGCTTTGATCAGGTTCTTAACTGGGTTAGACCCAGTATTAGATTAAATATAGACATAATTGAAAAATTGATCAAACTTAATTAGTAGTTAATTAGGATTAGGTCATATCTATAGATCACTTCAATAGTTGTAGTTGATCAAAGTCCATATATTTAACAAATGGATGCTGATCGTGGCTCAGTGGTCGAGCCTAAGTCTTTAGGTAGACCAAATCAAAATTGATAAATCAATTGGTGTCTAAGGTAAGTCTAGCATCCCAGATTAGTGATTTTTAATTGACAGCTTGCTTACCTAGCCATTTTTTATGGTGTCTAAGGCAAGCCTTGGTGGACCCTTCCACCAATCTCACTAACCTGACCAATGTGGTTAATCAAGTTTTTGATTAGGTTTTTTATTGATTCGTGCTAATCGATGTCATATAGAAAATTAGTGAGACTAATTTTATTCAGTGAGACTGATTTAGGTGCCCATGGACCATAATCGTAGTCCTTATTAGTGACTTGCAAAGTCAGTGGGAGGACTTGACTTAGTAAAGTCAGTGGGAGCAAATTGGTCCATATTCTTTCTATCCTTAAATCACTAATAATTGAAATCTTCTAAAATTATTAGCTTCTTAAAATGATAAAGTTATAGGAATAACGGAGTCATAGCCTCCTATTAAGATGTTTGATAATGGATCCATTAACTCAATAATCATTGAAGGCCCAAAGGCCTGGTGCTTGTTGACTAATGAAATTATCATCCATCATATGATGACTTGCATGTGTCTCTCTAATGGTGGTTGGGTTGGCCAACCAAAGTTGGGCCTGATCATTCATTGGTTGGATGCGCCAAGTATGGTCATGTTAATGGTTGGACCTAACTGAATCCTTTTCTGAGAAGGCCAAAGCCAACTGATCAGGGCCTGAGGTAAAATTAAAATTACTAGAAATTATTTGAAGAAATAATTGGTTATGAACCTATCCTTAGATGTACATGATGTTAGATATGTGTCCCCTAGAAGCTAGAATTGGCTGACACTTATTATAAACTTCTAAGGGCAAAATTATAATTTTGACTATAAATAATAAAAAGGATTATTTTCTATCACAATGTGTATTTAGTGTCTGTGATACATCCCTGAGTTAATGATAATGACAGTTCTTATTTTCAAAAGTTGAAAATTTAAGACATGAATTTTCATTATTAACTCATAAAATGCTCCTACCGTAGGATCATCATGAGAATGATGATTGATCCGGAAGGTTGGTGTATAATCATTTCTTTATAGTAGATGAGTCTTGAGTCTACAGTGTGGAGACATCAGAACGAGAGTACAAGTACTTGTTAGAGAATGAGGGTACTAAGCATGACCACCTCGAGCAGGCATTAAGAAGTTTACCTTCTCGTCGATGACTGGCTCGAAGTTACAGTTGTGTGTCTGGTTCTTTGATCTGAGGTGCATCGATAGTTCACCTTGAGGGTGTTATAGTTTGACTACACCATGACTCGATCTCCTAGCCATTCGAAATCCTAAGATGTATGTTGGCTATAGCATATTCATTGTAGAAATTGGATTACACCAATAGAAAATCTATCTACCTCGGTAGATGAGGAGTAGCCCTATGATGATCATGAGAATCAAGTCCATAAGCCCATGGCCATGGCAAATGATATAATAGAAAGAGTTTCTATTAAGGTTTTCATATTGGACTTGAATTGAATGATTAATAATATGGTAGATATTAGGGTTTGACGAGATTACCTTAAGCCCAATTTAGTCGGGGCTCAAGATAGAAGAACTTAATCACATAGATAACTGCACCGAGAGGTTCATTTTTAGTTCTGATGGATTGCTACCATATGCTACTAGGTGTCACTGGTGGATTTCGAGAGCAATTAAAATAATTTAGATAATCAATCATATTAGTTGTAATAGTTCTGATCCATCGAAAGGTGTTTCGATGATGTCCATGATCGAGATTATGACATATCTCATTACCATACAGAACTGAACCTAACTAGATCACACAAACAAGGATTTTAATCTAGATATCATCAATTGGACTAACCTAATTCAATTGATTTGAATTAGATTCAATTAGGTTCAAGAAAATTATGCTGGCACACGATTGAGCCTAATGTTCTCCTTTAATTATCATTAAAGTTTATCTCGATTGAGCCAAATGTGTCTTGGCTCACTCAGGTACATTTACTTGATCTGACTGGAGCTTGTCCAGATCAGAAAAGGATTGTCTTAGTTTATGAGATGAATTTAAGACAATACCTGCCATTTTCCATCACCTGCTAAATCCTATTTTGGACATTTGGTCAAATGTTGACTTTTGATACTTAGACATCTGCCCATGTGTCAAGCCATCATAGGAGAGAGTTCTTGGACTAGTCCACCTACTAAAAAGTAGATGGATAAGGGGTGCATGCCTAGGAAGGCGTGCACCCATGGATAAAGCATCTGGAGTCCCATACAGATAGGACTCCAGTTGCTTCAGGGATTCTACTTGGATGGCACCTGGAAGACCGCTTTGACCCAGGCTTGGTGCCATCTAAGGATGATTTAAAGGAGCTCTCATCTGATTGGATCAAATGATGTTATCCCACTAATCAGATTTAGATCTGATTGCACAAAAAATCATGATTGGCTGGGATGATGTGGCACTGCATGGCGCAATAGGGTCTATAAAAGCCCTATCTACGCCAAGATCAAAGATGCTTGACCCATTGCCCAAGCCACAAGGCTACCACTCTTCCTCCTCCATGCCATCTTCAGGTGTTCTCTCTCCTATCCATGCCCAAGAATTTTTGGATGTAAGTTTGGTGCGATCTAAGCAAGAGAAAGGTGACAGAAAAAGAAAGAAGGCAACACTACTGCAAGAAACAACTCACATCTTCGAAAGAAGTTTTAAAGATCTTCAAAATCAGATCCAGATCTAATTTTTGGAGAAGTGATAAAGAAGGAGGAGATCTTCAGATCTTACCTGAGTGGATACTGATAGAGGCCAGGCACTTACGTGGCTAGATCCAGAACCTCAGGCTGATATCAGGATCATCATAGGATAATCAGATTATCCGCAACAAGATAAAATTAAATTAGATTTAATTTATTCTTTATTTTATTTTATTTTTTTATTAGATAAATAATATCAAATCTAGAAAAGTCTTAGATCTGATTTAGATCCAATAAAATTTTTTTTGAAATATCACTTTTGATCCAATCAGATTGAACGAACCTAACCCAAAAAACTAGGTTTTTCCTTCAACTAATATCAGAACCAGGTTGCATTTTTTATTAGATCAAATTTTATTTTAATTTTGATCTAATAACTTGATGATTTTAGATGTCACATTAGATGTGATTAGATCTAAAATTAAAAATTTAAAAAAGAAATTAAATAATTTAGATCTAAGTTGTACAAGATGCAAGACTAGTTATAGAATAGAATTATTCTATGTATAGTCTAGCATGATCATAATTTAATTTGATTAGTTATGATTTTTAGATCTATTTATTTACTATTTTTTGATGTTATAAATATTATAATAAGATCCAATAAATAGAAAATAAAGTTATTTAATTTTTATTCATATGAGATATGATGAATGCATGTTTAGACTAGTTGTAGAATAGTTCTACATTATCTAGAATAGATTTTAATTTGATATGATCAATTTAAATTTGATTTTTTAGATGATTATAAGATAATTTAGATCTAAAAAATATATGATATGATATATGAAGATGTATGCAAAACATGTTTATAGTTAGATCATTTTTTTATATATGAGATATATGATATAGATCTAACTAATTTTGTAGTTTTCATATTTTTGATTAAGACGTTCCCCATGGCCGTCCGATCATAAGAATCAAGTAGGGTTTAAATGCCCTCTCCTTCCATTCAATGGGGTGTTCTTATGATGTGTAGGGGTGTTGCGCATTCGTCCTTAATTAGAAATCTAAAACTTATTTTCTGCAAAATCCTAGATCCTGAATCCTTAAGATTTTATTTACATATTTTATTTGTGAATCCTAAACGTAATTAAGAATTAAGATTATGAAATATATTAAGTCTAAAAATTGAAAATTTTTAGATTTAAGACATATTCATAAAATTAGGTTCGAGCTTGGGTAGCTTAATTAGGTCTAGCGGTTGATCAAACTGAATCAAGAGTTGGTTAGATGGGATCAAGAATGCTTAAATTGACTAGCCTAATAAGATTAAGTCTGGATCAAGATCGAATCACATGAGTGATCGATCAAGCGATGACCTAATTAGGCTCAGTGGTTAGAGTCTGGATTGTAGGCTAACCTGATTGATTCTGGCTCAATAATTTAGTATCTAAGATAAGTCTGCTAGATACGACTGACTGATTTTTAATTGAAAGCTACTCGACTTGAATGCATCATTATCGAGTTAATGGCATATCCCTTCCATCGGTCTCACTTATCTGACCATATTTATTGACCCAGTCCTGATCTAAGGTGGTTAACAATCCAAGCTAATCCATGCCACTAGGTTAGCCATAATTGTTATGGCTATTGTAAGTCAAGTTTAAAGAGACCTAAATCAAATCTTTCTAAGAAAAGATTAAGTCTAAGGTCTTTCACCATTGTAGATATGCGGGCCCTTCTCGAGGTTGATTGTTCTCGGCTGATCATAGTGGTTTAGTTACACTGAAAAGATGCAACTATGTCTATTAGGCATTAGATGCTATGGGCTGGAGGATAAATTAAGCTCAATATTTTGAATATGATGAGAGATCCAATTAGAAATCCAATCAGTGCAAATGGTGTATCTGACTTAACTAAGGAGTGGATCAATATTCCAGACATGATGAGATTCATGAATTAGAGACCAAGTTTGGGTGCACCATGATTAGAGAATCATTGGATAAGAGTTATCCACTCATTGGCTAACCCATCACCAATAACTGTTAGGTGAGGTGATGAGTCAGTTGGTGGGATTGCACCACCCATTAGAAATCTATAATCATGGAGATTTTTGCATCTCTACAGAGGGAGTATAGAGATCTGAGAAAATAGTGGGAGCTAATTTATTTAAAAATTAAACTCCTAAATATATTGCTCAAGTCTTAATTACAATAACTACAAACTTTGACTCTATACAAGAAAACCAAAATGTTTGCATCCAATCCACTAGCACGTATCCTGGACACCCATAGACTGATCGAACCCAATTACAAGAATTTTTTTTGAAACTTTAAAATCATTTTGCATTCTGAGAAGTTAACTCATGTATTAGACCAGGATGCCCTCACCTTACCAGCTCATCCATCCGCTGAATAGAGAGCATCTCTTGATAAGTGGACAGATGAAGATAACAAGATCAGATACTACATGTTGGGCTCGATGTCTGATGAGCTTCAGTGCCAACATGAAGATATCAAGACTGTCCATCAACTGTTGGCTCACCTGTAAGAGATGTTTGATGAACAGAGTCGCGTAGCCAAATATCAGGTCACTAAACGACTTTTCAAGGCTAAAATGCATGATGGGCAGTCAATTCAAGATCATTGTTTGATGATGTCAAGGACTTGGAAGAGCTTGAGAAGCTTGAAGTAAAGTTAGATCCGGATCTGCAGAATGATATAATTATGCAATCCTTGACTGATGCATATGGACAGTTCATCATGAACTACCATATGCATAAACTTCAAAATACTCTGGCCGAGCTTATGAACATGCTGGTTACTGCTGAGCTTTCAATGAAAGGTTCTAAAGGCTCAGTATTTACTATGAAATGGACTTCTTCCAAGAGAAAATCTTTTGAAAAGATGAAGAAGTCTATGAAAAGGCAGAAGGTGGAAGGAGGAAAGAAAAAGAAGGCAGAGCTGAAGAAGAAAGCTGCTGATAAAGAAAAGTAATTCCATTGCAACACTGACAGCCACTGGAAGCGAAACTGTCCTACATACCTGGCCACCCTAAAGAATAAGAAGGAGGCAGATCCTTCTGAAGGTATGCTCATTATTGAATCTAACCTTATGATTTCTTTTACATCCAGTTGGATGCTTGACTCTGATTTTAGTGCTCATTTATGTACTTTCATGCAGAGTCTTGAGGATAGCAAGAGGCTGAGGGACAGTGAGATGATCCTAAGCATTGAAAATGGAGCAAGGGTTGCTGCTGTGGTCATGGGAACCTATCCTCTTTGACTATCATCTGGTTTAGATTTAGTACTTAAGGATTGTTATTATGTGCCTACAGCAAGTAGAAATTTGATTTCTATTTCATGTTTAGCACTAGAAGGCTATGTTACTAGTTTTCTTAAGGACCATTGTAACATTTTTTATGAAAGAAATAAAATTGCAAGTGGTTTTCTTATTAACGGTCTTTACCAGTTACATATTGATGTATCTATTTTTAATATCGAAAAAAATATGAATGCCATAAAATCAAAATGATCCAGGGATAGTCCAAACGATAGGTATCTATGGCACCTTAGACTAGATCATATAGTAGAAGATAGGGTTAACAAATTAGAGAAAATTAGGCTATTGAGTCCATTGACTTTCAAGTCATATCCAATTTGTCAATCATGTCTTCATGGCAAAATGACTAAACTTTCTTTTGTGGGACATGGGGAAAGAGCCATGGATTTACTTACCCTAGTATATACTGATGTGTGTGGCCCATTTGATGTACCAACTAGAGATAATTTTGTCTACTTCATAACCTTCATCGATGATTTATCTCGGTATGGGTATGTGTATTTTATGAGACACAAGTCTGAAGCCTTTGAAAAGATTAAAGAATTCAGACCTAAAGTAGAAAAGCAAACTAAAAAATTCATTAAGATTCTTCGATCAGATCGAGGAGGTGAATACCTTAGTCAGAAATTTCTGGACTATCTCAAGCAGAATGGCATAGTTTCTCAATGGACTTATCTGGAACACCTCAGCTCAATGGGATTTCAAAATAGAGGTCTATTAGATATGGTCCGATCCATGATAAGCTTCATAGATCTTCCTGATTTTCGTTGAGGATATAGTTTGTTAACTGCTATATATTTACTGAATAAGGTTCCTTCTAAAATCGTTCCTACCATACCATATGAGATATGGCATAGTAAGAAACCAAGTTTGAGTCATCTCAAAATTTGGGGTTCTCCAGCTCATGTCAAAAGACAATAAGCAGATAAGTTAGACTATAGATCCTTTAGAGCTTAATTCATTGGATATCCTAAAGTCATTAGGATATTATTTCTACATTCCAGAAGATCATAATGTGATTATGAGTCAACATGCCATCTTTCTTAAAAAATAGTTTATCCAAGATGGTAGCATTGAATAGCAGATCAAGCTAGAGGAGAAAGTCTTCCAAGATCAAAGAGCTAAGGACCCTTTGGAACCAAATCAGGTTGAGCTAATACAATCACTACCTCCTCCACCTTGAAGATCAGAAAGAATTTTCCATCTCCTTGAGAGGTACTTAGGTACTATTTCAGAGAAAGTAGAGGAAATGTTCCTCGTAGGTAATGGAGTTCATATTGATGATCCCAAAACCTATAATAAGGTGATATCAAATATCGACTCCGAAAAATGGTTAGAGGCAATGAAGTCAGAAATTAACTCGATGCACTTAAACCAAGTCTGGACCTTGGTAGATTCATTAGAAGGTATAATACCTATTGGATGTAAATGGATCTACAAGAGAAAGATTGGTGTAGATGGGAATGTAGAGACATTCGAAGCTAGATTAGTGGCAAAAGATTATAGTCAGTGTGAAAGTATTGAATATCAGGATACCTTTTCATCAGTAGCCATACTTAAATCTATTCGCATATTGCTTACCATTGCAGCCTATTTTGATTATGAAATATAACAAATGGATGTGAAATTAGTGTTCTTAAATGGATATCTTGAGGAAGATATCTATATGAAATAACCACTGGGTTTCACATCCAGTGATACTGATTACAAAGTATGCAAGCTGCAAAGATCCATATATGGACTTAAGCAAGCATCTCAGAGCTGGAATACTAGTTTTAATGATGTGATCAAATTGTTTGGTTTCATCAAGAATGAGGAGGAGGCATGTATTTTCAAAAAGGTCAGTGGGAGCACTATTGTCTTCCTCGTACTGTACGTAGATAAAATCCTCCTTATTGGGAATGATATTCTCATGTTGACCACAGTTAAAATGTGGTTATCTATAAAGAATTCTCCATGAAAGACCTAGGAGAAGCATCCTTTCATTCTAGGAATTCAAAGGTCTATAGAGATAGACTGAATAGGATGCTAGGACTTTCATAGAAGATGTACATAGAGGAAGTGCTAAAGAGGTTTAGCATGGAAAACTCCAAGAGGGGATTGGTACCACTTCAGACATGGCATTCATCTTCTCCAAGAAGATTGTATCCCAAGCACACCTGAGGAAGATTGAATGCATAAGCAAGATCCCTTATGCTTCTACAATAGGGAGCCTCGTGTATACTATGTTATGTACACGACCTGATATAGCCCATGCTGTGAGTGTCACAAGCAGATATCAGTCAAATCCAGGAGAAGAACACTAGACTTCTATGAAATGTATCCTTAAGTACTTAAGAAGAACTAAGGATATGTTCTTGATTTTTAGTAATGGAGAACTCAAAGTCCAAGGGTATACAGACTTGGATTTTATGCCCGATATAGATGATCAAAAGTCAACATCTAAAAATCTATTTGTGTGTAATGATGGTGCTATCAGAAAGAGTTTCAAACAGATAGTAATAGCAGATTCCACCATAGAAGCAGAATACATCGCTGCGTCAGAAGCTGCAGAGGAGGCATTCTAGTACAAGAAGTTTGCCGCAGAGATTGGAGTGATGCCATCAGATGTCATTCCTTTGTACTACGATAATAATGGCACCATAGCCCTTGCTAAGGAGCTGAGATCTCACCAAAAATTCAAACACATCGAGCAGCGATACCACCTCATCCGTGATTATCTTGAGAAAGGATACATCGAGATCAAGAGAGTCAACTCCGCAGATAATGCGACGGACCCACTTACAAAGCCGTTGGGCCAGCAGAAGATCGAAAGCCCACCTTGAGAAGATGGGACTTAGATTTGTAGCCAATTGGCTTTAGGTCAAGTGGAGAGTTTGTTAGATATGTGTGCCCTAGAAGCCAGAATTGGCTGACACTTGTAATACACTTCTAAGGGCAAAATTATAATTTTGACTATAAATAATAAAATGGATTATTTTCTATCACAAATGTGTATTTAGTGTCTGTGATACATCCCTTGAGTTAATGGTAATGATAATTCATATTTTCAAGAGTTGAAAATTTAAGACATGAATTTTCATTATTAACTCATAAAATGCTCCTACCGTAGGATCATCATGAGGATGGTGATTGATCCTAAAAGGTTGGTGTACAATCACTTCTTTATAGTAGATGAGTCTTGAGTCTATGGTGTAGAGACACCAGAGCGAGAGTACAGGATACTCATTAGAGAATGAGGGCACTGAGCATGACCACCTCGAGTAGTCATAAGGAAGTCTACCTTCTCATCGATGACTGACTCGAAGCTGCAGTGGTGTGTCTGGTTCTTTGACCTGAGGTGCATCGATAGTTCACCTTGAGGGTGTTATAGTTTGACTACACCATGACTCGATCTCCTAGCCATTCAAAATCCTGAGGTGTATGTTGGCTATAGCATGTTCATTGTAGGAATTGGATTGCACCAATAGAAAATCTATCTACCTCGGTAGATGAGGAGCAGCCCTATGATGATCATGAGAATCAAGTCCATAAGCCCATGGCCATGGTAGAGTGAAATAATAGAAAGAGTTTCTATTAAGGTTTTCACATTGGACTTGAATCGAATGATTAAATCATATGACAGAAATTAGGGTTTGACGAGTTCACCTTAACCCTAATCTGATCGGGGCTCAAGATAGAAGAACTTAATCACACAGGTAGCTGCACCAAGAGGTTCATTTTTTAGTTCTGATGGGTTGCCACCATATGCTGCTAGGTGTCACTGGTGGATTTTGAGAGCAATTAGAATGATTTAGATGATAAATCATACTAGTTGTCTGAATCAAAAATGTTCTGATCCATCAAAAGGTGTTTCGATGATGTCGATGATAGAGATCTCAATATATCTCATTACCATATGGAACTGAATCTAACTGGATCACACAAAGAAGGTTTTGATCTAGATATCATCAATTGGACTAATCCAGTTTAATTGATTTGAATTAGATTCAATTAGGTTCAAGAAAATCGTGCTAGCACACGATTGAGCCTAATGTTCTTCTTTAATTATCATTAAAGTTTATCTCGACTGAGCCAAATGTGTCTTGGCTCACTTAGGTACCTTTACTTGGTCTAACTGAAGCTTGTTCAGATCAGAAAAGGGTTGTCTTAATTTATGAGATGAATTTAAGACAACACCTACCATTTTCCATCATCTGCTAAATCCTGTTTCGCACATTTGGTCGAACGTTGACTTTTGATACTTAGATATCTACCCATGTGTCAAGCCACCATAGGAGAGAGTTCTTGGACCAGTCCACCTACTAAAAAGTAGATGGATAAGGGGTGCATGCCTAGGGAGGCGTGCGCCCATGGATAAAGCATCTAGAGTTCCATATAGATGGGACTCCAGTTGCTTTGGGAATTCTACTTGGATGGTGCCTAAAAGACTACTTTGACCCAGTCTTGGCGCCATCTAAGGATGATTTAGAGGGGCTCTTATCTGATTGGATCAAATGATGTCATTCCATCAATCATATTTAGATTTGATTGCACAGAAAGCCATGATTGGTTGGGGTGATGTGGCACTGCATGGCTTAATAGGTTCTATAAAAACCCTGTTCGCACCAAGATCAAAGCTGCTTGACCCATTGCCCATGCCACAAGGCTGCCTCTCTCCTCCTCCATGCCACCTTCAGGTGTTCTCTCTCCTATCCACGCCTAAGAATTTTTGGGTGCAAGTTTGGTGTGATCTAAGCAAGAGAAAGGTGATAGGAAAAGGAAGAAGGTAGCACTACTGCAAGAGACAGCTCGCATCTTCGAAAGAAGTTTTAAAAATCTTTAAAATTAGATCCAGATCTAATTTTTGAAAAAGTGATAAAGAAGGAAGAGATCTCTAGATCCTATCCGAGTGGATACCGGTAGAAGCCAGGCACTTGCGTGGCTAGATCCAGAACCTCAGACAGACATCAAGATCATCATAGGGTAATCAGATTATCCGCAATAAGGTAAAATTAAATTAAATTAAATTTATTTTTTATTTTATTTTATTTTATTTTATTAGATCAGTAATATTAGATCTAGAAAAGTCTTAGATCTGATCTAGATCCAAGAGAAAATTTTTTAAAATATCTTTCTTGATCCAATCAGATCTGAATGAATCTGATCCAAAAAACTAGATTTTTCCTTCACATGGATGGGCCAACCAAAGTTGGGCTCATGTAAAGTCTATGTGGATTTTAGTACCTACTAAAAAATTAAAGTAATTCCTTGAATTAGAGGTAGAGGCTACCAGTTTGAATAAAATAGTGGAAGAACCTTTAGACAAAAGTCCAAGTCTTTAGGATTAAAATGATTCATATACAATAGATCATTGTTCTCTATTAAGGCTAAATCCTAATTTTTCCTATCACTGTTGGACAGTGAAGACTTATGGATCCAACTTCGATAATCAGTATCGAAAGTTGAATATTGGTTCAGCAGTATGAATGGATTCGTATTGGAATTTTTGAGCCCAACCAAAATAATTAGTCCAAGATTAATCCAAATCAGGAATAGTACTTCTAATGTTTGAAACAGGATCAAAGGAAGAAGATTTGTCTTGCTTCCCTTGACCATAATAGGCTGAACAAGAGAAAGGAGCAAAAGTTGCTCATTAAAGACGTTATATGATAACACCTTAAAACTTCTATGTATGTAATTCTACTACCTGGGTATTAGATACTAGTGGTCTTATGTAATTCATTAAAAGGACTTAAGGTAAGTGGAATGTATATACCCTTGTTAGATTATGTCATGGATGTCTTTGTTTGGCATTACAGGCTTAGTCATATTAACAAGAATAGGATAAACAGATTAGCTTGAGAGGAAAATCTCAATATCAATGATTATGAATCATTGATAGTCTGTGAATTTTGTCTTCTTAGAAAGATGATAAAATCATCTTTTACTGAAAAAGGTGAAGGAGCTGATAATGTTCTAAGTCTCATACACAGTGATGTATGTGGACCTTAAACTTAAATGCCAAAGAAAAATATTAATATTTTATTACAGACAACCTATCTGGGCATGGGTACGTCTGGGATGAATCATTTGAATTATTCAAATGATTCAATAATAAAAAAGAAAAACAAACTAGATAAGGTATTAAAACTCTTCGATCAGATTGAGGAAGCAAATATTTATTCAGTGAGTTTGTGACATATCTAGGAGAGAATAGGATTCTCTCTCAATGGATTTTTTTAAGAATATACTGTATCTAAAATGAGAAATTGAACTTTGTTAGACATGGTTCAATCCATAATAGGGTATACTTGTCTGCCTGTTGCAGGGTTGTGCTCTTGTGACTATTTTTTTATTCTAAAAATTTATACCAAGTTAATCTACTGCATTGACTCCATATGGTATATGGATCGAGCGTAGACCTAGACTCTCTCACTTTCAAATTTAGAGTTGATCAATCTATGTCGTATATTTGGACACAAACAAACTTGGATCCTGGTTAAATAAGTATTTAAGGGTAATTAATTTTGCTATGCTAAAGAACATAAGATGTTCATTAGCAATAGGGCATTCATTTTGGAAAGAAGTTTCTTAGAAAAGAAAATGATGTCTATCAAATTGAACTTGTAAAAGTTTGACTGGTAGAAAGGAACCGATGTTATCTGATAAACCTATAGAACTATATTTGATTAGATCAAATTCAGAGCCCATTAAAGTATCACCTTTAAGGAGATCCGGTAGAATACTGCATAAGCTGGATAGATACTTTAGTTTCTAGATCCAAAATGGCGATCATGTTAAGCTTGATGAGAACAATAAGGATCCGATAACCTATAAGGATACAGTGCAGTAGCCTGATTCTGAGAAGTGGCTTGAAGTCGTATGATCCAAATTGAAGTTTATGAAAATCAATAGTGTATGGACACTAGTTGATCACCTGAAGGGATAAAACCCATTAGGTGTGAATAAATTTTTAATAGGATAAGAGTAGCATAGATAGGAAGGAAAGAACCTATAAAGCCCATTTGAGTATCATCTCAGAGTTCGAACATACGTTCTGAACGTATATCTTAGATATGAACAAAGATAAATCCTGCACTTATTATTGGACAAAATATTTTATAGTGTTATTTCTTATGATGTTTGAGGATGAAATTCTCTTGATCCAGAATAGCATTCCAACATTGCAAGGAATAAAGGTTTAGCCGTCATCTTATTTATCCATGTATGAGATTAGACATGGTATACTCACTAAAGGTAGTAAGCAGATGCCAGTCTGATCCAAGTAAGAGCCACTAGAGGATTGTATAGATAATCCCTAAGTATTTAGAAAATACTAAGGACCAGTGACTCAAATATGGAAGTACTGACTTAAAATATATGGATGTTTTGATTTCAGTCAGAACAAGATGACAACAAAAGAATATTGACTCATACCCTAATTATAGGAGCAATCTGTTGGAAAGATTTCAAGCAGGATACTTTAGCCTATTTAGTTAGTGATGTAGAGTACATCATGGCATATGTGCTGCCATATAAGCTGTATAGTTACTGAGGTTCATTAGCAAGTTGGGAGTGACACCCTCCACCCATGGTCCAATCCTATCGTAGCACTGGAGCCAATGCTCAGGCTAAAGAATCGAAGGACCAGCATATTCTGCATCATTTTCATCTTAAATATTTGATCTGGGTGATGTCGATCTTTAGAAGATCGATGTAAAAGAAGAACTTGACTGACCCATTTGCTATGGCCTCGGAACTAAGGAGTTCTACGAACTCTAGTGGAAGATAAGTTATTTGACATCATTTTGATTGGCTTTAGTCCAAGTGGGAGTTGTTGGAAAATATGTCCTAAAGCCAATCATCTAAGTAGTAGATGATTAGAATTAGTATATAAATTATCTAATAATAATAGTAATTTGGTTGTTTCATCATAAAAGTTCTATCTTTCTTAAATGAACTACTAAATTATGATGAAGTCCTTAGAACCATAATCAATCAATAAAGGAGGATTTATCGGATGGTTCTTAAATTATTTACGATCAAATGATAAGTTATTAATAAGGATGATAACTTATCGAGTGTAGATCACTGTATGCCATATGCATTAGTTGTCCTCATAACCAAGTGATGTGGAGACACTTGTATGACATCCAGGTGAGATGTAGGAGTACATCTGCATTGAACATGACCAATGTAGCACTCTACTATCAAGAATAGCTTGATAAGGCGAATGGGTATAAGTGTCCCTCCGATCTGAGATCATCATGGTGACTTACGAGCAACTCACTATACTTTGGTGCTGGATTGCTTGTATTTCTAATATAGGTGATGAAAGATTTTTGGGTACAGTCAAGTACTTGTAGAGTCGGTGTGTGAGTCAAGATGGGATTGACCACTCCTGATTAACTTCAAGAAGAGAATGTCTTGCTGTGTTTCAATTTAGCAAAACCTAGGCTTGGGTAATCCTCGTGAGGTATCATGAGATTTGCAAAATTTTAAGACACAATAGAGATGACTTGTATGAGTATTTGATAGCATACTCAAAGTTGTTTTGAGCATTGTTGATCATAGGGATGAATTATACAGTAACCATGGGCCAGGGTTCTAAGAATGTTGCTTTGCATACATTCGACCTATCCGGACGTCAGGAATAATTGCTAGATGGTAACTTCAATTAGTACAGGAACTAGTTTTTGTACTACCGACTTAGGTTCAAATCTATGGGGTCACACACATTAGAGCTTGTAATCTGATTAGATGGTTAATCGACGATTGAGAATTGTTTGAAGGTCAAACATTCAATGCGATTGATGTTTGACCTAATGCAAGTGTTACATGATGATCAATTAGTAATTGGATTGCTAGTTGACTTAATTTGATTGAGCAATTAGGCTGAAATCAAGTCTAATTGAATTAGATTTAATTAGAATTGGTTTGGACTTAATTGGGTTAAGTCCAATTGGGTTATTAGATAAGCCAATAGCAAGAAAAAATCAATTTCTAGTTGGATTAGGATTTAAGTGCATCTAATTCCAAATTGACTTTGGATTCAAATCAGAATTAAATATGATTTAATTTGATTTAATTAGGCTCGTAGTTGGATTAGGATCATCCTTAATTGGGTTACATTTAATCTAATTTAAATAGAATTTAAATGTGAGCTTAGAAGTGGCACTCCCAAGTCTTGAAAATATGAGAAGATTGGTTATGGAAAGACGGAAGCGAGCCAGAAGAAGAATCAGTCTCCATAGTAAAGTTCAGAAACTAGGCCAGCTCACTCTGAGACTGAGCTGGCTTAGTTGAAAACTGGATCGACTTAGTCCAGGACTGGATCGGCTAGGTCTCAGAGAAAAATTTAGATAGAGAGTAGCATTTTTGGACTGTTGGCATAATACACAACTGGTTCATCTCAGTCTGGGATTGAGCCGACCCGATCGTAGGTTAGCCGGCTCAGTCTGAAACTAGGCTGGCTCAGTTTTCATAGGTTATTATTTTATGTACGTTGGTTGTTTGGATTTGCAGGGTTTTTCTATGAGCTTGGGCTTGACCCTTTGTAAAGTATATATACGAGAAACAGGTCAAGATTGTAAGAGTGCTAAATAAAAGCTCTTTTCTCTCATAAATTTTTTCTTCTCTTCTTCTCTATTTCTTGATTTATTTGATCATGCTTCCATAGAGATCTCTAAAAAGTACTTTCTTGTTGCTTGGCTAATCATTGACGACCACATCGATCTATATGGAAAGAGCGTATATTCCCAATATTTGATATCAGAGCAGCATTGCATGGAAGGAAGGAAGACACCTAGGATTTACGACATTTAGAATCTATTGCATCAGATTTTATCCTAAAAACTTTTAGTTTGCTTCGTGGTTGTCTCTAGATTGAGGTGGAGATTGTTTACACAGAGGAACGGTGATACAGAAGTTTGGAAAGAGAATCTAGGGCTAGTCAGATCTTCTATGAAGGATAGTTTTATTGGTGTGTGATCGTGAAGGGTGTTAGGGATCTGTTCTTGACTTATTTAAAGTCAAGGGATCAAGTGGATTCAAGGTAAATTTTAAGAAGTTCGATGGTAAGAAAAACTTTATCCTATGGCAGCAAAGAGTAAAGGACTTGTTGGTTCAGTAGAAGATCTATAAGGTCTTGATAAAAGAAAGGTCAGAAAAGATCAGTGCTGAGGATTGGAAAGAGTTAAAGAAAATTGCTTTTAGCATAATTTGGATATGCTTGGTCGATCAGGTTTTGCCCGAGGTTTGCATAGAGACTATGGCAAAAGGGCTCTGGGAGAGACTGGAGAACACATACATGGGAAAGAACATGACGAACAAGCTATGGTTGAAGAAATAGTTGTATAGTCTGAGGATGCCCGAAGGTGGAGATATTGTTGTACATATCCAAAGGTTCAATCAGGTGTGTTCTGAGGTGATGAGTTTGGATGTGAAGATCGACGAGGAGAATCGAGCATTGCTGCTATTATATTCTCTCCCAGGTTCGTATAATGGTCTTATAACAACTTTAGTTTATGGAAAGGAGATCCTAAACTATAAAGAGGTTGTTGGTGTGCTCAAATCAAATGAGCAAAGAAAGAAGATCTGCAAGGGAGATCCTAAGTCTGAGATCTTATTGCGAATGAAACATAGGGAAGATCAAAGGAGAAGACAAGAGAAAAATCCAAGGGTAGGTCAAAGTCTCACGATCAGAAAAAGATGACATTGAAATGTTATAAATATCATCAGTCTGGACACCTGAGGAGAGATTGTCCTCTTTTAAGATCAAAAAAAAGGAAGGCCAGTAAGGATGATGATACAGCTTCTGTGAGCAGTGGAGAAAACCTGCTAGTTGTATCAGATGGATCTACAGAGTGCAATACTATGTGGATATTAGATTCAGCATGCTTGCACCACTATACTTCTCATCGAAAGTAGTTTGCTATCTTTCAAAAAATCGATGATGAAAGTGCCAGTCTTGGAGATGATCATCCATGTAAAGTAGCTGGAATTGGCTCTATCAGGATGAGGATGTACAATGGGATCATTCATACATTATCAAATGTTAGACATGTATCGAAGTTGAAAAGGAATTTGGTTTTTTTGGACTACTTGGAGGAGAAGGGTTGTACTTTTATTAGCCAGGCTAGGAGTAGATGTCTAAAACTCTTCAAGGGAGTTTTGGTGGTGATGAGAGGTAGAAAATTAAGCAATAATATTCATAGAATGGAAGGCTTAGTGGTAAATGATAGTGCAGAGGTGCTAGCAGTGGCACAAGAGGAGAAGATTTTATATCGACTGTGGCACTATCGAATGGGTCATATGAGTGATCGTGGGCTCACAAAACTAAGCAAAAGAGGTATGATCCCAGTCCTGAAGAAGGAGGGCATAGATCTTTATGAGTCGTGTATCTTTGATAAACATCATAGGATGAAGTTTGCCAGAAGTACCAAGCATAGCGAGGGAGTACTAGATTTTGTGCACTCGAATGTATGGGGACTAGCTCCTGTATCAGCTAGAGGTGGGGCAAAATACTTTGTTACTTTTATTGATGATTTCTTAAGGAAGGTGTGGGTTTATTTGATCAGAGAAAAATTAGAGATGTTTGCCCGATTCAGAGCCTAGAGAGCTGAAGTAGAGGGGTCGGGGAGATAGGTAAAGTGTCTGAGGTTGGATAATAGAGGGGAGTATACTAGACTAAAGTTCAGGAGGTACTGTGAGAACAATGGCATCAAATGTTATTACACGGTGAGGATGACTCTCCAGCATAATGGTATCGTGGAGTGGATGAACCGAACACTGACCGAGAAGGCATGAAGTTTGAGGCTGTAGACATCACTTCCAAAGTCTTTTTGGGGTGATGCTCTAATCTTTTCTTATTTTCTTATGAACAGGTCCCCTCAATATAAGCTGAATGGAGGCATTCCAGAAGAGGTCTGGAGTGGAAAGCAGATAGAGCTTGGCCACCTAAGAGTCTTCGATTGTACAGCCTATGCACATGTGGAGGCAATCGAGAGGAGTAAATTGGATCCAAAATCTCAAAAGATGACATTCATAGGATATCCACAAGGAGTCAAGGGGTACCTGCTATGGGACTCTCAAGCACAGAAGTCAGTGATCAGTAGGGACGTTATCTTTGATGAGAAGAGCATCTTGAGGAGGTCTGGGATAGATAAAACTGGAGAAATAAAGGTGAACAACGATGGCCAGTCAGAGAATAATGGCATGCAGGTTACATCCATGTATAGGAGTATTCCTGTTGAGGTGGAGCTGGGTAGAAAAGTATTATCTCAGATTGAAAATCAGTATGAAGGACCGATAGTTCAGATAGATGTGCAGGAGTAGCCACAGACATCAGGCAGAGTTGTGCCAGTGGGAGTGGCTTTGCACAAGCCCCAGCATACTATTAGAAGACCAGTCAGATATGGCATTAATGAGGTTATCTCCTATGCACTCATCACTGCTAATGAAGATCCAGAGAATTATGTAGAGGCCATGGAGACTGAGGATCATGATTCATGGATGTAGACCATGATGGAAGAGATGGAATCACTTGAGAAGAATCAGACATGGTAGCTGGTAGATCTTTGAGACGGTGCTCGACCTATTGGCTCAAAGTTGGTGTTCATGAAGAAAGAAGCACCTTTAGAACAAGGTGGAGTCAGATTCAAAGTAAGGCTGGTAGCAAAGGGATACTCATAAAGGGAAGAAATTGACTACACAAAAATTTTCTCTCCTATGGTACATCATACATCTATTCGAGTTTTGCTGTCACTGGTGGCACAGCATAACATAGAATTGGAACAGATGGATGTGAAGATGGCCTTCCTTCATGGAACTTTGGAGAAAAAATCTACATAAACCAGTCCTATGGTTTCATGGAGATGGGACAGGAAGAAAAAGTGTGTTTACTCAGGAAGTCTTTGTATGGCTTGAAACAATCTCCTCGTCAGTAGTATCGAAGGTTTGATAGCTTTGTCTTGAGCCTGGGTTTCAGCAGATGTGAACATGATTATTGTGTCTACGTCAAGGATGTAGATGAGGAGGATGCCCTATACCTATTATTGTATGTAGATGATATACTCATAGCCAGTAGAAGCATGGATGCTGTGAAAAGGTTGAAGAGGGCATTATCATCTAAATTTAAGATGAAAGATTTGGATCCAGCTAAAAAAATTTTTGGAATGGAGTTTTGCAGAGATAGGTGCAAAGGAGTGCTCCATTTGTCATAAGGAAAGTATGTCCAATAGATTCTGGATCGGTTTGGGAAGAAGAAGGCCAAACCTACAAAGATGCCATTATCGAGCTATATGTCTCTCTTCAAGTTACAGTGCCCTCAGTCAGAAGAGGAGAGAGAGTATGTGGAATGAGTCCCTTATACAAATGCTATAGGCAGTATGATGTATACTATGGTGTACTGTAGATCAGATATAGCACATGCTTTGAGCATGGTTAGTAGATACATGGCTAACTCTGGGAAGAAATACTGGAAAGCATTAAAATGGATATTGAGATATCTGCATGGAACAAGGGATTATGAATTGGTATTTGGTGGATAGCCGGGAGGATTTGAAGAATAATTTATGAAGATGTGTGAAGGTTCAGGTCCTCTGGAAGGATTTGTTTATGCAAATTATGCTGGTGATCTTGATACAAGGAGGTCTACTATTGGATACCTCTTCTGCATATATGGTGGATCGGTGTCTTGGAGATCAACCCTTCAGTCAATCACGGCCTTGTCTACCATAAAGGCCGAGTATATTGGGATAATAGAGGTTGCAAAGAAAGCCCTTTGGCTTAGGAGGCTGATTGATGAGTTGGGGGTGGAGTAGAGCAAGATTACACTATTCATTGATAGTTAGAGTGCTCTGTTATTGGCATAGAATTCAGTCTATCATGCACACACAAAATATATAGACGTGAGGTACCACAGGATCAGAGAGCTGGTAGAGGAAGGTGAAGTAAAATTGATGAAAGTCCATACCAAGGAGAATCAGTCTGATGCACTCATGAAGGTACTCCCCAGAGATAGCTTTCAGAGATGTATGGCATGGATGGACCTGTTGAGAAGAGATGAGTTCACAAGGACTTGAAAGCACCAAGGTGGAGAATGTGACCTCAGAAGTGGCACTCTCAGGTCTTGAATATATAAGAAGATAGGTCATAGAAGGATGGAAGCGAGCCATAAGAAGAATCAATCTTAATAGTAAAGTTTAAAAACTGGGCTGGCTCACTCTGAGACTGAGCCGGCTCAGTTGGGAACTGGGTCGGCTCAGTCCTAGACTGAGCCGACCCAGTCATAGGTTAGCCAGCTCAGTCTGAAACTAGGCCGGCTCAATTTTCGTGGGTTATTATTTTATGTCTGTGGGTTGTTTGAATTTGGAGAGTTTTTTTATGAGCTTGGGATTGACCCTTGTAAAGTATATATACTGAAAATAGATCAAGGTTGTAAGAGTGTTGAAATGTACTAAATAAAAGCTCTTTTCTCTCAAATTTTTTTTTTCTCTTCTTCTCTATTCCTTGATTTATTTGATTGTGCTTCCGCAGAGATCTCTAAGAAGTACTTTCTTATTGTTTGACTAATCGTCGATGGCCACATCGATCCGTGTGGAAAGGGCACATATTTCCAACATTAAATTGGGTTTAAAACAATTTTGACCTAGTCAAACAAGAGGAGTCCCAGTTGGACTGGGACTCTCTCTCTTTCACTTGCGCCTAAGGAAGCCCATGCCATATTTTAATTTTAGATTTTTTTTATATTTTCTCATGCCTAATAAAAGGGTTCCCGTGCTCCATATCATATTATTTGGAATAAATTTTGACTTGCTCGAATGCAGGAAGTTGTTAGGATTAGTTTCCTTCTTGGAAGAGCCCTCTTTGACCTAAACTCTTCCCTCCTCTTGCGTGCCCACTTTCCCCTTGCCTCCAATATTATTTCTATCCTTTCTCCCTTTCTTTAGGGTGTTGGTTTTCTTTTTCACATGCCAAAAATCAAGGGGTGGATGCCCCATAGAAGTCCTCCTTTGACTAGATTTTGACCTAGTCTTGCAATAAAAGGTGGACGCCTCTTATTAGATGGTTTGAGGATGTAAAAAATTCTAGAAATATCATGAAAAATCAGAGGAGAAGGAGGGAAAGGTGTGGAGGATTTGTGGTGCCAAGATTCTTGAAGAAGAGCCCTCAATTAAGACATCAAAGGTTGATGTCTTGAAGAGATAAGGTAAGAGAAGATTGTCTTCTCATATATTTTGCTTTTTGTGTTTCTCTCTTCCTATTTTATTTATGATTTTTATATGATAAAAAACTAAGAGAGAGAGAGAGGAGGGTCATTAAGGTTTGAGGCACCATGTTCCTTGGAGAAAGGTTCTTCATTGGACATCAAACGTTGATGTCTTGAAAGGCACAAAGGTAAGAGAAGATGGTCTTCTCTTGTTGTTTTGATTTTAATCTTTCCTTCCTATTTTCTTTGCATGTTTTTATGTGATAAAAGCCTGAGAGATAGAGGATAAGGGTGTGGTATATGTGCTCAAATATTTTTGGGCGTAGAGACTCTTTTTCGACATGATCTGATCATGTCCTGATGTGAGAAGAAGAGAAGAAGGTCTTCTATTAGGGTTTTCTTGAGAGTCTTTCTTCTTAATTTTATTTATGAGATTTTTATGAAAAAAATTTGAGGGTGTGTTATCTGAAAAATTAGAAAAAAATCTAGAGGAGAAGGTCTCCTCTAAACCTAGCATAATAGATGTTTTTAGGATATCAACCGTTGACGTCCTGAAGGAGAAGATTTATCTTCTTCTAGGGTTTTTCTCATATGTCTTTTTATTTCTATTTTATAGGAGATCCAAGGGTTGGATTCCTCCCTCATTCCTCCTCATATTCTTCATCTCTTGGATTGTCCAAGAGATCCAAAGAACATGTATTTGATTAACCATCAGGAGGGATCCACGAGAAGCTAGCACTTCGAGCGGATCTTCGTTCGATGAACCTCTGATCTATGTTGCAGGTTTGTGTGGATCACCTATAGAGGTCGGATGCATGTGCGGCTCCAAAGGCAACAATGGATTCAATCGCAGAGTTCTCAACCCATGCAAAGGTAAGAGATCTGATCTCTTGATGACCTAGATGTGATTTAGGGTTAGATCTAGAATTATTCTATATCTATGTATTGATGTGATCAATACCACTCATGATTAATTTAATTTTAGATTTATATTTGCATCATAACATATTATAGATCCTTGATGTATGATTTTATAATTTGATTACATGCATTTATAGATTAAATAGTTTAATCAATATCCTCTGCTACTCTTTATTTCAAAAAAATTTTGAAATCTATGCATGAAACCCTGCATATTTCCTATCACATAGTTGGCCAATAGTATCCCTGAAGAAGTAACTTATGTGATAAGGATCTCGCCCGTAAAAGATTTTCATAAATTTTTTTCATGAACTTTCCTTAGGGCATAGTCAACTTCTGAAGGTCGGAGATATTTGAGGAGTTGCAGGGAGTATGACCTCTTGTACAGCTTATTTTCATGTAAAATATAGCAGGAAGCTTGATTTCTTAACTTTTGAGCTTCTTTATGATCTCTAAAAAGAATTTTGTCCCTGAGATAAGCAATCAATGGATCAATCCAGCTGGGCTCATGATCAACTTGCATTATTATCTAGGGCTCTTTCGAACTTGGATGCTGCAGGATTTTAAAAAGGACTTCTTTTGGCAGCTCGTTTGGGGCTAAGGTAGCTAGCTTAGAGAGGAGGTCAGCTCTAAAATTATTAAAGGCTAAGATCAAACTCCTTACCTTTTTCAAGTACTTCTTCATGCTTTCCTCTCGAGCTACATAATTATCATTGACTTGTCCCACAACCAACTAGGAGTCACTGTAAACCCTCAGATGCTCTACTTCCAGCTCTTTGGCTCTTCTGAGTTCTGCAAGTAGGGCTTCATACTCGATCCCATTGTTAGTAGCAGGAAAGTTGAAGCATAATGCATACTCCACTATAACTCCTTCCAGATTGATGAGGATCAAGCCCGTGCCTGTTCCAAAAGCATTAGATGAACCATCCACATATAGTGCCCAGAAGTTTTCAAGGAGATCAACCTTTTCTTCTAGAGAGCCAGGGACAAGAACTTCTTGATGCTCATGTTTAGTCGCATCTGGAATGGTGCACTCTATTACAAAATCAACCTGTATTTGAGCTTTGATAGCTGGCCGAGGTTGAAAATGAATATCAAATTTGGTTAACTCAATTGCCCATTTTGCCATCCTTCCGAAAGTATCAGGTCAGTGAAGATCTAACTTGATAGGTTGATCAATGAGGAGAGTAATGGTATGTCCTTAAAAATAAGGTTGGAGCTTCCTAACTATAACCAACAAGGCATAAGTTAGTTTTTCTAATTTGGTGCACCTTGTTTCTGCATCCCACAGAACTTTGCTTATATAGTAGATTGACTTCTAAACTTTAGCCTCTTCCCTGACTAGTATGGCTTCGATAGCTATGGAGGACATAGCGAGGTACAAGAATAGCTCTTCTCTAGATTTTGGTTTAGCTAGAAGCGGAGGCAAACCGAGATAGTTCATCAATTCTTCAAGGGCCTGTTGGCACTCAGGGATCTAGTTGAAGTTCTTAGGCCATTTGAGTATGTGGAAGAAGGGCATGTAGCACTCCGCCAATCTTGAGATAAAGAGATTTACGACCGCTACCTTGTTTGTGAGGCATTGGACTTTTTTTATTATTTTTGGTGCAGTTATTTTCTGGATAGCTTTGATCTACTTTAGGTTGGCTTTAATGTTGCAGCTCGATACCATGAATCTCATGAACTTTTCTGAGGTTACTCTGAAAGCCTTTTTTATAGGATTCAGCTTCATCTTCTACTTTTGAAGGGTGTTGAAGGTCTCCTCGAGATCGATAATGTGATTTGGTAAAGATCGGCTTTTGACCAGCATGTGATCTACATAGACCTTCATGTTGCAATTGATCTGGTTCTTGAAGATCTTATTTACCAAGTGCTGATAAGTTATACCTACATTTTTAAGCTCAAAGGGCATGATCTTATAACAATAAAGACCAAAGTTAGTAATAAAAATAGTCTTCTCTGCATCCTCTGGTGCCATCAGGATTTGATTATATCTGAAGAAGGCATCCATGAAGGTGAGGAGTTTATGGCCCGAAGTTGCATCCACCAGTTAGTCAATCCTGAGCAAGGGGTTGCTATCTTTTGGGTATACATTATTTAAGTTTGTGAAGTCTGTGCACATTCTCCACTTACTATTTATTTTTTTAATAAGAATAATATTTACAATCCAATCTAGATGAAGTACTTCTCGAATGAATCTTATCTTAAGGAGCTTATCGACCTCATCCATTATAGCCTTCTGCCTTTCTGGTGCAAACTTGTGCTTTTTCTGCTTTACTAGCTGACATTTTAGGTCTACACCCAGGCCGTGTTTTATGATCTCTACGTCAATCTCGGGCATATCTACTGGTGCCCAAGCGAAGACATTAGCATTTTTTACAAGAATGTGACGAGCTACTTTTTGACTTCTCTTTTCAAATTCGAGCCGATCTTCATAGTATGTTCTTTATTTCCATCATTCAAAGGGATCTCTATAAGATCGTTAATGGATTCCTTTTCCTCAGACAAGTCATCATGGACATCAAGCCCATCCACCAGATAAGGATTTGCCGGCTTTTCCTCTTGTAAGGAAATACTATAGTAGCACCGAGCTAGTGCCTGCTCTCCTCTGACCTCCCCGACTCCATGCTTCATTGGGAACTTCATTTTCAGATGGTAAGTCAAAACCATGGCTTGGAGTATATTCAAACCTGGTCGACCAAGGATCACATTATAGGCAAAAGGTGCTTTTACCACTAAAAAATTGACTTGAGCTTTAGTTTGCTTTGGATATCGGTTTGCTGCCATAGGCAATGTTAATATTCCTTTCACTAGTACTTCATCACCTACGAATCCTACTAGTGGGAAATTCATCAATCCCATTCTGCTATTAGGTATAGATATTTTAAAAAAAGCATCATAAAATAAGACATCAACAGAGCTTTCATTATCAATTAAAATGCAGTGTACGTCATAATTAGCAATATTTAAAGAGATTACAACCATGTCATTATGGGGAAGCTGAACTCCTTGGGCATCTTCTTTAGTGAAAGAGATGGACTCTTCCATCCACTATTTCTTTGCTGGCTCTATTGATACACTGGCCTCCCCTCGCTGGTGTCCCCCAGCGATGGAGTTAATGATTCCAAGGAGAGGTCGATCACCTTATGGCTCATTCCATCGAGATGGTTCAGACTGTGGTGGGGCTCTTGGATGATCTTCTCTTCTCTCTGGTCGGCACCTAATTAATCGATCCAGTCGATCTCTTCTAATTAGTGCCTCGATCTCATCCTGAAGCTAGATACATTCTTCAGTATTGTGACCATGATCACGATGGTGAGATAGTACTTGTTGGGGTTGCACTTGGTCGGATGAGTTCGCATCCTCTCTAGCCCTGATAGTTGCTTCCTTATCTCCATCAACACCTGGGTCATTAAGGCATTCAAGGGAGTGTAGTTGTTGAATCTTCTGGATGGGGAGCTTCGCCAAGTTCTTCGATCCAGACTTCCTCATTGGCATTCTCGAGGAGGAGTTTGGGCTCATCTATACTTGGAAGGAGTTTGGGAGTATGGCCGAGCTTCGCTCGGCTTGCTTTCAGGTGTGGGCTTGCTGGATTCATTCTTCTACCACTCTCTTGTAGTCTCATCGTCCTTCAATTTGAAGGCCTCCTCTGCCTGGGCATAACCTTCAGCCCGAGATAACATATCAGCAAAATTCTTGGGATACTTTCTTCTAGGAAGAAAAGAAGATCATTCTTCTAAAGACCGTCTTTCAGTGTAGTCATGACTACAGACTGCTCCAAGTTCTGAACTTTTAGCACAGCAGCGTTGAAGCGATTGATGTAAGCTCGGATGGACTTTTCTTCTTTCTGCTTTATATTAATGAGGGAGTTCGAACCACATCTTGGACATCGGTTGCTTATGCAATGAGCCACGAACTGATGGCTCATCTAATCGAAGGAGATGATCATACCCGACTTATGGCTTGAGTACCAATTTCTTACTGCTTCCTTCAAGGTTAATGAAAAAACTCGGCACAGAATGGCGTCCGACATGCCATGGAGCAGTATCATCATCCGAATAGCCTCAAGATGATCAATCGGATCAAAAGTTTCATCATAACTTTCGAACTAAAAAAGCTTGAAGTTCAATAGAATGGGTTCCTGCATAATCTTAGTAGAGAAGGAGATTGATACAGATGTCATCATGGTGGGCTGGGATGGCATGGCAAAGCTCCTCATTCCATCGGTTCATATCCTGAAGCTTTCGATCAAAAGCATCATCTCGATCATGGATCTTAGAGGGCCGCTGACTGTAGAAAGAAAAAATCTCCTTCAAAGAAGAATCATGATTAGAGCAGGGGCTCCCTGCTTTCTATTTTTTCTTCCTCGAGGTAATAGGCCTACTGACCTAGGCTGTCCTTCTTAGTGTTGATTCATGAGGCTTTGGCTGGGGATTTTCTGGCTAGACTGCCATCGAAGACTGCTGCATGGCCTGCATCATTTCGGTCAGACCTCGAATCTATTGCATCAATAGGTTGAACTGCTCCATATCCACCATGGCCATTGGTGGAGGAGGTTGAGGAGCTAACGATGGTGTTGAAGCAGGTAGGTTTGGCTTAGATCTTGTAGTGGAGGTGGTGGATCATCAGGTGATTGTCTTCTTTGGAGGCATTTTTGAGCAAAAAGAGACTAAAATGAAAATGGATTCAATAGATTAGGAGAGAAAAGAGGTAGGTAGGATCGACTGAGCACTTCTTTTAGAATAAGAGCTTAGAGAGTCCTTTCTCCAGTGCCAATTCTATTGGTGCAGAAATCTATGAGGATGCTAGTGGAAGCTAGAGTTGAGAAGGTGAGGCCGCTAATGGGACTTGCAAAACAAAGTCCAAATAGGAGGTGGGTGGCTCCGGTAGGACCCTCTAGTGCCCAAGTCAGTTCTCTAGCCAATTGGAATGGAGTGCTCAAGAAGTAGGGAGGCAGAGTGATGGGAAGGGGGAGAAAGCTTAAAGAAAAACATATCTGCAGGATTCCTTTTATAGATGGAGTGTGTAACAAACTGATGGTGATAGCCATAACCATTTGGTAGTGAGCCGTTCAGGCCATGTAGAGTTTGTTATAGGATTGAGTTATCGTTTGTCGTGACTTGTAGGTGGTAGAAATCTTTCTGTTAGAGTTTGGACGTAAATCAGAGACTTTGGTGCATGTAGTGGACTTATGACTGGTCGAGATTTGTTGGGGGCAATGTTTGTTGGTTTTAAGAAGTTCAGAAGCCTCCTAGGCCATGCCCAAGTTGGTGCCCCCGAATTGAGATCTAAATCTCTATGCTTCATCCTTCATGGAGTGGTTGTCATGAATCAATTATTTGGCAAGGTCATTTTGGAGGGCTTTGATTGATAGGCGTAACATGGCCTGGGTAGGTCCATGACTAACTAGGAGAAGCTCATCCTCAAATGTATTTGAATGGGAGGACTTCGGTTGAATGTAGCACGACTAAAAGGAGTGCATCAAGAAGGAGTCTGCTTGAAAGGAGAGCCACCGAGAAGAGTGCGATTGGAGGAGTTTGTTCGAAAGGAGTGCGACTAGAGGAGTTCGTCCGAAAGGAGTATGACTGAAGGAGTTCATCCAAAAGGAGCATGACTGGAGAAGTTTCTCTGGAAGGAGTGTAATGGGAGGAGTTCGTCCTAAAGGAGTGTGACTAGAGGGAGTGCCATCGGACCCCATACTTGCTATTCATTTTTGGTCAGAAGATGAGGCTAGCATAACAACAGTTCTACTTTACTGTTTAAGATCGTGCCGTCGGACCTCTATATGCTGTTGAGAGGTTCTATGGTATGATCTTATTACTGAGAGGATTGATGGATTCTGACAAGAGGAGGGTCGGCGGCTTAGGACTTTGGCCAAGGACTTCGATAAAGGTTATTTTCCCCCAACATCTCTTATGGGATATAGTTATAAGTATTCCTTAGACTTGAGATCACCTCAATGGCTTGCAAGCGGCTCACAGTGCTTTGGCACCGGACTAACTAAATTTTTAATTCAGTAACGAAAGGTTTCTAGGCACAGTCATGTACTTGTGAAGTTAGTATATGATCAAGATGGAATTGACCACTCCAAGAGTTGAAGAAGAATGTATCACTGTATTTTAATTTTACAAAATCTTAGCCAGGATAATCCACGAGATGAATTTGGTATTTTAAAATATAATGTGGACAGCCTGATTAGAGTTGATAGTTGAACTCTGAGGTATCCTATGAGCATTTTGGTTAAGGGGATGAATTATATAGAAACTATATCTACATGGATTCTAAGGATGTTGTTTTATACATTCGAACATCCAACCATTGGGTACCATTGCTAGATGATTACTTTAATTAATATAGAAATTTATTTCTATGCTATCAGCTTAGGTTCAAATCTATGAGGTCATACACATTAGAGTTCACAATTCGATCAGATGGTTGATCAATGATTGTGAATCACTCTAAGGTTAAACGATCAATACGATTGATGTTTAACCTAGTGCAAATATTGCAATAGGATCGATTAGCAATTCGATCCCTAATTGACTTAATTTGATTAAATTAGAGGGTCAAGATTAATTTTAATTAAATATGATTTAATTAGATTTGGTTTGGATTTGATTGGATCAAGTTCAATTGGTTTATTTGATAAGTCAAGTGCAAGGAAGAACTAGTCTTAGTTCAACTAGAACTTCGATCAACCCAATTTTCTAATTTGATTAAAAAATTAAATCAAAATTAAATTAAATTTAATTTGATTTAATTAGACTCTTAATTTCATTAAGTTCTACTCTAATTGGTTTTAATTAATTTTAATTTAATTTGGTTCAAAAATCAGGTTTGACCAAGTCAAATTACAAGTCCTAGTGAGACTAGGACTTCTTTCCTTGCGCCACTTGAAATCTCACGGCGACCCCATGCCCCCATGCCTATTTTCTAATTTTAGATTTAATAAATAGATTATAAATTAAATATAATCTAAGAAATAATCTAAACATGCATACATAATCATATAATAATCAACCTAGGCTCTGATACCAATTGTTGGAACTAGATCTAGGATGTCAGGACTAGATCTTCAAACTTTTTCAAGATCAAGCAACGAAAGGCAAAAATTAATTAAAATTAATTTTAAATATCAAAAAATACTCTAGATCTATGATCTATTACATGATCATGGCATGCTATTAAATTGAAAATTAAAATCTAAAAAAAAAAACTAAAACATGTTGATCACATCAACATGTATATACACTACATCTAATCTAGGTATGAAAATAATAAATCAGATCTATTACTTGTGCAAGTTAGACATTCTAACTTGTTGATCTAGGCTTGAGGATAAAGTAGCAAGCCATACACATGTCTGGCCTCTAGGAGTCATCCACATGACCCCACGATCATGATCACAAGTCCTGATGCGGGAAATCAGCACCGTTTGCTAGTACCATACTGATCCTTCTTTGATGGTCGATCAGATGCCTCCTTCTTCTAGATTTGGACTCTTCTAAAAAAGAGGAGGAGAAGAGATTTTAGATGTGAGATACTCATAGAAACTCAAAGAAAGAGGAAGGTAAGAGGTGAACACAGCAACCCTAGAAGAAGATCCTCTTCTTCTTCTCTTTGCTCTCACCTAGACAACTAATTTGGTGTCTATGGAACCCCAATGCCCAAATAGTCTTTCTCTCTAATTTCCACACATCCCAAAGATCTCTCAATGATCTCTATTTGATACAAATTTTAGATTAAAATTCATACTAAATATAAAGAAAAAGAGGATTCCTTATGTAGGTCAAAAACTAAACAAGAAAAGACCAAAATAGGCAAGTCAAGGGGCGCCCAACTCTTGGGTGCGGGGCGCCCTCTCCAAAATTTTTTGGCATGGAACCTCTTGAGAAAGTTGCCCAAAACCTTATTTTTTTTTTTGTCATGAGAATCAAAGGAAAAATACGGAGGTGGGTGACACACTTGGGAGGAAGAGTTTTGATTTTTCAAAGTACTATCTCATAGGATTTGAAACCAAAACCAATTCCTACTTTGACTTAGTCCACTACCTAACTTCCACATGAGAATGATGGGAGGGGAGGGCATGCATGAGAAGGCCTGGGAAAAAGGTATTTGTCAAACAAAATAAGAGAGAAAAGAGGGCGTGGGGTGTGGAGGGCTAAGGTGGCACAAGGTGGAATCCTAGTCTTACTAGGATTCCATCAATGACTTGGTCAAAGTGGTTTCTCAAATCGAATTAAATCAAAACCAAGTCAATCAAATTAAATTAGACCATAACCCAATTAAATATTAAATTAAATTAAATTAAATTATATTTAATTTTTATTTAATTTTATAATCAAATAAAAAAATTGGATTGACCCGAGTCCTAGTTGAACTAGGACTAGTACTTCCTTGCACTTGGCTTATCCAATAAGTCAATTGAACTTGATCCAATCAAGTGCAAACTAAATCTAATTAAATTATATTTAAATAAACCTAATCTCAATCCTCTGACTTAATCAAATTTAGTCAATTAGCAATCTAATTGCTAATTGATCCTCCTGCAACACTTGCACTAGGTTAAATATCAATCGTATTGATCGTTTAACTTTAAAATGATTCTTAATTGTTGATCTACCACCCGATCAGATCGTGAGCTCTAATATATGTGACCTCATAGGTCTAATCCTAAGTCAATAGTATAGAAATAGATTTTTATACCAATTAAAGTAACCATCTAGTAATGATATCCGATGGCTGGATAGGTCGAATGTGTAGAACAACATCCTTAGAACCCATATAGATATAGTTTTCATATAATTCATCCCCTTGACAAAAATGCTCGTAGGACACCTTAGAGTTCAACTATCAACTCTAATCAGGTTATCCACATTATATTTCAAAATATTAAATCCATCTGATGGATTATCCTCGTCAAGTTTTTACTATATTGAAATATAGTGATACATTCTTCTCCAACTCTTGGAGTGGTCAATTTCATCTTGATCATACTCTGACTTCATAAGTACTTGACTATGCTCAGAAACCTTTCATTACTAAATTAAAAATTTAGTTAGTCTAGTACCAAAGCATAGTGAGTTGCTTGCAAGTCACTGAGATGATCTCAGGTCTAAGGGACACTTATACCTATATCCCATCAGAGATATTCTCGATAGTAGAATGCTCTAGAGTTGGTCACGTTCCATGATGATATACTCATATATCTCACCTGTATGTCATACTAGTGTCTCCACACTCTTTGGTTAAGAGGACAACCAATCTATATAGCATACAGCGATCTATGCTCGATAGATGCTATCATCCTAATTAACAGTCTATCATTTGATCATAAACAAATTTAAGAACTAATTGATAAATTATCTTTTTATCGAAGCTAAATAGTCCTAAGGACTTCATTATAATAATGGAGTTCATTAGAAGATAAATATTTTATGATGAAAAATATCAAAAATATACTTTATTTATTAATGAATCAATTACAGATACAATTAGCTCAACCATCAACAGACTAATGATTAACTTTGGGACACATTTTCCAACACTGGGATCAACCCAATTTCTAATTTGATTAAAAAATTATATCAAAATTAAATCTAATTTAATTAAACTCTTAATTAGATTAAGATCTACTCTGATTGGGTTCAATTAATTTTAATTTAATTTGGTTCAAAAATCATGTTTGACTAAGTCAAATTAGAAGTCCTAGTGAGACTAGGACTTCTTTTCTTGTGCCACTTGATATCTCATGCTCACCCCATGTGCCCATGCCTATTTTTCAAGATTTTTTCATGAAAAATCCTTTTTTGTAGGTCTTCATGTGCAACCACTTGCTTCCCTTCTCTCTTACATGGAATTAAGTTGTGGACCAAGTCAATAGAAGACAGGTTGTTGTGGTTTTGAATTCTATGTGATAGAATCCTAACAAACCAAAACTCCTCCCATAAGGTGCCGCCCACTTCCTATTTTCTTATAAAATTTTTGGTGGAAAAAGGAGACTTTTTTATGCAACATAAAGGGGTAGTCCATGCAAAAGGAAAAGGAGGGGGCGCCTAAGAGTTGGGCACCCCTTGTCTTGCCTAATTTGGACATTCCATGTCTAGGTATTTGACCTAAACAAGAATTCTTCCATATCTCATTATTTAAAAAAAAAAATTGGATGATTTTTTATGATTTTCAAACCATTGAGAGGGTACTTGGGTGTAAGAAAATCAAAGAGAGAGATCCTTGGGGTGTGGGGATTTCATAGACACCAATCTAGGTGTCTAGGTGAGAGAAAAGAGAAGAAGAAGAGGATCATCTTCTAGGGTTTTTTGCTCTTTCTTTCTCCTCCATTTTCATAAAGATTTTTGAGTGTTGTTTTAAATCAAAAGTCTCTTCCCTTTCTTTTAATTTTTTAGAGTATCCAAGTCTTAAAGAAGAAAGCACCGGATCAATCAATGAAGAATGATCAGCATAATACGAGCATACTATGCTAATTTCCTGCATCGGACTTCTGATCGGGGTCATGGGCTCGTATGGAGATCTTTTAGAGGCTGGATATGTGCGTAGCTTAGAGTTTCATCCTTCAGCTCAGATCAGTAAGTTAGAATGTCTAACTTGCATAGGTAATATGGATCTAATCTATTATTATATACATACATTAGATGTAGTATGGATGCATGTTGATATGATCAACATATTTTTCTTTCTAATATTTTTAATTTTTGATTTAATCTCATACTATAATCATGTAATAGGATCATAGATCTAGGAATTTCCTGATCAACATATTTTTCTTTCTAATATTTTTAATTTTTGATTTAATCTCATACTATAATCGTGTAATAGGATCATACATCTAGGAATTCTCTGATCATTATAAAATAAATTTTAATTTATTTTATTCTTTAACTTCCTAGTCTTGAAAAGTTTCAAGATCTAGTCCTAAAATCCTAGATCTGATTCATTCATTTGATGCATAGAAGGATTCTCCTTTTGCACACTCATGCCAAAAGAATAAAAAAATTGGTGATAAAAAAATATTAGGAAGTGTGGAGAATGGATAAGAGAGGATTAGTTTCAAACTCTAACAAAATAAGTTGAATTCAAAATTCAACTTGCTTTGAATTGGTTCAACCCTTGGACCAAGTCAAAGGTAGATGAGTGGGGCGCAGAACCCCATTTTGGGGCATGGGAATTCTCACGTAGAACATAAAGGGGCATGGAGAATGGGGTGGACAAAGTCAAAGTGGCATAGGGAGAAAAGAGAATTTAAAATTCAAACTAACTTTGAATTGGTCCAAATTGGTTTCAACCAAATCAATTAATCTAGTTTCAATTTGATCAGGTTAAACCCAACCAAATTAGGCCTAACCCAATCCAATTAAAATTTAATCAAATAAGAAACTAGTTAGATCCAAGTCCTGATCAAATTGGGATGGAATCTCCCATAGCAATTAGGTCAACTCATGACCTGATCGGGTCAAATCCAATCAAATCAAATTCAATTAGATTTGATCAAATCCTCATCACTTAATCAAATTGAGCTAATTAGCAATTTAATTGCTAATTAATCCTCTAACAATATCAGAGTTTCAATTAGGTGGATGTCTCGGCAATAGAGTTTCATCTATACGAAACTCTTTAAGAGTCCCAAATTAGTGGGACTCTTGAACTCAGTATCCCAAATGAATGAACCTTATGATCATAGAGTTCTAGACCAATGGAACTCTTAATCAGAGAATCCTAGACAAGTAGGACTTGAAGTTCCAGTCTAGTGGAATCCATAAAGATAGAGTTTCAGTCCAGTGGGACTCCTAGTCATAGAGTTCTAGTCCAGTAGGACTCTTGACCATAGAGTCCTAGACTATTGGGACTCTTGATCAACCATCAGATCAAGTAGGAACTCCTATTATGTATGACCCCATAGGTTTGAATCCTAATCCAGTAACATAAGAACTAATTTTCTATACCAATTGATGTGACCATCTAGCAATGGTACCTAATGTTTGGATAGGTTGAATAGTCACAACATAACATCGACGAACTTGTGGTATATGGTTAGCCTATAATTCATCTTCTTGACCTCAATACTCAAAAGACGACCTAGGGTTTAACTATCAACCCTAAAAAATTATTTATAGTGTATTTTAAATTTCAGTGTCCATCAAATGGACCATCCTGATCGAGATTTTGCTAAATTGAAATAGTGATGCATTTACTCCAACACTTGGAGGGGTCTATCCCATCTTGACTCATGCACCAACTAAATAAGTACTTAACTGCACTCAGTAGCTTTCTATCATTGAATTAGAAATTCATGTAGTTCGGTACCTAAGTATAGAGAGTTACTTGCAAGTCACCGTAGTGATCTCAGATCTAAGGGATACTTGTACCCATATCCTTTACTAGCAATACTTGATAATAGAGAGCTACGCAGTTGGGTCACGTTCTGTAAAATATATTTCTATACTTTACCTGCATGCCATACCAATACCTCATACTTCTTGGTTAAGAGGACGACCAATACATATAGCATGCAATGACCTACACTCGATATGTTGTCATCCTAGGTAACAACATATCATTTGATCACGAGCAAGTTTAAGGATTAAACGATAAATCCACCTTCGTCGAGTCTAAATAGTCCTAAGAACTTCATCACAGAAGAGTTCATTATAGAAAGATGCACAAAAATAATAAAAATATTAAAATAATAATTTTATTTATTATAATAAATCATGTATATTTATAATTAGCTCAGCCATCTACAACCTAGATGATTGGCTTTAGGATACATTTTTCAATATGTAAAATATTTTTACAACATAGCTCTACCAATCAAGTTGCATGTTTGATTCATAATCAATATGAAACTAACAAATAACTTAAACTTGAATCTACTTTAGATCTAATCTAAACATATTCATGATTATGTACATCTATTTGAAATAATTATAATTTTAAATAATCATAAATCACCTTAGATCAGGTGGAACATATTTATGATCATAAAATTAAATTGAAATACTTTCAATTAAATCATAAAATCTCTTTGATCTAATTTAAAATTTTATGATTAGGATTTTAGATCAGCACGTGCTAGAACAACCTTTTTACTATAAAAGGTAAATCGTATAGTAGGATAACCTTATAAGGTCAGTCCATGAGATCTAAATTTTTTATTTTTAGATTTAATATCACATTATAATTTAGATCTAATCTAAATAATAGATATGAAATATATCAAAAATTATATCAAAAAGTCCCAGTCTCTGATACCAATTGAAGGGAGAACCTAGGATTTCTAGCATATATTTTGAATTTTTTTTCAAAATCAGAATAGCGGAAGCTACAGATAAATCTAATTAATTTAAAAAATATATAAATAAATTCTTGATCTAAGATCTAATGATTAAAGCATGCATATAGATCAAAAAATTAAATAAAAAATAAAATAATGATGTTGATCATATCCACATCAAACAAGAAAAAATAGATCTGATCTATTCTATAATTAAGATAAAATCTCATTACCTTTTTCACAAATTTGGTTGTCCACTTTCTGATCTAAGATATAGGATGTCACTTCGAGCTGCATACATGTCTAGCCTTTATGAAAAGTCCATACGAAGCCTCAATCACAATCCAAAGTCCAGTAATCTGAAAATCAGCACAGTGTGCTAGCACTACGCTGATCTTTCATTGATGGTTGATGATGAATCATCTTTTTTAATTGACTTGAAATCCTTAAGGATCAAAGGAGGAGAAGGGTGGATCAGGAGGAAGCATTTTTCCCATGTTCTTCCCTCAAAAATTTGAAGAAGAAAATCTAGAATAAAAATCCTAAAGAAGACCCTTCTTTTCTAGGCCCTTTCCTCTCACCTTGTTACAACAATTTGTGCCTTTACAAAATCCCACACCCTCAACTCTGATATTCCCAAGGTCTCCACGCTCAAGCCCTCTCTCTTAGACCTAAAATCTCTCAAAATTTTATGGTTTAGCTTCTTTTAAATAGAGAGTTAGAGAAGAGTCTCTGTCTAGGTCAAATACCTAGATCGAGGGTCCAAATAGAACAAGGATAGGGGCCTCTAACTCTTTGATGCCTCATCAAATTTTTTTGGTATGAATTCTAGGTATTTGATGCACAATCAAATTCTCTTTCTTTCATAAAAATTTTAGAAAAAAAATTAGATTAATTGGTGCCATAATGGATAAGAGTTTTGGGTTTGTCCAAACTCTATAAAATAGAGTCTAGATCATCACTATTTCTTTGTTTTGATCCAAATTGAGCAATTAGCAATCTGATTGCTAATCAATCATCCTTCAATATTTGCATTAGGACAGACATCAATCATATTGAATGTTTAATCCTAAAATGATTCTTAATCATTGATCAACCATCCGATCAGATCGAGATATCTAATATGTGTGATCTCGTAGGTTTGAACTTAAGTTGATAGCATAGGAATAAATTTTTATAATAATTAAAGTGATCATCTAGCAATGGTACCCGACAGTCGGATAGATCGAATATATAAAGCAACATTCTTAAAACTCATATGGATATGGTTTTCATATAATTTATCTTCTTGACCATAAATGCTCATAGGATTACTCAGAGTTTAATTGTCAACTCTGAATAAGTCATCTATATTGCATTTCAAAATATCAGTTTCATCTTATAGATTACCCTAGCCAAGGTTTTGCTAAATTAAAATATAGTGATGCATTATCTCCAAACTCTTTGGAGTAGTCAGTCCCACCTTGATCCCTTACCAACTTCATAAGTAGTTAACTACACCAAAAAATCTTCCATCACTGAATCAAAAATTTAGATATTCTGGCACCAAAGCACAGTAAGTTGGTTGCAAGCCATCGTGGCAATCTCAAGTCTAAGGAATACTTATACCCATATCCTATCAGGATAATTTTTGATAGCAGAATACTCCAAAATTGATCACGTTCCATGATGATGTACCTCTACATCTCATCTATGCCATACTAATGTCTTCATACTTCTTGGTTAAGTAGACAACAAACCTATATGGCACATAACGACCTACACTCGATAAATATTATCGTCTTGATTAACAACGTACCATTTGATCACAAATAGTTTTAAGAACTAATCAATAAATTTTTTCTTTATCAAATCTAAATAGTTCTAAGAACTTCATCACAACATAGGAGTTCATTAGAAGATGTAGACTTATGATGAAAATGCTAGAATAAATTTTTATTTATTAATAAATTATTTATATTTATAAAATAGCACAACCATCAATAGACTGATGATTGGCTTTGAGATCTATTTTTTAATAGAAAGAATCCAATTTAATATGCAAATTACTGTTAATAAAGCATGTTCACAAAGATATAAGGGTAAGTCAGTGAAGATCATCATGGACCTGATCATATCTAATAGGGTTCTATTACTCCTTTTGGATATCTCATTGAGTTGAGGTATACCAAGAGGACTCTATTAAGAGACTATACCATTTCCTTTGAGATAACCCAAAAACTCCCAACTAAGGTATTCCCCTTCTCTATCGGATCGAAGAATCTTAGGAGACTTTGTATTTATTTTTCTACTTAATGCTTGAATTCATTAAACTTTTCAAAGGCTTCATATTTGTGTTTCATATGAAATACATCGTATTGTGACAAATCATTGGTAATGGTAACGAAGTAGTGATAACCACCTCTGGCCTACACATTAAATGGGCCACACATGTCAGTATGTACCAGGACAAGTATATCAGTGGCCCTTTCTTATATATCCTACAAAAGATAATTTGATCATTTTTCCTCGAAGACAAGATTCATATATTGGATATGACTCAGAATTAAAAAAGCCAAGGATCCCATCCTTTTTTAATTTATTTATCCTATTCTCTCTAATATGAACAAGCCTATGCTGCCACATATACTTTTGGTTAATTTCATCTTTAGGTCTCTTCTGACCTATGGTGCTCACTATTTACTTATTTATATTTACATTCGCATCAACATGCAAGTGATAAAGACTGTCAATTAAAAGACCTTATGCAACTAATTTATTACATAAATAAATTAAATAAAACTTTTTATTAAAATAGAAATTAAATCCATCCTGTACTAGTAAAGAAGTGTAAATCAAATTTTGGCTAGCTACAGGTGTTAGGATTTGATGCCTCGAATTCGACCCACAGCAAGAAGAGAATTAATTTTCAGCATAGCAGTCGAGCCGATCTAATACGCAATCAAGCTGACTTGGATTAAGATCGAGCCAGCTTAAACCATAGTCAAGCCAACTCCCTTAGGTAGAGGATAGCAGGAGTCTGAGTGAGATGCAGTCGAGCCAGCTCGACCCCTGATCGAGCCAGCTCGATGGAGGCGAATAGAACATGATGGGGTTTTTGCCATTTGGATTAGAATTATGATTAATCCAAGAGGTCGATGGAAGTTGCACATGGACCATAGGATTCAATGGCCATGGAGGGTTTCGGACATGATCTGAAGGTTGAAAAATATTTCAAGACTCCAACAAGAACATGTTCGACTCATATTAGGAGAACGAGCTCCATTAGGACTCTTGTGAACTATTGAGAAGAGAATTCTCATCCTATTTAAAGAATTGAGATGCTGTGGAGGAGAAAAGGTTGTGCATGTGGTGTGAGAGGCACGTAGAGAGGCTCAGATAGCCATCGAGAGGAGCTTGATAGAGCATCGAGTACGTGCAACCCATGAGAGAGAGAAGCAACAAGTGCATAGCATCCGGTGAGGAGGCTGTGAGGATAGAACATCTTATAGCTTTTATGGGTCTCCTTGGGATTCTGAGACAGCTTTTATGAGGATAGCTTCTAGTTGAGAGAGATTTATGTACGATGAGTTGAGAGTGGGTGTTCTTCTCTTATACCTATTTTTTTCTTTCATAGTAAAGCTTTGCATGCCCCATGGAGGCGAGCCTTTAGGCTGATCCACGTACTTAATTATTTTCTTATTTTATTTTATTCTTTTTCTTACCATAATAATTTGATACTAGATCCTTAATAAGCGGTATCAGAGTAGCTGATATCCCAATAATTTTGTATCAGAGCGAGTTGATACTATAATAATTGGTATTAGAGCCAGATAGTATTGGAGCATATATTGTAGCAGTAGATAGAGATTGAAGAATATGGAGAAGACAAGCACAATCAAGATGGAGATCAATAAGTTCGATGGAAAGGATAATTTCTTCTTGTGGCAAGCAAGGGTAAAGGATGTCCTCATCCAACATGGGTTGATCGATGCTCTCTTGTATGATGAGATGCCAGCTACCATAGAGGTGAAGGATTGAAAGTGGATCCAGATGCAGGCGGTGAGCATGATCCATTTGTACCTAGTGGATGATGTGGTGATCCATGTGCTTGGTGAGACATTTTCAACGATGCTGTGGTTGAAGCTCGAGAAATTGTACATGGCAAAGTCGCTCACCAGCATGCTATTTCTTTGGAGGTAGTTCTACCAGCTATGGATGGATGAATGTTAAAGCATGCGGGAGTATCTATCCAACTTTTAGAAGATTCTCACCAACCTCCTCAGCATTGGTAAAAAAGTTAAGGAGAAGACTAGGGCGTTGGTCTTGCTAGCATCTCTCTTCCTTCGTTTGAGTCCTTGGTAACTATCCTTTTAATGAAAAAGAGTACCATTAAGATGGATGAGGTCACTAGAGTGATACTCTAGAATGAAATTCTCAGGAGGAGAAACCCAGCTTCGAGCTGAAATGGTGGTAGCTAAGCTTTGGCAATTTCTAAAGGAGGAGGAGATAGTAGATGGAGCGGCAGAGGATCGTGAGGAGGATGATCCAGGTCCAAGATGAGGGATTCTAGCAAGATCATATGCTACAGGTATGATGAGTTGGAGCATTGAGTCAAGGATTGCCCACAACTCAAGGATCGGATGAGGGCTACTACTGCGATGGATAGTAGCGAGTCAAAGGATGATGTCCTGAAGATATTTGATGAGGTATCTAGTTCTTCCCAATAGTGGATTTTAGATTCCATATGCACATATTATGTTTGTTGCCAAAAGAAGCAATTTGACTTCTTAGAGAGCAGTGATGATACTGTTTATCTACCGAATGGATCGAGCTGTGCGATTAGAGACATCGAGATGGTCAGTTGAAAAATACATGATGGTGTAGTGAGGAGATTAGGGAAGGCTGATATATACCTGATTTCAGGTAGAATCTTATCTCATTGAGCAAATTGGATTTAAACGGCTATAGATGGATAGCTGGTGATGAAATCCTGAAGGTCATGCATAATGATAGAATGATATTAGAGGAAAAGAAGAAGATAAGAGGATATTATTTTCTGATAGGAAGCCCAATATGAGGTGGAGCTTCAGGAGCCAGAGAGAGCCTAGTGCGAGGTGGAGCTCCAGGTGGAGATGGATTGGGCATGAGACGGGAGACTCGGAAGGATGAGAGGTGATGTCACAGAGTGAAGTTTCTATTGCCATAGAAAAATTTCTCGAGTAGGTCTTTGGTCAAAGTGGACATAGCTCATGACAGAGGTGGGATCGAGCAGCCTGACTCGACTCCCATGTTTGCCAATCCATGATCAGTAGGCATGCCCCAGGACATGGGGGCGAGATGGATCACAAGCTCTCAAAGTTAGATGGAGGTCAAATATCGAGTCGAGGTAGAGATTGTTAGAATTTGATGTCTTGAATTTGATCCACAGCAAGAAGAGAATCAATTTTCAGTACAACAGTTGGGCCAGCTCTGATACGCAATTGAGCTAGCTCGAATTGAGATTGAGCTGGCTGGCTCGAACCATAGTTGAGCCGGCTCTCACAAGTAGATGATAGTAGGAGTCCAGGCGAGACACAGTCGAGCCAACTCGACCCCTGACTAAGCCGGTTCGACGGAGGTGAATAGAACACGATGGGATTTTTTTTCTTTGGACTCGAATTATGATTAATCCAATGGATCTATGAGAGTTGCACGTAGACCATAGGATCCAGTAGCCATGGAAGATTGCGGTCATGATCTAAAGATTGAAAAATATTTCAAGACTCCATCAAGAACATATTCGACTCATATTAGGATAACAAGCCCTATTAGGACTTCTATGAACTACCGAGAAGAGGATTCTCATCCTATTTAAAGGATTGAGGTCTTGTGGAGCAGAAAAGATGGTGCGTATAGCATGAGAGGCATGTAGAGAGGCTCAGACAGTCGTCGAGAGGAGCTTGGTAGAGCACCGAGTATGTGCAGCCTACGAGAGAGAGAAGCAATAGGTGCATAGCATCCAGCAAGGAACTGTGCATAGCATCCAGCAAGGAGACTGTAAGAGCAGAGCATCTTGTAGCTTCTATGGGTCTCCTTGAGATTCTCAGAGAGCTTTTGTGAGGGTAGCATCTAGTTGAGAGAGATTTATGTACGGTGAGTTGAGAATAGGTGTTCTCCTCTTGTACCTATTTTTTTCTTTCATAGTGAAGCTTTGCATGCCTTGTGGAAGCGAGCCTTTAGGCTAATTTACGTACTTGATTATTTTCTTATTTTATTTCTTTCTTATTCTAGTCATAATAATTTGGTACTAAATCCTTAACAAGCGGTATCAGAGTAGATGATATCCCAATAGTTTGGTATCAAAGCGAGTTGATACCACAACAATAGGGATAAAATAACAATCTTTTAAATCTAATTTAAAGCCTGATAGTAATCGAAGAGGGTAGGAACCAATGACTTCGATAGCAACCTTTACTCCATTGCCGACATGAACGATCATCTCACCTTTCCCTATATTGAAGTACAAATATAAGCACTAAAACTAGAGTCCAATACCCAACTAGAAGTATAAGAAACTATTAGGTTAGATTCATTTATGAGCATTGCAGACGTACCTTCCATAGGTGCATCATCCTTCTTATTCTTCAAGCTTTTCAAGTGCGATGGATAGTTCCTCCTCCAATGGCCATCAGCATTATAATGAAAATACTTTTTTTTATCAACAACCTTCTTTAGAGTGTCCTTCTTTGGCTTATTCTCCTTCTTTTGCTTCTTTGTAAGCTTATTCTTTTTTTCTTTTAATTAGACTTTCTTTTGGAAGATGCCTACTTTTAGAAAGAATAATGCCCCTTGAACTTTTCAAGATTTCCTCAGTGGTGACCAACATATTGACCAGTTCATGTAGGGTGCAATTCAACTTATCTATATGATAATTTATGATAAATTGACTATATAAACTCATAAGGGATTATAGGATCAAATTCACTTGCAATTTCTTCTACATTGGTAGCCCGACCATTTGAAGCTCCTCAAGGTTCTTGATCATTATCGAATAATGGTCATGGACCGACTATCATTCATGTATTTTTTGGTTGAAAAGTCTTTTGGATAATTCAAAATGTGCAATCTAGCTTTGCCCACCGTACAACTTTTGCAGGTAAGTGATCATCACCCTAGAAATAGGCATGTGCTCATGTTGGCTCTACAACTTATTCGATATGGATGCTAGCACATAGCACTTGACCCGATTGTCATCATCCGTCTGCTTGTCTAGAGCCGCTCTCTGCTCAGCACTAGGATGGGTTGGTGAAGCAGGAGGTCCTGGTCAAGTACATAGCCTATTTTCTCGGACATCAAGACAATTTGAGGTTTCTAAGCTAGTTTTTAAAATTTATTTTGGTCAAATGATTGGACTCAAGGATGTAAGCTATAGGGTTCAAAGATGACATGGTTTAACTACAAGAGTAGAGATTCAAGTTAGACATTTATATTTAAATTATTATATTTGTTCTAAGGACTTTAAGAATTAAATAGGCTCTCACTATTTTTTTAGATCCCTATACTCTTTGGGTGGAGAAACAAAAACCCAAATGTGATAATTATATTTCTAGTAGGTGTTGTAGTCCCACAAATGCCGTGCACCTTACTTGATAGTTATTGGTGATATGCACATCAATGTGTAGACAACTCTTTGCCCAGATGCTTCTCTAAGCATGTTGCAACGACTTGATCTCTAAGTTATGTGGACTCACCTAATAGTTATTGACCAAACTCCTTAGTTAAGCCTGACCCACCATTCACAAATAGGTGCAAAGCATTCTTGGGTCCCTACTAGATAGTTATTGAGCCCAACACATCTTTAACTTGGAGCAACTCTTTGCTAATAAAGTGGTTGCATGTTTCCGATGCAACTGAGCCACTATGACCAGCCAAGAACAATCAACACCAGTATCATGCTTGCACTTTTAAAATGGTGGAAGACCTCAAGATTTAATATTATTTGAAGAGATTGGGTTCAGGTCTCATCTAATCAGTCATCAAATAATTGATCTAATTGGTATGGGCTAAACCTAATCTTTAAGCAACATTACTCTAGACTCAATCTTTCAAATTGGCTAGGTAAGTGAGATCAACGGGAGGGTATTGGATGCTTGCCTTAGACACCAAATGAATTAGCAAGGTAAGCATGATCCCAATTAAAAACCACCGATCAAGTCTTTCCTTAGACACCAATTGATCGATTGATTTCAAATTGGTTTGCTTGAGCAAATCATGCTCAAGCCATAAAGCCAAATTAGGTCCTTAGATTAATTGATTCCACATATGGGTATTAATTGACTCGATCAATAATAATTACTTGACCTAAAACTCTATTGACATAACCTTAATCAACACTTGATTGGTTTTATCAATTATTAAATCGATTTGGATCCGTTATGCTCAAATAAAAAATCCTAGATGTAATCCAATTACATGACCTTATTTTTGATTCACCTATGACCAATCCCTCGTGCATAAATATGAATTTTAGATCTTAAATCTAAATTTTAGATCTAAATTTTTTGCATAAAAAGTAAGTTTTTGATTTAGAAACTAATTTTTAGAACTATTCAAACAATCATATATGATATATATGATTAAAATTTAGATCTAGAAAACAAAATTCAGATCTTGGCATGCTTTCAAATATCCCATATAAGAATCTAAATCAGATCTTAAAGGTAAATTTAAATTTAAGCATGCAATCATATTTCTTATATATAAATCAAATTCAGACTTAAGAAATAAAATTTCAAATTAAACATGCAATCATATATCATATATATGAATCAAATTTAGATCTAAGAACTAATTTTAGATTAAAACATGCTTTCTTGTATCCAATACATGAACCAAAATTAGATTTTGAAACCTATTTTAGATCTAAATTATATAGATACACATCTCATGTATGAATAAAAATCAGAATTTTAAAAATTCTTTTTCAAAACTTGCACAATATATTTCACATATGAACCCGTGGCTCTAATACCACTATTAGGATTCATTAGATGCTCGTGCATGTGGATTTCAAAAACTTTTATCGAAATAAAATGCAGCAAAAATTAAGATTAAAATCCTTTTAATCAAGAACATGCATTCATCATATGAAGGCATCTAGGGATCTAGTTCATATGCAAAATATTATGAATCTAATTTTTAATCAATAATAATTGAAAGCCTGTGATCAAATCACATACCTATTTCACTTTTTCTTTTTCAGATCTGGATCTAGGGTTTAGCAGGTTCTATATTAGCCATTTAAGCATCTGACCTCCATAGGTATCTACTCAGGATTAGTTCGGATTCTTGATTCAGATCCTTCTTTCTCAAAGTTGGATGTTTTTATGACACCTGAATCATGCTTGAATCTTGATCAACTCTTTAATCTTCTTTCTCGATCTTCTTCTTCCTTCTTGATCTTTCTTTTCTTGATTCTTGCAACAACCAAGAACTAAAGAGAGGGAAGAGGGACATCTAACTTCCTTAATCATGGAGAAGGTGGACACCTAAAGGTCTTGGGTGTGGGAACCAAGGGAGGAAGAGAGGGGAGGCATGGATGCTCAAAGAGGGGCATGGGCTGATCTGAAATCTCATGTCTAAGGGCCAAGGGAGAGGCCCTCTTAAATAGAGAGTTAGTTGGTCTTCTAACCAATATCACACTAACATCAATATGAGTCCTAATCATATTAGGAAACCCTCCTTTGACCAACTTTAACCACGCCTAGTGCAAGAAAACGGGGTGCCAACACTTGGCGCCCTCTTGGTCCTCCTTTCAAATGCCAAGGAAGAGAGGAGTGTTGGCACCCTCTTGGTCCTACTTTCAGATGCCAAGAAAGAGAGGAGGAGGGTGTGTGCCCTCTCTTGATCCCCTATGGCTCCACTAATTAGGTGCCATACTTGATCTCATCAAGTGGTGCCACCAAGAAGCAATCAAGAAACCAAGAAACCTTTTCTTGACTTGATTCAAACTTCTCCTTAAGCAACCAATATTTGAAACCTATTGAATCCAATTCAATTAGGTTCAATTCAGATAAATAATTTGGTTAAATCTTATGAAATAAGTAAACCAAGTGCAAGAGAAAATTTGGTTCAACCAGGTGCTAGCAAGGTTATACTGAACCCAATTGGATTTCTCTAAATCCAATCCGATTGTGACTTCATAAGCCCAATTATTGAATCCAAGTTAAATTCTTTTATTGTATGACCTCATAGATTTGATTCTGTTTGATAGTGAGATATACCATGATCTCTATTACAGGTATCATTGAAACTTTTTTCAATAGGTTGGAACAATTCTACTCTGATTCAACAAAAATCATCGATCCAAAATGATCTTAGTGAGCTCTCATAATCTACCAATAATATCTAGCAGTATATAGTGGCAACCCAGCAAAATAAAATAAAAAACCTCTAGGTGTAGTTGAGAGCTTGTCGTTAAAGTAACAAATAAAGATTAAGCCTGATTTTAATTTTTAGAATAGTGGTGAGTCAGGTGTTGATTTTCTTAAGGATTGAAGATTAAGTTACATTCAATTTTAATTAAAAATAAAATTTTTTAATTTAATTTTAAAGTAAAAATTTAAATAAGTAGATTAAAGAGAGCAAATTGAGAGTTTAATAAATTAAAGAAAATAAAAAAGTAAATACATAATTAATTAGGATTTTTGAATTAATGAGAATTATTCTAAAATTTTGAATCCATCTTCAACATGGTTGTGATAATTCTTTTTAATGCAAAAATTTATTATTTTTAAAAATTTAGTTATGGTTATAATTTATTTTCTTAGAGTATGAATTATATCTCTTGATAATAATCCATCTCTATGAAATTATAAATTATTCAATACTTTAATTATTAAAAATTGATAACATAATTTTTTATTAATTATTTTCTAAAATAAATTATTAAATTAACTATGGACTGTATCTATCGAGCACAATCCATCCTAATAACTATAATTTATTTAGATCTTTAATCAATTAATAAGCATATCAAATAATCAGGATCTCATGCACAAAAAGATAAATTTTATTAAAAACTGAGTAGGAAAAGATGTTTGCATAGAAAGTAATTACGAAAGATAAAGAAAAAATTACAATCCATGTCAAAAAATTTCATCTACGCTCTTAGAATCTAGCTCCTTAGCCATGCATGGTTGATGATCTACTCGCTCCCGGCATCTTCAAAGCTCCTTTAATTGAAGGTGAAAAGAAGAAAGAAGAAAGAAAGGAGGAGAAGAGAGAAAAAAAGAGAAGAAACTCTATTTTTCTCTATTTTTTTTGCTTAGAAGACTAGTTCTCAGGCTATGCGAGTAAGAGTGCTTAAATAGAGGAGGAAATAGGGTCTTTAGAGCTATTTTCAAAGTCAAAATCCGAGTCTAGATTGATTTTTAACCCTAACAAATTTTGGCCATTGATCTATGATCAAACGGTCCAAAACCAGCTTAAAAATGATTAAGATTAGCCGCTTAAACCTTGAATCAAGCTTTCGGATTAATTTTGATGAATTTTCGCTGTTGGATCATGCCAAATCACCTCTAGAATTCTTAATCAGGTGGAATGAATATCTACCATTGGATATCCACCGGCATCAATGTCCACCATCCGATTGCACAACACTGTAGCCATAGATCGGGCACGATGAAGATCACAGCCAATCAAAAACTGGTGCATTGGATCAAATTACTGAAATACCCCGATATGCCATGATGGATTTTCTATAGACCTCTTAGCAGTCTAGGTTCGCCACGGCCATGCTTAATGAGCTGGATGGTCCGCACCTATTCCATGAATTGGCTGGTCGGTCCACCATGCACCAGCCTATTTTTTTTTTTTATTTTAAACTTCTAGGCTTTATAACCTTTCGTTTTAGCTCTAATTTGAGCAAAATTTATTACGTTGGAACCCATAAATTAAGCTCTACGCATTGGTGGACTTCTTTTCTACAAAACACTAATAAAAATATTATTTTTTTAAATAAATATTAATTAATATATATTTTAATACTATTATTTAGTAATTTGAGATAATTATCACATCTTCCAACTAGAGTTTTACACATTCTCAAGTAAAAAGAGAAAAATTAAAGATATATACCGACTTGATAAGATGTGAAAGTTTCTTCAAATCATCCTAAAGTTAGTTGATACCTGGTTAGAGATTTAAGAAATACATCATTGGATTATTAATTCCATCCCAAGTAGTGGTTAAGTGAAAAACATAAAATTTTATAGCATTTCTTTAACCAATTTTCTACCTTTATTCTTTAAATTTTCTCTTTAGTATGGACTTAAAGTGTTTTTTTTTCTTTATAGCTAGTACAATATTTTAACCTTCTAAGCTTTCTATCTGACCCTTATAGCAAGCTTTGGACCAATGACTCCCAAACCATTTGGCTTTAGGGCATTAGGTGTAGAATACCCCTCAAGCTTACTGACTCGAGTAAAATAGACTATAGATTAAAACTAACTATATAACAAGCTTCTTCACATTGCCCACTTTTTGACGTGAGTAACATTACTTACTTAGGCAATGGGACCTGGTTACCTAGTGGAAGACCAATGTTTAGAACTTACTTTTTATTTCTCTTCTTTTTTCTTTAATATATTATTTTTTTCAAACTTTCTTTTTTTTTACTCGTACCCATATAAAATGGATTCTTTATTGAATATAGGCTCGAAGAAGGTTTTAGAATTACTCAAAAATTTATTTTGTTCAAGATCTAATTATTTATTAGGTTTTCTTAATAATTTAATCCTTAGTATTTCAAAAATTCGCTAGACCATTAATCAATTATTGATTAAAATACTAAAAAATTTTAAATTAGCATAAAATTAGGTAAATAAGATTAATTATTACCATACTTGAGGACTTAAAAAAAATTATTTATCCTTCCCCCCCAACTTAATTTTCATTGTCCTCAATGGAGGAAAGAATAATAAAGTATGATAAATAATAGAAAAATAATAAGAAAAGAGTTCACTTGATTTAATATATTCTTGGCTCGGTCTGGATTTTATTTATTGTTCTTCCAGCATGGGCTTGTAGTTCTCCCCCTAACTTAATCCTAAAAGAAAGGTAAACTAAAAATAAAAAGAAAATATTAAATGCAAAAACTTGGGTTGCCTCCTAGTAAGTGCTAAGTTTAACGTCTTATTGTCCAGATATGGCTACCCAAGAGGGGAGGTGAATTGAATAATTAAAGATTTAAAATATGAATATGCTAAATTTTAATGCTATGTGCTTGAGAAAATTAAGTAAAATATAAATATAGATGAAGAACAATAGAAATGAAACTATACAAATACAAATATCAAGCTTTTATAGTGGTTTGGCATCAAACTTGGCAGCTACAACCACTGCCCAAGCAACCCACTTGAGAATTCAACCATAAATCACTTAATTGATTATAGTTCGATTATTTTTCTTGGGTTCACAATCTAATCCAATTAGTTTTGATCTAGGCTCACCAAGTACAACCTTTAAAATAATTGTTTTTTAGGCTCACAATCAACCCAGTTGATTTTTTCTCGATCACCAACCAAAATCAAACAAAATTATTTTTTTCTAGGCTATCAAACAATTTTGATTAGTTTTAACCTTGGCTCACCAATCAAACCACTACAATGTCCAACTCTAGGCTTGGACTAACCCAAGTTTCTCACCCTAAGAAACTTGAAATAAAATATAAAAATATAAAGGTTAAGTTTATAAAAATAAAAACTTTTTGAAGAATTGAATGAAGTCTGAATAATGATAGTTAAATGCTTGACTTCTTCTTGAATGCTTGAGTGATGATGAGGCTCCTTGATTCTTGACTTGATTGCTTCTTCACTTAATTCACTCTTGCTCTCACTTGCTTGAGGATGATTTGTAGTGGAAGGACAAAGGTTTAGTTTGAAATCAACTCCTTCTCTTCTCTTTTTAGCTCATTTCTTTGGCTTTCTTCAATGAATACTCGATGAAACTCTCAAAAAACTTATCTTTAATGGTCAAAATATTTTTTTATATATTCTTAAGATTTTTCATCATTTTAATTTATTTTGGAGTTCTTCAGAAGTGATTTAGCCATTAGAAATAAGAAAATAGCTGTTGAAAAAAAGTTGGAATTGAAAAAGTACAGTTCTGAAAGAACTAGCCATTACAGTAAACTTAGTCGACTAAGTCTTAGTCTGCTAAATGGATCAAGCTTGAAAATCTACTTTTCTATCCTACTGCTGTTCTCTGAAACTAAGTCGACTAAGTTTCTAACTTAGTCGACTAAGTCTTCTGGATTCTGAATTTTGATCTTTCTGTACTTTCTATATCTTCTTTATTCTCTAAGATTGAGTCGACTAACTCTTGGCTTAGTCGACTAAGTTCCATGCCAAGCGTGCCATGAGATTTTTAGTATCTTTTCTTCTCCAAATTCATTTGTAAGTTAGACTTGCTTTCTAAACTTGATTTAACTCTCATTAACCATCCTTTTTAAGGTGTGTCAAGTCTAGTTTTTCTTCAATGACCTCTTGATTGATGATACTTAATTTAATTGATAAAAATCACTTAGAGCATTATGAGCACTTGAAATTTAAACAATACATCCTCAAAAATAATATTAGTAATATAACAAATTATACTTAAAATTCTTTATCATCATCAAAATCAATCTTTAGGTCAACAATCTTCTTCTTTTTGATGATGATAAAACTTTTGAGTATATGCAAAATAATATATATTGTGTTTCTAAAGAATTATATATTTAAAAAATATGAAACCACTAAGCAATAGAAACACACTTCATTCTAGTTAAGTTCAAGCATATACTCAATAATAACTCTTCTTCTTTTTGACAGCATCAAAAAGCTTATGGGAAGAGTTCAAAATTAATCATCAAAAATCAATTTAAGTTCAAGAATATAATAAAATTCAGAATATGTCAAATTTAGAAAATCAAATCAACTCTCCTTTAAAACATTGTCTTTTGATTCAAAATAGGTTTAAGTCATTTGATCTTTCTCAAAATTAACTTAAACTCAGATGCCAAAAAAAATTCTCCCCCTTTTTCTTTCAAGTTAAGCAACTTTAATTGAAACCAAATTAATCTTTAACTATTACTAATTTAGTATGTAATTCATCTTAAATGAATTCTCCTCCTTAATATTATAATCAATTGAGTTCAATTTTTATTCAAAAATTGCTCCCCCTTACTATATGCTAAATTTCTTATTTTTATTTCTTGCTTACTCTTGATACAACTTAATCAATTCTTATCCTTATTGAATTTTGTATCTCATAACCAAATTAAAATCACATTATGGCAAGATCTTGACGTAATTAGATATGTTAAATTCATTATCTCTATTTACCAAATTTTCTTCAGTCATAATCAATCATAATACTTAATTATAATAATCAATCAAAATAATATCATCAAAATTAATAAGATAAAATATTAAATTATTTGATATATAGTTGACTAATACTCAAATTATGCATCAATATTTTAATATTCTTTCTAATTGAATGATAGGAGTAATTATCAATTACCGAGTCTAACTTATATCCAAGAATTTTAACTCCTCCTTTTTCTATTTTGTGCAGCATAAACAATTAAGATGCCATTCTCTTTTGGATTAGAGGGATGTTAAGCACATCTACACTAACAAAGATCAAATATATTTTGGTACCCTAGCTAACTTGGATCCTTTGAGATTAGTATCAATGGTTCCTTTTGAAACCTAAATTTACTTAAACATTATATTCTTATATGTATTAGCCCAACAATTAAATAATTTATGTCCAACTTTGTTGCATTTAAAGTACCTAATAAATTTCTTACCAAAATGATATTTATCAATAGAAATTTTTGAATATCTTAGTTTTATAAAGAAGTTAGCTTTAGATGTCATATTTTGTTTGTCTATTGACATATGCAAATTTTATAAACTAATGGAGAATTTATTTACAACTGATTTTAGTTCATTTATTTTATTTTTCAAAGATTCATTATTTTTTAACAAATCATTTTGTTTAAGTAGTAATTCATTCCTTTCATCAACTATGGATTTTAAATTTTTAATCTCTTTTTTTAATTTGACATTTTCTTCCAAAAAAATTTCTTTAGATTTTAAGAGTTTTTCTTTTTCTTCAACTAAGAATTTCAATGAGGCAATGACTTATTACACATTCCTCCTCTTTCTCATTCTTTTCTTTGCCTTGCTTCCCCTTAATTGAAGCTTTCTTCTTCTTTTGTTTCTTGTTCTTCTTCTTCTTATCATTGTCATGAGCTACGAGACAAAAATTAGGGCGAGCTTTCTTCTTTTCTTGGAAGTTTAATTCTTCTCTTTTATTTGCTTCCTCAAAGATCATTTCTAATTTTTTCCATACTACTTTTGCTGAAATGTAAGAAGAAATCAAGTTAAATTCATTTATGTCTAATGAACAATAAAGAATATTCATAGTTTTAGCATTTAGTTGGTTCATTTCTTTATCATGCTTAAGCAATGCTTTGGGGGTATGTGAGATATCAATTATAATTTTCTATAAGTTATAATCATGTGCTTGTATGAAGATGCACATTCATGCTTTTCAATAACTATAATTTGATCCATTAAGCATTGGGGGTCTATCTATAGAATATCCTTCATTAAACAAAAATTTTATTTGGATTGCCATGATCTTTTACTCTTTTAACTGCTAGGTTAATAATCAAATATTAGAGTATCTACTCTGATACCAATTGTTGTCCCGGTATGGCTACCCAAGAGGAGAGGTGAATTGGATATTTAAATATTTAAACTATGAATATGCTGAATTTTAGTGCTATGTGCTTGATAAAATTAAGTAAAACATAAATATAGATGAAGAACAATAAAAATTAAACTACACAAATACAAACACCAAGCTTTTATAGTAGTTCGGCATCAAACTCGGCACCTACGTCAACTTCCCAAGTAATCCACTTGGGAATTCAATTATAATTACTTAATTGATTAGAGCTCGATTGTTTTTCTTATGTTTATAATTCAATCCAGTTGGTTTTGATCTAGGCTCATCAACTACAACCTTTACAATGATTATTTTTGGGCTCACAATCAATCCATTTGATTCTTTCTTGATCACCAACCAAAATTATACAAGATTATTTTTCTTTGGGCTAACAATCAATTTTGATTGATTTTAACCTTGACTCACTAATCATACCATTAAAACGTCCAACTCTAGGCTTGGACCAACCCAAATTTCTCATCCTAAGAAAATTGAAATAAAATATAAAAATACAAAGGTTAAGTTTAGAAAAATAAAAATTCATTAAAGAATTGAAAGAAGTCTGAATGATGATAGTTCAATGCTTGACTTCTTTTTGAATGCTTGAGTGATGATGAGACTCCTTCAATCTTAACTTGATTGCTTCCTCACATCAATTTACTCTTGCTCTCACTTATTTGAGGATGATTTGTAGTGGAAGGATAAATGTTAACTTTGAAATCAATTTCTTCTCTTCTCTTTTTAGCTCACTCCTTTGGTTTTCTTCAATGAAGACTCAATGAAACTCTCAAAAAGCTTTTCTTTAATACTCAAAATATTTTTTTATATATTTTAAAGATTTTTTATTATTTTAATTTATTTTGGAGATCTTCAAAAGTGATCTAGCCATTAGAAATAAGAAGATAGCCATTGAAAAAAAATTGGAACTAAAAAAGTGTAGTTCCAAAAAAACTAGCCATTATAGTAAATTTAGTCGACTAAGCTTTTTTGAGTTGACTAATTGCTCAATCTGACTTAGTCTGCTATGTAGATAAAGCTTGAAAATTTACCTTTCTGTCCTGCTACTATTTTCTAAGACTGAGTCGACTAACTTTCTGACTTAATCGACTAAGTCCCCTAGGTCCTGAATTTTAATTTTTTAATATTTTCTATCTTCTTTATTCTCTATAACTGAGTCGACTAACTCCTATCTTAGTCAATTAAGTTCCGTGCCAAGCATGCTATAAGATTTTTAACAGCTTTTCTTCTTTGAATTTATTTATAGGCCAGACTTGCTTTCTAAATATGATTTAACTCTCATTAACCATCTTTTCTAAGATGTGTCAAGTCTAGTTTTTCTTCAATGACCTCTTAATTGGTGGTACTCAATTTAATTGATGAAATTCACTTGGAGCAAATGAGCACTTGAAATTTAAACTATACATCTTCAAAAATAATATTAGTAACATAACAGATTATACTCAAAATTCTTTGTCATCATCAAAATCAATCTTTAGGTCAATACATCTTCAGCCAGACCAGATCCAAAAATTAATCCAAGTAAATAGGTTCATAAAGAATCATAACTTCTTCATTAGTGTTAGTAAGAAGTTCCAAGAATGGTTTCAGTTGTTATCCATTAACTTTAAAAGTAACACCATTACTTAGATTTTCAATCTCTATGGCCCTATGTGAGAAGACTTTCTTAACTATATATGGTCTAGTCCATTGAGATCTTAATTTACCTGAAAATAGATATAGCCTAGAATTATATAGAAGAACTTTTTATCTAGGTGTAAAAGATTTTCTATTAATTGCTTGGTCCTGAAATGCTTTAGTTCTTTCTTTATAAATTTTGACATTTTCATAGGCTTCATTCCTTATTTCCTCAAGTTCATTAATTTATAATTTTCTTAGATCACCAACTGATCCAAGTTCATATTTAGTTGTTTAATTGCCCACTTTGCCCTATGTTCCAATTCTACCAACAAGTGACATGCTTTACCAAATACAAGCCTATATGGAGACATTCCTAAATTGGTCTTGAAAGTTATGCGATATGTTCAGAGTACATCTATTAGTTTTAAAGACCAGTCTTTTCTATTAGTGCTTACTGTCTTCTCTAAGATTAACTTGATTTGGCGATTAGAAACTTCAACTTGCTTGCTCGTTTGTGGATGATAGGGTGTGGCTAGTTTATGGATAAGTTATACTTCTTCATCAGTGATGCAAAGGATCGGTTGTAGAAATATGTTCCACGATCACTAATAGTAGCTCTAAGAATACCAAATTAGGATAGGATATTTTCTTTAAGAGATTTGATAACAATCCTACTATCATTGATCTTGCATGGTACTACCTCTATCCACTTGGATACATAATCAATGGCTACTAATATGTATTCATTCCCAAAAGATTTTGAAAATGGTCTTATGAAGTCTATTCCCCATACATCAAAAGTTTCTACAATTAAAATTGGATTCATAGGCACCATATCTTTTATAGTGATCTGACTTATTTGTTGACACCTAACATAATTTTTACCATATTCATGAGCATCTCTAAATAGGTTAGGCCAATAAAATCCACATTGGAGCACTTTAGCTGCAGTCTTTTTAGCTCCAAAATGACCACCACAAGTTTGGTCATGGCAAAAGGATAAAATGCTCCTAACTTCTTCATCTGGGATGCATCTTCTTATGATTTGGTCAAGACATTATTTGAATAAATATGGATAATCCTAAATAAAATATTTTACTTGAGAGAAAAATTTGTTCTTATCCTGAGCGGTCCAGTGCATAGAAATTTGGCTGGTGGCTAAGAAATTTACTATGTCAGCATACTATGGTTTTGATGTTACTGACAACAATTATTCATCAGGAAAGGACTCATTAACAGATATTTCTTCAATTGGTGCAATTGCTAAACAAGATAAATGATTTGCCATATATTTTGTACCTTTCTTATCCCTGATCTCTAGTTCAAATTCTTGCAAAACAAGGATCCATTTAATTAGGTGTGCTTTAGCATCTTTCTTTGAGAGAAGGTGCCTAATAGCTGAGTGATCAGTGTAGATAATTACATGAAAACCCACTAAGTAGGACCTATACTTCTCTAAAGCAAATACCACAGCTAAAAATTTCTTTTCAGTACTTAAGTAATTAAGCTATGCTTCATTTAAGGTCCTACTAGCATAATAGATCACTCGAGGTAGCTTATCTATCTTTTGACCTAAGATAGCTCCTATAGCATGATCGATGCATCGCACATGAGCTCAAAAGGTTGAGTCCAAATAGGTGGATGAATAATTGGGGTTGAGGTTAATTTCTTCTTTAAACTTCCAAAGGACTTGAGACATTTAGGTGTGAAATCAAATCTGACATCTTTGGCTAATAGGTTAGTTAATGATCGAGCCACTTTGCTAAATTTTTTTATAAATCACCTATAGAAACCAGCATGTCCAAGAAAAGAGCAAATTTGTTTTACTAATTTGGATGGTGAAAAGTTTTCAATTAAATCAACCTTGGCTTTATCTACTTCTACACCTCAATTTGAAATTACATGACCAAGGACCATGCCTTCGTTAACCATAAACTACCATTTTTCTTAATTTAACACTAGATGCTTCTCCTTACATCTTTCTAAAACTAATATGAGATGATATAGATGTTTAGAGAAGGTAGATCCAAAGATAAAAAAATCATTAATGAAAATTTTAAGAAATTTTTTCTACCATGTCTGAGAAAATGTTGGTCGTGCACCTTTGAAAAGTAGCTAGTGCATTACATAATCCAAAGGACATGCATCTATAGACAAAGATTCTATATGGATAGGTAAAGGTAGTCTTTTCTTGATCCTTAGGGGCTATAGGAATTTGGTTATATCCCGAATATCCATCTAGAAAGCAATAAAAGTCATGCCCTGCTAGTCTTTCTAACATTTGGTCTATAAAGGATAGAGGAAAATGATCCTTTTGGGTGGCTGTATTTAATTTTCTATAGTCAATGCAAACCCTCCATCCAGATTGAACTATTGTTGGAACCAATTCATTATTATCATTTTGGATTATAGTAACTCTTGACTTCTTGTATACCACTTGTACTGGGCTTACCCATGAACTATCTGAGATTGGATATATTATTCTATTGTCAAGAAGTTTTATTATTTCTTTCTTTACAACCTCTTTCATGGCTGCATTTAGTCTCCTTTGGGGATATATTTTTGGCTTAGCATCCTCTAATAGATGAATTCTATGTTGAACAATTGAGGGACTAATCTTCTTTAAATTAGCCATGGTCCATCCTAATGCTTCTCTTTTTTTCTTCAGGACAGTCAATAATTCTCTCTCTTGTATAGGATCTACGTTTGCTAAAATAATTACTGGTAAAGTTTTTGATAGACCTAGGTATGCATATTTTAGGTATTTGGAAAGTATTTTTAATTCTATCTTGGGTGTTTCCTCTACTAAAGGTCTAGGCAATGATTCAATTGGAGGCTTCCATCTAAGTTCTGTATTGATTGTGGCTAAATTATTTATGCCTTCAAATTCTACAAAGTTCTAATTTGCCCATAGTTTCATATTAGATTTTTCATCACTTAGGTCAATGGGTTCATAAACATTGTCTTGTATTAAGTTGAGGTCACTAACTTGATTTATTTCAGATAGATTAAAAATATTTAGATCTATGATCATATTATCAAAAGAGGGTTTCATTAGACCATTTCGATAGTTGATATGGGTATTGACTGTGGGTAGAAATGGTCTACCAAGTATAATTGGGATATGACCATTTGGATGTATTACAAGTTCAGCTTCTAAAATCATAAAGTTCATTAGGTAGATGAAATCACCAACCTTAATTAATACATCCTCTACCATTCTTCTTGGTACTTTTAAAGATTGATCTGCTAATTGTAAAGTCATTCATGTAGGCTTTAATTCTTCTAATTCTAGCTTTTCATAAATTGAATAAGGTAGTATATTGACAATAGCCCCTAAGTCTAATAAAGCCTTGTTAATGAAGGTTTTTCCTACGATGCAAGAAATAGTGGGAAATCCTGAATCTTTATATTTAAATGGCACATGGTTTGATAGGTACGAACTCACACTAGCTGCTAGGAAGGCTCTCTTAGGTACATTAGTGGTCTATTTCCTGGTACATAAGTTCTTAAGAAATTTAGCATATGATGGAACTTGTTGGATCATATCTAATAAGAAAATATTTACTTTCACTTGCTTAAAGACCTCCAAAATTTTATCTAATTGGGCTGTGTTTCGGTTGGACTTTAACCTATTAGGAAAGGGTGCAACAATTTTAGGTATTGATCCAACTAATTCTAGTGCTGGCTCTACTGGTGGATCAGGTTCTATTTCTTTAGGTTCTTTAGACTAGCCCTATTCAGGTATTGGTTTAGATGGTGGGTCTTCTATTTTTTTTAGTGCTTCAGATGTACCCACTTGATTGTCTATTTATTTTCTAGATCTTAGTGTATGGATAGCATTTAGTTGGTTAATCTGGGCTTCTTGCTGAGATTTTTAATTGTTTTAGGTTCTAGGATTAGTCTCGAGTTGACTTGGCAATCTATCCTTTTCTCTCTGACTCATAGTATTAGCTAACCATCCTAATTACATTTCTAAATGAGCTATTGCTTATGTATTTGCTGTTAGCAATTGACCAATGGCTTGTATAAAAGTATTAAGGGTAGTTGCATTATTAGTAGTTGATTTTGTCAGGAGTTCTAATATTTTTTCTAAAGAGTCTAATTTTTTTTCATTATTATTAAAGCCTGGTGGGTTATTTGTTGTAGGATTAGGCCTTGTGTTTAATTGATTGAAGCTAGGACTCCTATATTTGGACCTTGTGACCATGAAAAATTAGGATGGTTTCTCCATCCTAGGTTATAAGTTGATGCATAGGGATTATTATTTGGTCTTTGATATGCCGCATTAAGCTATGTAAACTCATTTTTTATTGGTTTAATCAGGAAGGAACATTCCTCTATAACATGGTCTGATGCACTACAACCGTTGCACATGGGTGCAGATACTTGGTTTACATTGGCTAGTCTCTGTAATTCTAAGGCCTCTAATCATTGTTGCAAAGCAGCTATTTTGGCTTCTACAGCTAGGGTTGTTAGGACTTGGTGCATACCACCTCTTGCTGGCATAGGTTTCCTAATTAATTTTCATTATAAACTCTTTTTTGCTAGATCCTCCAAAAATTGCCAGGCCTCATTAGGTTTCTTATGCATGAATTGACCCTGGAATATTGATTCTAACATAGTTCTAGAACTTGGGTCTAGACCTTCATAAATGATTTGGCATAACCTCCATGTTTCTATTCCATGGTGTGGGCACTGACTCAAGAGGTTCTTAAATCGATCTAAATACTTTTAGAAAGACTTTCCTCTTAATTGATAAAATTGATTAATTTCATTTCTTAACTTGGTTGTTTTGTGATATGGAAAGAATATCCTCAAGAATACTTTTATAAAGCCATCCCATATTATGATCGAGTGGTTAGGTAGACTATATAACCATTTTTTAGCATTTTTTTTTAGGGCAAAATTCATCAGTCTAAGTTTAATAGCATTTTTTGAGAGTTGGTGTATCCTCATAGTATCACATACTTCCTTAAATTCTCTAATAAAAATATAAGCATCCTTAATCCCAATAAATTTAGGGAGTATGTTGATGATTTAAGGTTTAATTTCGAAATTGGTTGCATTGATCTATGATAATTGGATATAAGATGGTTGGGCTGACCCAATTGGATAGCAAAAATCTTTTAGGGGTTGAGGTTCTTGATCTATCTCACTCATTATAGACTCAAAAATTTCTTGGATTAAGATAGGGGTTTGATTTATTCTTACTAATTGACCAGATTCTCTTTTCAAAGTTGCTTTTTTTAAATTTTAATTTTTTTATATATATTTTTTTATTTTTTTAATTTTTATTTTTTTTAATTTTAGAGAGATGAGAGAAAAGAAAGAAGAGGTTTCTAAAGATGAGTCCTAAGGAGTTCTAAATCTAGAGATAAATGAGAGAAGAGTGCTTTAATTTGGTTTAAATTTGATGTTAATAGCAATCAAGTTAAGCAAATATGGACTCTCTATCCTAGGGTTAACCTTGATCTAGACAACTTCTAACTGTTCCAAGATCATCTTTGAGCATTCCAAACTCAAAATTGGCTAACTGATTTGGTAAGATAAGTGTAAGATGTGAGAGATTTTCTGCTTGCTGCTTGAGTTGGCCATATCAGACAATGGAACCAATTGAAAACCACAATCTTTGAACCACTTGCCTTAGATACCAAATAATTAATTAATTCAAACTTGATCCAACTTTAGGATTTTTTTGTCCTAATGAGCTTGAATAATCTTAAGGGCCAATGTCTAATTGATTTTAAGTTAAGGTTTGGGTCAATGCAACATGAAGGGTGGTGGTTTATTGGAAAATGTATCCTAAAATCAATCATCAATCTATTGACGATTGAGCTATCTTATAATTATAAATAATTTATTAATAAATAAAATATTTATTTTAGTATTTTCATCAAAAGGTATACATTTTCTAATGAACTCTATTATTGTGATGAAGTCCTTAGAACTATTTAGTTTCAATAAAGAGAGGATTTATCGATTACTTCTTAAAACTGTTCACAACCAAATGATATGCTGTTAATTAGGACGATAGTGTTTATTGAGCATAGATCATTGTATGCCATATAGGTTGGTTTGAGATATATGGATACATCATCATTGGACGTGACCAACTCCAAAGCGTTCTGCTATCGAGAATTATTCTGATGGGATGTAGGTATAAATATCTCTTAGACCTGAGATCACCACAGTGATTTACAAGCAACTCACTATGCTATGGTACTAGACTAACTGAATTTTTAGTTCAGTGATGAAAGATTTTTGGGCATAATCATGTACTTGCAAAGTCAGTGAGTGATCAAGATGGGATTGACCACTCCAAGAAGAATGCATCACTATATTTCAATATAGCAAAAATCTTGGCTAGGATAATCCATGAGATGGATTTGATATTTTAAAATATAATATAAATAACTTAATTGGGGTTGATAGTTAAGCTTTGAGATATCCTATGAGTATTTTGGTCAACGGGATGAATTATACGAAAACTATATCCACATAGGTTCTAAGGATGTTGTTCTACACATTTGACTAATTCGACCGTCAGATACCATTGCTAGATGGTCACTTTGATTGGTATAAAAGTTTATTTCTATACTACCAGCTTAGGTTCAGATCTATGAGTTCACACACATAAGAGTTCTCAATCTAATCGAATGATTGATCAATGATTAAAAATTATTCTAGGGTTAAACATTCAATACGATTAATGTTTGACCTAGTGCAAGTATTGCAGGAGGATCGATTAGTAATTTGATTGCTAATTAGCTTAATTTGATTAAGTCAAAGGGCTGAGATTAAGACTAATTAAATATAATTTAATTTGATTTATTTTGGGCTTGATTGGATCAAGTCCAATTGGTTTATTGGATGAGCAAATTATAAGGAAGAACTAGTCCTAGTTCAATTAGGACTTGTATCAACCCAATTTCTAATTTGATTAAAAAATTAAATTAAAATTAAATCTAATTTAATTTAATTTAATTAGATTATTAGTTGAACTAAGATCTAATCTAATTAGATTAATTAAATCCTAATTTAATTTGGTCCAAGGATCAAGTTGGACCAAGTCAAACTAGGAGTCCTAGTGAGACTAGGACTCCTATCTCCATGTGCCACCTTAGCCCCAATGCCCCCCATGCCATTTTCTTTTAAATTTTTCATGGAAAATATTCTCTCCAAACCTCCACACATGCCCCAAGTCCCTCCCTTCTTTCTTACAAGGAAAATTTAAGGTGGACCAAGTCAAAGAAGGAGTTTGAGTTGATTTAAATTCTATGAGATAGGATTTTAAGCAACTAAAACTCCTCCCTCTTTGTGTCGCCTACATCCCTATTTTTCCTCTCAAATTTTCTTGGCTTTTAGAGGCCTTTTTGTGCAACATTCTCTGGTGGTCCATGCAGAAAATAAAAGAAGGGGTGCCCAAGAGTTGGGTTTCCCAAGTCTAGCCTTATTTGGATAATCCTTGACTAGGTATTTGACCTAGTCAAGGATTTCTCTATATCTCTAGATATAAAATAAATTTTGATCTAATTTTCTTGTGGATTATACATCTGAGAATGATCTTTTAGGCCATGAAAAATTGGAGAGAGAAGCCTAGGGCATGGGATTTGTAAAGGCACCAATCAAGGTGCTTTGGTGAGAGAAGAAAGAAGAAGAAGAGGGTCTTCTTCTAGGGTTTTTTCTTCCACTTCTATTCCTCCATCTTTGTGAGTGCTTGAGAAGTGTCTCAGCATTACAAATCATCTTCCTCAACTTCTAAAAGTTGGATAGTCCAAGCTTGAAGGAAGGAAAATCCAGATTGACCATTAGAGAAGGATCAGCACAGTATTAGTATACTATGTTGATTTCCAGACATCGGACTCAGATCAACGATCGAGGGCTCATGTGGATAACTCGTAGAGGCCAGACATATGTGCAGTTTGGAGCAACCATCTTAGGCCTGGATTAGCGAGTTAAGAAACTCGAGATTAATTGGTAAGAATGATCTGATCTCCCTATTACATGTCTAGATCTGATCTAGAGTAGTTTGTTGTTGATATGATCAATATGTAGTTCTTTTGATATTTTATTTTTTGATTTAATAGCATTTTTTAGTCATGTAATAGGATCCTAGATCTAGAATTTTATGTTATATTATTTATGATTTAACATGATTAATTCATCTCTTCTGCTATAATTTTAAAAAAGTTTCAAAAGTTAAACCTAGAACCCTAGATCGGTTCCTGTAATTGATATCAGAGCCTAGGTTAATTTATTACATGATTTATGCATGATTAGATTATATTTTTAGATTAGATTTAATTTATAATCTGATGATTAAATCTAAAAATAAAATTTTAGATTGTACGTACTATAAGGTTGTCCTACTGTAAGGTTTACCCCTTAGAGTGGAGAGGTTGTCCTAGTACATGTGGATATAAAATTTTGATCATAAAATTTTAGATTAGATCTAAAAAATTTTATGATCTAATTAAAATAAATTTAATCTAATTTTTACCATCAAAATTATGTTAGATCTAATCTAAGATGATTTACGATTAATTAGAATTGAAATAGTTTCAATTTTATGAGCATGTTTAGATTAGATCTAAAATACTTTTCATGTTTGTTATATATGTATATTGATTATAAATCAAACATACAACTGGTTGATAGAATCATATTGCAAAAATCTTTTACAAATATGAAAATCATTTTCAAAATGCCAAACCCCAACTCTTAGCCCAAAACTTAATTAAGAATTAAGAATTGATTGATTTGGATCTAGGATTGTGAATTGAAGATCCTAAGACACAAATCATAATACATTGGATTAATGGGTTAGTAAAAATTAGGTCCATTAATTGGATTAGACCTAAGGTTAGATTAAAGAATGGACTTAATTAGAGAATTGACTAAATCTAATCAATAGTTATCTTAGATTAGGTCAAGGATTCTCTAGATTAATTAAAATAGTTGTAGTTGGTCAAGTCTATGTCTTTAACGAGAACTAAGATGGACTTGATTCCTGACTACACGGTCAAATCCAAAATTACTAGGTTGGTCAAATTGAAAATAATGAACCGGATGGTGTCTAAGGTAAGTTTGGCAATCTGACCAGTGGTTTTTAATTAGGAGCTACTCGCACTGATTCGATCTTTAATAAGTTAATGGCATATCCCTTCCACTAATCTTACTTACCTGACCATCCTAGTGAACTAGATTTTAATTAAATCACTTGATGATTTGGGCTCACCTATATCAATTAGGTAAATTAGTATGATTGATTTAGCTGCTCCTAATGCTGGTTTGAATTATGTCTTTTTTTTATCTGACTTGATGAAGTCAGTGGGAGGATCGAAATTGGCTGGCTCATTCTCTCTATCTTCTTTAAATCAAATTAATTAAATCTTCTAAAATTATTAGATCCCTAAAAATAAAATAGTTATGGTGATAACTAGATCATAGCCTCCCATTAAGTGGATGATAATGGGTCCATTAGTTGGATAATCATTGAAGGTCCATAGGCCTGATGCTTATCCGCTAATAAAATTATCATTCATAATATGATTTCTTGACCATATTTTTCTAAATGGTGGTTAGGTTGATTAACCATAGTTGGACTTAATCATTTATTAGTTAGATAGACCAAGTATGATCATGTTGATAATTGGACCTAACCGAAACTTTCAATGGAGGCCCTAGCCTACTGAAAAGATACTTGGGGCAAAATTAAATAACTAAAAATTATTTGAAGAAATAATTGATTATGAATCTATCCTCAGATATACATGAATTGACCAACCATATTTAGACTTGTGTGCAGTCTACATGGATTCTAGTACCTATTAAGGGATTAGGATAATTCCTCAAATTGGAGGTAGAGGCTACCAATTCGAAAAAATAGTGGAAGAATTTTTTGATTAAAGTTTAAATTTTAAGAATTAGTATATCATTTACTAATTAGACTTTTGGTTTTTCTTTATGTAGTTAAACTCAAATTATAGTTGCTTCATTCACTGGTAGACAGTGATAAACTTATGGGATCCAACTTCGATAATAAGTATCGAAAGTTGAATGTTGTTCAACAGCACAAAGTGGTTTGTACTGGGACCTCTATGCCTAGTTTAAACAAAAGGTCTAAGATTAACCTAGATCAGGTAGAGTGCTTCTACTATAAGGAGAAGGAGCATTGGAAGAGGAACTATCCTAAGTATCTTACTTCCCATGATCCCAACAGGCTAAATAAGAGAAAAGAGCAAGAAGTTGCTAATCAAGGATATTATATGATAACATCTTCTAATTTCTCTATTTGTGATACTACTACCTAGGTATTGGATACCAGAAGTTCAGTTCATATTTGCAATACATTACAAAGACTTCAAATTAGTAGAAAATTTGAAAATAATGAGCGATTTCTGAATGTTGGAGATGGAAGGTTTGTTCCAATTCTAGCTATGAAAATAGTTCAACTTATTTTCAATACTAATATCATTTCTTTAAATGAATGTCATTATTGTCCTTCTTTTTTAATGAATATAATCTCTATTGGCCTTTTGACAAAAGTTGATTATTATTTATCAATAAAGAGAGATTATTGTAATATCATTATGAATGATGTTATGATAATGCAAGAATAATAAAGAAATGATATTTACATTTTATCATAGCCTGTGAGTATAATGTATATTTCTAGAAAATAACCTAGATTAGATAATATCTCCCTAATATCTACCTATGGCATTGCAGGCTAGGTCACATTAACAAGAATAGGATAAACAGGTTGACCCAAGAGGAAATCCTCAAAGTCAGTGATTGTGAATCATTTCCAACCTGTGAGTTCTGTCTTCTTGAAAAATGATCAAGTCATCTTTTACTAAAAAAAATGAAAGAGCTACCAAGCTCTTAGGTCTAGTACATACTGATATATGTGGACCTATGAGTACAAGTGCTAGAGATAGATATTTCTAATTCATCACATTCATAGATGATCTATCTAGATACGGATATATCTATTTGATAAAACATAAATTAGATTTATTTGAAATGTTCAAAAGATTCTGAAGTGAAGTAGAAAAATAAACTGGAAAGAGTATTAAAACTCTTTGATTGGATCAGGAAGGTGAATATCTATCTAGTGAGTTCTTAACATATCTAGGGAAGAATGGGATTCTCTCATAGTGGACTTCTTCAGGAGCACCATAACATAATGATGTATCAAAAAGGAGAAATCGAATCTTGTTAGACATGATTTGATCCATGATGGGATTTGCAAATCTGCCTGCTTCATTTTGGGGTTATACACTTGAGACTGTATGTTATATATTGAATAATGTACCAAGTAAATCTATCATAAAGACTCCATATGAGTTATGGATTGAGCGTAGGCCTAAATTCTCTCACCTACGGGTTTGGGGTTGTTCGGCCTATGTCAAATATTTTCATACAGATAATCTTAGACCCCGATCTGATAAGTGTGTGTTAATAAGATATCCTATAGAAAGTAAGGGTTACTATTCTTACTATGCTGAAGAACAAAAGATGTTCATTAGTCTTAAGGCAATCTTTTAGAAAAATGGAACTATTGCCTCTAAGGTTGAACTTGATGAAGTTCAACAAGTAGAAGGACTGATACCTATGGCTGAATTTGAATTGAATTTGATTAAATCAAATTTGGAGCTCAATGTACCTACACCATTAAGACGATCTGATAGAGTATCGCATCAGTTGAACAGATACTATGATTTCCTAATCCAGAATGGTGATGCCATTAAACTTGATGAAAATGATGAGGATTCAATCACCTATATGGATGCTATGCAGAGATCTGATTTTGAGAAATGACTTGAGGCCATGAAATTCGAGATGGAGTATATGAAGGTCAACAATGTGTAGACATTGGTTGACCCACCTAAAGGGGTTAAATTCATTAAGTATAAATGGATCTTCAAAAGGAATAGGAGTACAGACGAAAAGATGGAGACCTATAAAGCCCGTTTGATTGCCAAGGGATATCGTCAATATTATGGTATTGACTATGACAAGATATTCTCACCTATGGCAATGCTCAAATTCATTTGGATAATACTTGCAACAGCTACCCATCTAGATTATGAGATCTGGTAGATGGATATGAAGATAGCTTTACTGAATGGAGAGCTGACCAAAGAGGTGTATATGATACAACCTGAGGGGTTCACATCCATAGATGAGTCCAAGATGTGTGAGCTTCAGAGATCCATTTATGGATTGAAGCAAGCATTTTGGGGTTGGAATATGCATTTTGATAAAGTGATCAAAACGTATGGCTTCGTTAAGAATGGAGAAGAGCCCTACATCTATAAATGGGCAAATGGTCTGATAGTAGTATTCTTTATTTTGTACGTTGATGACATTCTCTTAATCAGGAATGACATCCCTGCACCACAAGGAATAAAAGATTGGTTGTCAACTCAGTTCTCCATGAAGGACTTGGGTGAAGCATCCTACATCCTAGGGATGAAGATCTATAGGGATAGATCTAAGAGGATGCTTGTTATCCCAGTCCACGTATATAGAAACTGTGCCAAAAAGGTTCGGCATAGAAATTCAAAAAAGAGCTATCTTTCGATTGGCCATGGAATTTCTCTCTTTAAGATGGATTGTCTGACAACTTCGAAAGAGAGAGTGTATGAGTAGAGTCCCATATGCTTCGACAGTGGGATTTATCATGTACGCCATGATATATATAAGAACAGATGTGGCATACTCATTAGAAGTAGTGAGTAGATACCAATCTGATCTAAGAGAGAACCACTAAAAAGTAGTAAAAACCATCCTTAAGTATTTAAGAAATACTAAGAACCAATGGTTGGTTTATCATGAGTCAGATTTGAAACTTAGCTTTCAATCTGACCATGATGACAATAGAAGCGTGTCAGGTTATGTTTTTATCCTAAATGATGGAGCCATCTACTGAAAGAATTTTAAGCAGCATACTATAGCAAACTCTATTTGTGAAGTAGAGTACATTGCAACATCAGATGCTGCAAAGAAAGCTGTATGACTGAGAAAGTTCATCATTGAGCTCGGAGTAGCACTCTTCCTTGATGGTTTGATTCTGCTCTACTATGACATACTGGTGCTATTGCTCAAGCAAAGAAATCAAAGGTACACTAGTGGATGAAGCACATATTGCATCGCTACCACCTGGTTTGGGAGATCATTGATAGAAATGATGTCGACCTTCAGAAGATCGATGGAAAGGATAACTAGCCAACCCCTTCACTAAAGCCCAAACAATAATGGAGTTCAATGAACATAAGTTAAAGATGGGTATTAGATACTATGCCGAGTGGCTTTAGGATAAGTGGGAGTTGTAGAAAAATATGTCTCAAAGTCAATCATCAGTCTATTGACAATTAAGCTACCTTATAATTATAATTAATTTATTAATAAATAAAATATTTATTTTAGCTTTTCATCATAAGGTATACATCTTCTAATAAACTTCATTGTTGTGACGAAGTCTTTAGGACTATTTATTTAGATAAAGAGAGGATTTATCGGTTAGTTCTTAAAATTGTTCATGATCAAATGATATGCTATTAATTAGGATGATAGTGTTTATCGAATTATCCTCTTAACCAAGAAGTGTGGAGATACTAGTATGGCATACAAATGAGAAATATCGATACATTGCTATTGAACATGACCAACTTCAGAGCATTCTGCTATCGAGAATTGCTCTGATGGGATATACATATAAATATTTCTTAGACCTGAGATCACTATAGTAGCTTGCAAGCAACTCACTGTGCTTTGGTACCAGACTAACTAAATTTTTAATTCAATAATGGATGGTTTCTGAGAATAGTCAAGTACATGTGAAGTCGGTGAGTGATCAAGATGGGATTGACCACTTCAACAGTTGGAGAAGAATGCATCATTATATTTCAATATAGCAAAAATCTTGGCTAGGATTGTTAGATATATGTGCCCTAGAAGCCAGAATTGGCTGACACTAGTAATACACTTCTAGGGGCAAAATTGTAATTTTGACTATAATTAATAAAATGGGTTATTTTCTATCACACCTGTGTATTTAGTGTCTGTGATACATCCTTTGAGTTAATGGTAATGATAATTCATATTTTCAAGAGTTGAAAATTTAAGACATGAATAATCATTATTAACTCATAAACAGCTCCCGACCATAGGATCATCACGAGGATGGTGATTGATCCGGAAGGTTGGTGTACGATCGCTTCTCTTTAGTAGATGAGTCTTGAGTCTACGGTGTGGAGACACCGGAGCGAGAGTACAGGTACTCGTTAGAGAACGAGGGCACTGAGCGTGACCACCTCGAGTAGTCATTAGGGAGTCTACCTTCTCGTCAATGACTGACTCGATGCTGCAGTAGTGTGTCTGGTTCTTTGACCTGAGATGCATCGGCAGTTCACCTTGAGGGTGTTATAGTTTGACTACACCATTACTCGGTCTCCTAGCCATATGGAACCCTGAGGTGTATGTTGGCTATAGCATGTTCATTGTAGGAACTGGATTGCATCAAGATGGGATCTATCTACCTCGGTGGTAGAGGAGTAGCCCTATGATGATCATGAGAATCAAGTCCAGAAGCCCATGGCCATGGCAGAGTGAAATAATAGAAAGAGTTTCTATTTAGATTTTCACATTGGACTCGAATCGAATGATTACATCATATGACAGAGACTAGGGTTTGACGAGTTCACCTTAACCCTAATCTGATCGGGGCTCAAGATAGAAGAACTGAATCAAACAGGTAGCTGCACCAAGAGGTTCACATTCAGCTCTGATGGGTTGCCACCATATACTGCTAGGTGTCACTGGTGGATTTTGGGAGCAATTAGAATGATTTAGATGATCGATCATTCTAGCTGTTCGAATCAGAAGAGTTCTGATCCATCGAAAGGAGTTTCGATGATGTCTATGATAGAGATCATGACATATCCCATTACCATACAGAACTGAACCTAACTGGGTCACACAAACAAGGGTTTGAAGTCTGGTGATCATCAATTGAACTGATCTAGTTCAATTGATCTGAATGAGATTCAATTAGGTTCAAGGAAATCGTGCTAGCACTCGATTGAACCTAACGTTCTTCTTTTACTATCATAAATAAGTTGTCCTGACTGAGCCAAAGGAGTTTGTGCTCAATCAGAGGCCTTCATATGGTCTGACTGGAAGGTTGTCCAAGTCAGAATAGGTTGTCTTATTTGTAAGACATTACCTGCCATTTTTGGTCACCTGCCATTTCTTGTTCTTTGACTTTGGTCAAAAGTCTACCTTTGACTGGTCAAACGTTGACCATTCACCCTTTGACTTTTGACCACATGTCATGCACCTATTGGAGAGCTGGTGGGGGCTTGTCCCCCTGCCAGAACCTGGCAAGGAGAAGGGCGCACGCCAAGGGTGGCGTGAGCCCAAGTAGGAGGCGCCTAGGAGTCCTTGTTGGACAAGGACTCCACCTCCCTTTAGGATTCCAATTAGAGTTCTACTAAGAATCCAGTTTGACTGGTCTTAGGCACCCTCTAAGGAGGAATCCAGGGGTCTCTTTTTCAACCAATCAGATTTAGATCTGATTTCACAAAGGGTTGTGATTGGTTGAGAGGAAGAAGAGTTGGATCACGCTTAGTCTATAAATAAGACCCTGCGCCCAACCCTAATTCCAAGAAAGTCAAAGTCTTATTGAAAGAGATTTCCCACGTCCAAGGCTGCCTCTCCCCTCCTTCTCCACGCCATACTCTCTTCTCCCCTTGCTCTCCACGTCCAAAAGTGTTTTGGACTTAGTTTGGTGCGATTCAGATCAAGGAAAGGCGATCAAAAGCAAGAAGGCTGCGCTGCTGCTGCTGCAAAAGGACGACTGCAGATCTTCAAAAGAGTTTTGAAGATCCTCCAGATCAAATCCAGATCTGATTTTTGGAGGTGTGATAGAGAAGAAGAGGTTCTCTAGATCCAACCCGAGTGGATACCGGTAGAGGCCAGGCGCTTGCGTGGCTAAGATCCAGAACCTTCCGCTGCAATCAGGATCATCTACAGGGTAATAGGATTACCCAAATCAGGTAAATTAAATTAGATTTAATTTATCTTATTTTATTTTATTTATTAAAATAATAAGAATCAGATCTGAAACATATCAAGATCTGATTAAGATCAAGAGAAAAATTTTTGAAATATATCTCTTGATCTAATCAGATCTGGACGAACCTGGACCGGGAAATCAGGATTTCCCTTCAAGGATAATCCATAAGAAGAATTTGATATTTTGAAATACAATATGGATGACCTAATCAGGATTGACGGTTAAACTCTGAGATGTCTTATGAGCATTTTGGTCAAGGAGATGAATTGTATGAAAACTATATCCACATAGATTCTAAGGATGTTGTTCTACACATTCGATCTATGCGACCGTCTGGTACCATTGCTAGATGATCACTTCGATTGCTATAAAAATTTATTCTGGTGCTATCAGCTTAGGTTTGGACCTATGGGATCACATATATAAGAGTTCTCAATATGATCAAATGGTTGATCGATGATTAAGAATCATTCTAGGGTTATACATTTAATACAATTAATGTTTGACCTAGTGCAAGTATTATAGGAGGATCGATTAGCAATTTGATTGTTAATTAGCTTAATTTGATTAAACCAGAGGATTGAAATTAAGTCTAGTTAATTATAATTTAGTTAGATTTGGTTTGAGCTTGATTGGATCAAGTTCAATTAGTTTATTGGATGAGCAAATTGCAAGGAAGAACTAGTCCTGATTCAATTCGGACTTGTATCAACCTAATTTCTAATTTGATTAAAAAATTAAATTAGAATTAAATTTAATTTAATATAATTTAATTAGATTATTAGATAGACTAAGATCTAATCTAATTGGGTTAATTAAACCATAATTTAATTTGGTCCAAGGATCAAGTTGGACCAAGTCAAATTAGGAGTCGTAGTGAGACTAGGACTCCTATCTCCATGCGCCACCTTAGCCCCAACGCCCCGCACACCATTTTCTTTTCAATTTTTCATGGAAAATATTCTCTCCAAGCCTCCACACATGCCCCAAGTCCCTCCCTTCTTTCTTACATCAAAAATTTAAGGTGGACCAAGTCAAAGGAGTTTGAGTTGATTAAAATTCTATAAGATAGGATTTTAAGCAACTAAAACTCCTCCCTCTTTGTGTCACCCACATTCCTATTTTTTTCTCTTAAATTTTTATGACTTTTAGAGAACATTTTGTGCAACATTCCCTTGTGGTCCATGCAAAAAATAAAAGAGGGGGTGCCTAAGAGTTTGGCACCCCAAGTCTAGTCCTATTTGGATAACCCTTGACTAGGTATTTGACCTTATCAAGGATTCCTCTATATCTCCAGATATAAAATAAATTTTGATCTAATTTTTTTGTGGATTACACATCTGAGAGAGATAATTTAAGAAATGAAAAATCTAAGAGAGAAGCCTAGGGCGTGGGATATTGTAAAGGCACCAATCAAGGTGCTTTGGTGAGAGAAGGAAGAAGAAGAAGAGGGTCTTCTTCTTGGGTTTTTTCTTCCACTGCTATTTCTTCATCTTTGTGAGTGTTTGAGAGGCATCTCAGTATCATGAATCATCTTCCTCAACTTTTGAAAGTTGAAGAGTCTAAGCGTAAAGGAAGGAAGATTCAGATCGATCGTTGGAGAAGAATCAGCATAGTACTAGCATACTGTGTTGATTTCTGGGCACCAGACTTTAGACTTATAATTGAGGGCTCATGTGGACAACTCTAGAGGCCAAACATATGTGTGGCTCAGAGCAACCATCTCAGGCCTGGATCAGCAAGTTAAGAAACTCAAGATTCAAAGGTAAGGGTAATCTGATCTTCCTATTACATGTCTAGATCTGATCTAGAGTAGTCTGTTGTTGATATGACCAATATGTAGTTCTTTTGATATTTTATTTTTTGATTTAATAGCATATCTTAATCATGTAATAGGATCCTTGATCTAGATTTTTATGTTATATTATTCATGATTTAATGTGATTAATTCATCTCTTCTGCTGTAATTTTGAAAAAAATTCAAAAGCTAAATCTAGAATCCTAGATCGGTTCTTATAGGTTTGTGGGTTAAGGAAGGATGATCAAATTTTCATCTTATCTTGTTTAATGGATTGAGCCCTCAGAGTATATTATGTATATGCAATGTAAATCAAACAAGATTCCAAACATGTTAAAAAAATTAATTTTATTTAATATTATGGTTACTCTTAATTAATTAAGTATTATGAGATGTCGGTGATTTTTTAAAAATTTATGGTTTTATCTTTTTATAGATATTTTTTAGTTTTTGATTGTGTATTTTTGCAAAAGAAAGTAAATTCAAGTGATTAAGTGTTAAAAATTAATAAATTAATCTAAATTAAATAAAGTAGAAAATAATTATGAAAGATAGTAATAACTAGGTAAAATTAAAGAGCAATAATTTTTGTAATTATTTTTTATTATTTCTTAGTTTTTAAATTAATTAATTAATTTTTATTTAATTAAAGCAATCATGCCATAATCGCTGGTAATGACATTAAAAATTTGACTGCTTGTCATTAAAGCAATAAATAAAAATTAAGCATGATTTTAAATTTTAGAATAGTGGTGAGTCGGATGTTGATTTTTCTAAGAATTGAAGGCTAAGTTATATTTGATTTTAATTAAAAATAAAATTTTTAATTTAATTTTAAAATAAAAATTTAAATAAATAGATTAAAAGGAGCAAATTAAGAGTTTAAAAAATTAAAAAAAATAAAAAGAAAGTAAATACTTAATTAATTAAGATTTTTGAACTAATGAGAATTATTCTAGAATTTTAAATCCATATTCAACATGGTCGTGATAATTTTTTTTAATGCAAAAAATTATTTTTTTAAGAATTTAATTATAATTATAATTTATTTTCTTAGAGTATGAATTTAATCTCTTAATAATGATCCATCTCCATAAAATTATAAATTATTCAATACTTTAGTTTTTAAAAATTGGTAATATAGCTTTTTATTGATTATTTTCTAAAATAAATTATTAAATTAAGTATAGACTGTATCTATCGATCACAATCCATCCTAATGAATATAATTTATTTAGATCTTTAATCAAATAATAAGCAAATCAAATAATCAGGATCTCATATATAAAAGGATAAATTTTATTAAAAATTGAGTAAGAAAATATGTTTGTATAAAAAGTAATTATAAAAGATAAAGAAAAAAATTACAACCCATGTTAGAAGATTTCATCTATTCTCCCAGAATCTAGCACCTTAGCCATGCATGGTTGACGATTTGCTCACTTCCAGCATTTTCAGAGCTCCTTTGATTGAAGGTTGGAAGAAGAAAGAAGGAAGAAAGGATGAGAAGAGAGAAAAAGAGAGAAGAAACTATATTTTTCTCTATTTTTTTGGCTTAGAAGACTTGTTCTTAGGCAATGAGAGTAAGAGTGCTTAAATAGATAAGAAAACAGGATCTTTAGAGCTTTTTTCGGAGCAAAATCCAAGTCTGGATCAATTTTAAACATCCTGACAAATTTTGGCCATTGATCTATGATCAAATGGTCCAAAATCAGCTAAAAAATCATCAAGATTAGTCGCTTAAACCTCTGATCAAGCCTCTAGATTAATTCTAGCCGTCGAATCTCTACCTAGATGAATTTCCACTATTGGATCACGCCAAATCACCTCTGGAATCCTTAATCAGATCAAAATGAATATCTACCACTAGATCTCCACCGGCATCAACATCTAGCCTTCGATCATGCAATACTGTAGCCATAGACTGCCATAGACCGGGCGTGATGAAGACCGCAGCTAATCAGAAATCAACGTGCTGGATCAAATTATCGAAATACCCCTGTATGCCATGATAGATTTCCTATAGACCTCTTAATGGTCTAGGTTTGCCACATGTCATGTGCCAATTGGCCATGCTTGCTGAACTGGACGGTCCATGCCTATTCTATAGACTGGTCGGTCGGTCCACCATGCATCGATATATTTTTTTTCTTTATTTTATTTTAAACTTCTAGGCTTTATAATTTTTTCGTTTTAGCTTCGACTTAAGTAAAATTTATCGCATTAGAACCCATAAATCGAGCTCTTCACATTGACGGGCTTCTTTCCTATAAAACACTAATAAAAATATTAATTTTTAAAATAAATATTAAATAATATATGATTTAATATTATTATTTAATAATTTAAGATAATTATCAGTAGTTATCATATGGTTTAGTCCCTCTATCATAAGTTCTGACTAGATGGTAGGTCATGGATAAATCATCAAATCTTAAAATCAGTCATATAATAGATTCAATTAGCTCAAATCTAAATAGTGATTCTCATAAAAATTCTTTTCTATCAATTACAATACTATGGCTATAGACTCAAGGACTTAGCCTCTCAAATTCTATAGTACTTCTCCTCTCTATCAAGGTTGATAGATTATATCTAGATGTGCACCATGCTCCAGCAGTGGACCAACTATCACTAACATCTATTACAAAGATTCATAGTGTCAATGTTTATGTATAGTCAAACTCTAGCAGCCTCACTATAAGCAATCATGGCACCTCTAATCAAAGGACCATTTACACAACTACAACATTGAGATGATCACTAATGATTGAATAGAAATCCATGTGATCTCTCGTATAGTCATGCTCAGTACTTGTTGTTCTGTAATAACTATCCATACTTGTCACTTAGTATCTCTACACTATAGACCAGATATTCATCTATCTTGAAGGAAGCGATCCATGTGCTAGTCGATCTAGATCGATCACCATTCTCATGATGATCCTATGACTAAAAGCATTTTAAGAATTAATTATACATAGCTTTAATTCTCAACTCTTTGAGAATATGTATCATAATTATTAATTTCTTGGATGATTTAAAGACATACTATATTTGAATGAAAGTAAAGTTGCCCTTTTATTGATCAAATCAATATTTTAAATACAAATCTATTTTTTAAAGTAGAACAATATGCCTGCCATATTGGCTTCTAGGACATACATCTAACACAGGATTATCCCAATTATCCTAATGGGAATTAAATCGAGAAGATGATGCTAATTTTTCAAAAATATCTCCATCAAACAACTTCAAGCTGACCGCCTGTGACTAACTTTAAATACTGAGATTGACTGAAAATCAACCTAGAGCACCACAACAACCAAAGAAGAGACTCTGGAAGATACACGAAGGAAATATCGATAGAGGAACACTTTTCTTAAAAGGTTTGTATATGTTCCAGAGAAAATTTGTTACAAATAAACTCCATTTGAGCAAGGTTCATTATAATAAAATGAAAAAGCAAAAAATTTAGGCCCGACTGATGTCTACAAATTTGGTTGATGTCCTCGGGCACAAGATCAAACCACATCCAATGGGGCCCTTGGCAATGTCCGCACATAAAGATCCCCTCCCATGGTTATTGGTCTCCAGTAATGGATATTGAGGATGGCATAATTGGTTCCCTCTCAGGAACCCACCCATCTCCTGGATATTCCTCTAGGGAGGACTTGGAAGCTAGCTTGAGGGGGCCAAAGAACTACCCCTTGGAGAGGTCCTATACCTTTCTATAGAGCACGATGCAAAAGCAAACCGCGATGATGACCATTGCAGCTCCATGATCAGAATAGTAGGATTTTCCAATACCTCCCATGCCAAACCAAGGAGAAATAAGTGCCAATGATCCTCTGACATCAGATGAGGTGACACCACCACAACATCATAGGAGATAAATAGAATAAGACCAACTTTAAGCAATGAAACCCTTGTTTATAAAAGAGGTAGACTTGGGCATGTCCAACCACCTCCCTGATCGCATAACAGGTGTCAATCCTCAAGAGGCCTCAATGACTGCATCCGTTGGGAGAAAGAGCCCTAGTTGTCCTTTTTGATGTACTGCCATTATCGAAAAGAACAAGCATTAAAGGCCACACCCCTTAGGCCTCAGGCTGTATGACTCTTCACCATACAATCCTTGAAATAGACCACTTTCTTTGATCCACGAAGTGTGGTATAATGCCTATCAATGTCTAGCATGTGGCAGTCGCAGACAAGTCCACAATTTCTAAGACCCTACCCACCATATGCTACTAAGTGAATACGCCGAGGAGAGAGGTCGAGGGGTGGACAGTAGTTGACTACTTCCTTCATCCGAAATAATGAAATCACTTGGAGTCGAAAGTGGAGAGCAAGTGTGATCGAGATAATCCGCTACTCGAGACAACCTTTTTCTCCTTGGGACATGACCAAGCAATCACCAATGACTCGACAAGACTATTCCAGAGAAAGAATAAATAGGAAACCAAGGAGGACCAATTCATTATCATCAGTCTCTTTCTGACCATCAGCACAAACATCAACTAATCCCATAGTCAAAACATTTTCGATCATGTGGTCAGAGATGTACCAACCTTATGGTCAAATCACACTGAGGACTTGAAATGGAGCCTTTATGACTGGTCAGAGGAGATGCCTGAGTTCTGAGTATGGCCATCAACATGAGGCCTTGGCTCTACGTCAACCACACACTATCAGCTCATTGGTCTAGATGGGTGAAACCCACAACTATCTAATAACTTTGTTTCGCATGATAGTGGAAAGATCTCCTATCTTAACTGTTGGAAGAATCCAAGATTTCTAGCATGTATTTTAAATTTTTCTAAAAAATTTAATACTGAAAGCTATAGATTAATCTAATTAATCAATGAAATATGCAAATAAATAATTGATCTAGGATCTAATGATATGATTAAAGCATGCATATAAATATAAAAATTAAATAAAATATAAAACCATGATGTAGATCATATCAACATCAAATAGAAAAACTATATCTGATCTAGTAGAAGAAAGAGATCAAATCTCTCTTATGTTTTGCAAGTTGGGATCTCAACTTGCTGATCTGAGGCTGACATTGTTGTTTCAAGCTGCACACATATCCAGCCTTTATGAGAAGTCCACATGAAGCTCCGATCATGATTCGAAGTCCAGAAATATGGAAATCAGCACTGTGTGCTAGCACTATGCTGATCCTTCATCGATGGTTGATGCTACATTTTCTTCTTCAATTGACTTGAACTCTTCAAGGACCAAAAGAGGAGAAGAGAGGATCTAGAAGAACCCTTCTTTCCATATTTTTTTCTCAAAAATTAGTGAAAGAAAATTTGAAACACAAACCCTAGAGAAGACCTTTCTTCTCCAGACCTTTCCTCTCAGCTAAGCACAATAATTTATGCCTTTACAAAATCCCAAGCCCTCAACCCTGATGTACCCAAGGTCTCCATGCCCAAGCCCACTCTCTTAGATCTATAAACACTAAAAAAATCATGGCCTAACTTCCTATATATGGAGAGTTAGAGAACAGCTCCTGTCTAGGTCAGACACCTGGATAGAGAATCCAAAAGAGACTAGGATTAGGGCGCCTCCTCTTTATTTTGTGGCCTAGAAACCAAGATATGGTGCACAAATAAATCCTCTTTCTTCACAAAAATATCAAGAATAAATCAGATTAATTGGTGCCATAATTGGACAAGAGTTCTGGTTTATCCAAACTCTATCAAGATCATCACTACTTCTTAGTTTTGATCAAATCTAAAACCACAAACCATCTAAGAGGGATATGGGGGCAAGGATTGGCATGGAGACTCTCTAGAAATCAGATTTTACATGAAAAAATCTATGGGAAGGTCATGGAGAAAAGGAAGGTGGTGCAAGGGACGAGTCTTAGTCTATCTAGGACTTCATGCTTTGACTTGTCAAACCAAATATTTAGCCCAATTAAAATAGATCTTGATGCAATCTAATTAATGATATTCCTAATCTAATTAGTAATACAATTAGATTAGACTAAATCTAATTTAATTTTAATTTAATTTTTTAATTAAATTAAAAATTAGGTGCACTCAAGTCCTAGTTCAACTAGGAATTATTCTTTCTTACAATTGGCTTATCCAATAAACTAATTGTACTTGATCCAATCAAGCCTAAACCAAAACTAATTGAATCATATTTAATTAGACTTGATCTCAGCCATTTGGCTCAATCAGATTGAGTCAATTAGCAATCAATTGCTAATCGATCATCTTGCAGCACTTGCACTAGGTCAAACATCAATCATATTGAATGTTTAACCCTAAAATGAATCTTAATCATTGATCAACCATCCGATCAGATCGAGACCTCTAATGTATGTGATCCTATAGATTCGAACCAAAGCCAGTAGCATAAAAATAAATTTTTGTATCAATCAAAGTGACCATCTAGTAATGGTATCCGATGTTAGGATTTGACGTCTCAAATTCGACCCACAATAAGAAGAGAATCAATTTTTAGTATAGCAGTCAGGCCAACTCTGATATGCAGTTGAGGTGGCTCGAATTGAGATCGAGTTAGCTCGAATCACAGCCTAGTCAACTCTCTAAAGCAGACAGATAGCAGGAGTCCGAGCGAGATGCAGTTGAGTCGGCTCAATGGAGGCGAACAGAACATGACAGGATTTTTTTTGTTTGGACTTAGATTGTGATTAATCCAAGGGGTCTACAAGAGTTGCATGTAGACCACAAGATCCAGTGGCAATGGAGGGTTGCGGTTATGATCTGAAAGTTAAAAAATATTTCAAGACTCTATCAAGAACATGTTCGACTCATCTAAGGAGAATGAGTCCTGTTAAGACTCCTATGAACTGCTGAGAAGAGGATTCTCATCCTATTTAAAGGGCTTAGATGCTGTGGAGCAAAAGAGATGGTGCATGTGGAGCAAAAGAGATGGTGCGTGTGGTATGAGAGGCATGTAGAAAGACTCAAACAGCCATCGAGAGGAGCTTGGTAGAGTATTGAGTACATGCAGCCTACGAGAGAGAGAAGCAATAGATGCATAGCATCCGACAAGGAGGCTGTGAGGGCAGAGCATCTTGTAGCTTCTATGGATCTTCTTGGAATTCTGAGAGAGCTTTTATGAGGATAGCTTCTAGTTGAGAGAGATTTATGTATGGTGAATTGAGATTGGGTCTTATACCTATTTTTTTCTTTCATAGTGAAGCTTGCATATCCTATGGAGGCGAGCATTTAGGCTGATCCACGTCTTAATTATTTTTTTATTCTATTTTTTCCTTCATTTTGTCTTAACAATTTGGTACTAGATCATTAACAAGTGGTATCAAAGTAGCTGATATCTGAATAGTTTGGTATCAAGCAAGTTGATACCATAATAATTGGTATTAGAGTTAGATAGTATCATAGCATAGATTGTAGCAGTGGATAGAGATTGAAGAATATGGAAAAGATAAGCACATCCAAGGTCAAGATCAATAGGTTTAATGGGAATGGTAATTTTTGCTTATGGCAACTAAGGATAAAGGATGTCCTCATCCAACATGGATTGATCGATGCTCTCTTGTATGATGAGATGCCAGCCACCATAGAGGTGAAGGATTGAAAGCGGATCCAGATGCAGGTGGTGAGCATGATCCGCTTGTACCCATTGGATGATGTGGTGATCTATGTACTTGGTGAGATTTTTTCGATGGTGTTATGGTCGAAGCTCGAGGAGTTGTAAATGATGAAGTCATTCACCAACATGCTATTCTTTTGGAGGCAGCTCTATCAGCTATGGATGGATGAAGGCCAGAGCGTGCAGGAGCATCTATCCAACTTTCAGAAGATCCTCATCGATCTCCTCGGCATTGATAAAAAAATTGAGGAGAAGACCAGGACATTGGTCTTGCTAGCATCACTTCTCCTTTTGTATGAGTTCTTGGTGACTTCTCTTCTAGTAGAAAAAAGTACCATCAAGATGGATGAGGTCACCGCAGTGATACTCTAGAATGAGATTCTTAAGAGGAAGAATCCAGCTTTGGGCTCAGATGGCAGTAGCTCAGCTTTGGCAATTTCTGAAGGAGCAGGAGGTAGTAGATGGAGCGGCAGAGGATTGCGAGGAGGATCATCTAGGTCCAAGATGAGGGATCCTAGCAACATCAGATGCTCTAGGTGCGATGAGTTAGTACATCGAGTCAAGGATTGCCATAACTCAAGGATCGAATGAGGGCTACTGCAGCGACGATCAGTTGCGAGTTAGAAGATGATGTTCTAGAGATATCTGACAAGGTATCTAGTTCTTCCTAGTAGTGAATTTTAGATTCTACATGGACATATCATGTTTGTTGCAGAAAGAAGTAGTTTGACTCCCTAGAGAGTAGTGATGGCACTGTTTATCTACCAGAAGGATCGAGCTATGCGATTAGATACATCGGAATGGTCAACTGGAAGACACATGATGGTGCAGTGAGGAGATTAGGGTAGGTTTGATATATACCCAATTTTAAGCAAAATCTTATCTTACTAAGCAGACTGGATTTAAATAGCTACAGGTGGATAGCTGATGATGAAATCCTGAAGGTCATGCACAGTGATAAGATGATATTAAAGGGAAAGAAGAAGACAAGATGATATTACTATCTGGCAAAAAGCCCAGTGCAAGGTGGAGCTCTAGGTGGAGATAAATCAGGCACGAGATGGGAGACTCAGAAGGATGAGAGGTGACATTATAGAGTAAAGTTTATATTACTATAGAAAAATTTTTTGAGCAGGTCTTTGATCAAAATGGACACAGCCCATGGTAGAGGTGGGATCGAGCACCCAGGCTCGACCCCACGTTTGCCCATCCATGATTAGCATGCGTGCCCTAGGGCATGGGGGCAAGATGGATCACAAGCTCTCAAAGTTAGATGAAGATCGAATGTCAAGTCGAAGTGGAGATTATTAGGATTTAATGCCTCGAATTCGATCCACAGCAAGAAAAAAATCAAATTTTAGTACAGCAGTCAGGCCGGCTCTGATACGCGGTCGAGCTAGCTCGGATTAAGATCGAGTTGGCTCAAACCACAGCCAAGCTAGCTCTCTTAAATAGATAGACAGTAGGAGTTTGGGTGAGATGTAGTCGAGCCAGCTCGACTCCTGATTGAGCCGGCTCGATGGAGGTGAACAGAACATGATGGAATTTTTTCTATTTGAACTCGAATTATGATTAATCTAAGGGGTCTACGGGAGTTGCATGTGGACCACAGGATCTAAGGACCATGGAGGGTTACAGACACGATCTGAAGATCGAAAAATATTCCAAGACTTCATCAAGAATATGTTCGACTCATATTAGGAGAACGAGCCCTGTTAGGACTCCTATGAACTGCTGAGAAGAGGATTCTTATTCTATTTAATGGGCTGAGGTGCTATGGAGCAAAAGAGGTGGCACATGTGGCATGAGAGGCACGTAGAGAGGCTCAGACAACCATCGATAGAAGCTTGGCAAAGCATCGAGTACGTGCATCCCATGAGAGAGAAGCAATAGATGCATAGCATCTGACGAGGGGGCTGTAAGTGTAGAGCATCTTATAGCTTTTATGGGTCTCCTTGGGATTCTAAGAGAGCTTTTGTGAGGGTAGTATCTAGTTAAGAGAGATTTATGTACAGTGAGTTGAAAGTGAGTGTTCTCCTCTTATACCTATTTTTCTCTTTCATAGTAAAATTTTGCATGCCCCATGGAGGCGAGCCTTTAGGCTGATCCACGTACTTGATTATTTTATTATTTTATTTTTTCTATCATAATAAGTTGGTGCTAAATTCTTAACAAGCGGTGTCAAAGTAGCTAATATCCCAACAATTTGATATCAGAGTGAGTTGATACCATAACATCCGATGGTTGGATAGGTTGAATGTATAAAGCAACACTCTTGGAACCCATATGAATATAGTTTCTGTATAATTCATCCCTTTGACCTAATTGCTTATAGGATGACTCAAGATTTAACTGTCAATCATGAATAGGTCATCCATGTTGTATTTCAAAATATAAAATCCATCTCATGGACTATCCTGGCCAAAACTTTGCTAAATTAAAATACTGCAATGCATTATCTCTAAACTCTTGGAGTGGTCAATCCTATCTTGATCACTCACCAACATTATAAGTAGTTGATTATGCCTAGAAACTTTCCATCACTGAATTAGAAATTCAGATAGTTCAGCACTAAAGCATAGTGAGTTGCTTGCAAGCCATCATAGCGATCTTAGGTCTAAGGAATACTTATACCTATATCTAATTAGAGCAATTCTTGATAGTAAAATGCTTCAGAGTTGGTCATGTTCTATGATGATGTACCCCTACATCTCACTTGTATGCTATATCAGTATCTCCACTGTGAGCTCAGAAGTGCTGCTCCAAAGTCTTGGGAACATGAGAAGATAGGTCATGGAAAGAATGGAGCGAGCAAGAAAAGGAATCAGCTTGGATAGCAAAGTTTAGAAACTTAGCTGGCTCACCCTGAGACTGGGTCGGCTAAGTTGAGAACTAGGTCAGCTCAGTCCAGGATTGGATCGGCTATGTCTTAGAAAAAAACTCAGATAGAAAATAGTATTTTCAGGCTATTGGCATTGGCTTAGTCTCAGACTGAGCCAACCCAATCGTAGGTTAGCTAGCTCAGTTTGAAACTAAGCCGGCTCAATTTTTGTAGGTATATTTTATGTACATGGGTTATTTTGGATTTGGAGAGTTTTTCTTTGAGCTTAGAGCTTGACTATTTTGTAATGTATATATACTGAAAATAGGTCAAGCTTGTATATGATGCTGAATTCATTGAAATAAAGCTCTTTTCTTTCAAAAATCTCTACTACTCTTCTTCTCTATTCTTTGAATCCATTGATCATGCTTCCATAATAATCTCTAAGAAGTTTTTCATTATTGCTTGGTTGATCACCAGCGGCCATGCCGGTTCGTGTGTGAAATTAATTTTTATAATAATTGGTATCACAGCTATGTTTTATGGAAGAAAGAAAGACACCTAGGATTTCTACATCCAAGATCTGTTGCACCTAATTTTACCCTCAAAACTTCTTGTTTGTTTCGTGGTTATCCCTAAATTGAGGTGGAGATTTGTTACATGAAGAAATGGTGGTACAAAAAGTTGAAAAGAGGTTCTAGGGCATTTAAATCTTCTTTGAAGGGTAGTTTTGTTGGTATGTGATGGTAAAAGGATGTTAAGGTTTTGTTTTTGACTTACTTAAAGTCATGGGATTAAGTGGACTCAAGATGGATTTGAGAAGTTTGATGGCAAGGAAAACTTTACCTTATGTTAGCAAAGGATAAAGGAGTTGTTGGTTCATAGAGGATCTACAAGATCTTGATAAGAGAAAGGCTAGAAAAGATCAGTACTAATGATTGGAAAGAGTTGGATCTGGTACTACCTAAGGTTTGCATAGAGACCATGACAAAGGAGCTCTGGATGAAACTAGAGAACATATACATGGGGAAGAACATGACAAATAAGTTGAGGTTGAAGAAACAGCTGTATAGTCTTAAGATGCCCGAAGGTGGAGGTCTTGTTGCATATATCCAAAGGTTTAATAAAGTGTATTCTGAGGTGATGAGTTTGGATGTGAAGATTGATGAGGAAGATCGGGCATTGCTGCTATTTTATTCTCTCTCAGGCTCGTATGATAGTCTCATAACAACTTTAGTTTATGGAAAGGAGATCCTAAACTATGAAGAAGTTGTTAGTGTGCTTAGATCGAATGAGTAGAGGGAAAAGATCTGCAAGGAAGATCCCATGTTTAAGATCTTGGCTGTGAATGAAAGATAGGAAAGATCTAAGAAGAAGACAAAAGGAAAATCTAAAGATAGGTCAAAGTCTTAAGAATAGAAGAAGACATTGAAATATTATTATTGCCCAGCTATACAACCCAAGAGGGGGGGGGGGGGCGAATTAGATTTTTAAAATTTTAAAGCTAATTTAAAGAAATCAAGATTGAATGATGATATGCAAGTAATGTGTGTAAAGTGATTTAGATTAGATGAAAATATAAAAGATTTAAGAGAAAGAATTTAACAAATTAAGGAAAGAAAGATAGCAAGCACACCACAAACAAGCAAGATTTATAGTGGATCGGTGCTTTCGTTACACCTACATCCACTCTCCAAGCTTCAACTTAGGAATTCAAAATTACTAAATGTATTCAACTAGAATACAATGTTGGTACCTTCGACTCTAGCTAACCCATGCTAGTACACTTATTTTTTGGATACAAGCCAATCCAATATACTCTAATTTAAGGCTCAGATCAACCCTCCCAGGTTTTGGAACCTCCCCAAAACTTGAATCAAAATAATAAAGCAGAGTATAAGAGTTAATGACAATCAAATACAAGTTTAGTTCCCTTAATGAGCAATCAAAATCTTAAGAATGCTTTTCACAATAATGGAGGAAGCATTTTTGATATTTCTCAAGATTGTTGGAGACTTGAATGAGCTTTTGAGAGATTGGTGAACTTGAAACGAAAGCTTCTTTGCTTGAAGATGACTTTTGCTTAGGGTTGAATTGAATCTATCAATCTCTTGTGTTTTTCTCTTTCTAAAGCCTTTTAAATCTTCAAAAGAAGGAGTAGAGAATTCTCGACAAGATTTGTAGCCATTGGAGACCTTAAAGAAAGTATTAAAAGCTGCCAAAATGGGATAAGACTAGCCATTGTAGAAGATTTCCATCACAGAGATTGACTCATGAGTCGACCTCTGAGATAAAGTCCAGATAATTGACTATTCTATATTTTTGGCCTTCGAAATAGCAGAGATCGACCCTTGGCACAGAAACAACATGCCAAATAGCTCGTTTCAGTAGGGGTAAACCTAGGGATCGATCCTTTTGCTTCAAACTTGATTTTCTTTCAAAAATATACATCCAAAAATCATGGAATTGCCTCTAAAGGATTAGAAATCTTCTATACTTGCTCTTGAGGCTCTCAGATCAAAATTTGATAAAGTTATAATTTTGCTCCTAAAATATAAAAAATCTTTTTTCAAGCCAAATTCATTAGTAATCCCCTCAAAAGCTTTGTAATCATTAAAATCAATTCTTGGAGCAACAATCTTCATCTTTTTGATGATGACAAAATATTTGAGCACAATAAAAATAAAGCATGTAAAAGCCTATATCACTTACTAGAATATCATATTCAGTTATTTGATAAGTATTACATATTGAGTAGTTTGAAGATTACTTATGGTTAGACATTCAAATTATTTGCAAAAGAGTTTGACTTACTTATTCCTTTTATCAATTTTACTTTAATTTTGCTTATAGCCCAATTTTGTTTACTCTACTCTCCCTTTTTGACATCATCAAGTAAGATCTTAAGAGATTTTAAAATTCAAAAAGAAAAAGCTTCCTCAATTTATTCTATATATTTTTCTATTAGAACAAGAGTTTATAACAAAACTTTCAATTTGCTTATATACAATATAGTGTTTTCAGCATATCATAATAAAATTTTGGCCAATTCACAAAGGTTACATTTCACATCATTCAAATGACATCATCATATTTATATACACATATTTACATCTAAATGATTATCATTCTACACACAATAAATCACAACATCAAGTCATCAAAACATATAAGAGCTAAATATATCAAAAAGCATTCATGAGAGTTAGGCCATCAAAACATACAAAATTCATGGATACTACTATCCATGACCCAAGTAGCTAATAGTACCAATGCCATAAGTTAGATCAAAAAAAAAAATAACCAACCATGACTTGATCAACAACTAAGAGATACTAGATCATAACCTAATATAGAGATGACTAAACTAAATCCAGTAGAGATCATGACTGGAAGCATCTGAATCAGATGAGGAATCAGAGATGTGATGGTGTCAAATAATAGATGTATCAAATTCAAAAAATTTAATCAAATCAAATGAATTATCTTTTTTTTAAAAGCTTATCTTTTGAAATTTCTTTCTTTACAGAAATTAGCTTAAATTCAAATATCAAAGGCTTTCCCCCTTTATAAATGAATATGATTCTTTGGATAGATTTTCAAGTATGTACTTTTAAGCTTTAAGAAGATTAGAGCTTCTCAAAGATTTGAATTATAGAATCAAGCACAACATTTAATTTATTATTTATTATTATTTTTTAAAAATAAATTTCAGTCAATTAAGCTCGAAAAAGATATATATTAGAAATGTATTGAGCGAAACAAAGATAGTATCAAAGCAAAAATGATTTTACAAAGATTTCTAAAGGTACATTAAAAATTCTATATTATATTCATATTTTTAAATGAGTTTCAAAATTAGAAGTATGTATCAAAATTAATTAGTTTGGAGTGAGAATATATTTCAAATTAGTTTTAACTCCAATTAGTTATCAAAAAAGATTTGGCAATCAAATCAATTGAATTTAAATTGAATAATCACATGAAGGCTTAAGTTAAAAGGATCATAAAACAATCAAAGTTCATTATTCTTAACTCAAATTAATTAGAATGTTCAGTCAAGGCTAACTAGATAATATTTAACAAACAAACATCTTTTTTCTTATTTTTTAAGAGTAAATAACAAAAAAATTTATAACATAATATTTTCTCCCCCTCGTTTTCATAATTATTGTTGGATAAATTTACCTTTTATCTTTTCTTCCCCATTTTGAAAGAATAAAACAAATTTAGAATGAATATGTTTTCCCATTTTTTTAAAAAAAATTCTATTTATGAATAATATGGATTAAAAATATATCTCTTCCTTTTTGAATAAAATAAATGCATTAAACAAAATTATTTTGAACTTCAATGATTTAAGAGAGATGGAACATTTCAAAGATTAAAGATTTTAAATAGATCATTCAAAGTAAATTATAAGATATATTTAGTTTTTTAGGGATCATCTCTTCTTTTTTTTATTATTATATATATTTTAAGATCAATAAAATATAAGATAAATGTTAAGTTGTCGGATATCAATTGATTGAAAACTAAAATTCTCTTTGAATATTTGATTTTAATAGCTTCTTTGAAATATTTTACCTAACATCAATATCAAAAGACTTAAAAAGAATATTTTTTTTAAATTCATTTTTCAAAATTAATCAATCTAAACAAGGCATGAATATTCATCAATAATCATCTTTTAAGATCAAAAATGATTTCTTGATACTAATTAATTTTTAATAAGAATAATAATATGATCAAAATGTGTAAAATATAAATAGTTGCTTAAAATAAATCAAATGATCAAAATCATTAGAATGCTCAAATAAATCCATGAGAAAAGTAAAGCACAATTGTTTATCCATGATTTTTCTTATTAAGTTCAAAAATAATTTTTCTTCTTATGGTAAAAGAAAAGATAAGAAGAATGGATAATTTTTAACTTAAAGCAATGAAATTGAGTCTCAAGGATTGATCCAAAAATATTAGTAGAGGATAAGTTAGGATTAAAAGATGGATATTTAAGCAAAAGGATCTTGAATTCTCAATTCTCTCCTGATCTCATAGAATTTATCTTCACTTAAGGTCTTAGTAAAAATATCAGTCAATTATTTTTTAGTACAAACATAATCAAGAATTATGTCATTATTTTGAATATGCTCTCCTATGAAATGATATCTTATTTTAATGTATTTTGATCTAAAGTGTTAGATTGGATTCTTAGATAGATTTATGGCACTAGTATTATCACATCTTATGGATGTTTTATTTAGTTTAATGCCAAAGTCCTCAAGTTGTTGCTTAATTAACAAGATTTGTGCACAGTAACTTCCGACTGCAACGTATTCAGCCTCGGTTATAGACAATACTACCGAATTTTGCTTCTTACTAAACCAAGAGATTAAGTTAACTCTTAAAAATTGGCTAATTCCATAAGTGCTTTTTCTGTCTAATCTACATCCAGCAAAGTCTACATCTGAATATCCAATTAAATTAATTGGTGAATTCTTAGAGTACCACAAACCTATGGATTGAGTTTCTTTTAGGTATTTAAATATTTTTTTTACAATATTTAAATATGATTTTTTTGGATTAGATTAAAATCATGCACATAAACAAACACTAAATATGATATCTAGTTTACTAACAGTTAAATACAATAAAGAATCTATCATGCCTCTATAGACTTTTGTATCAATACTTTTACCACCTTCATCCTTGTCAAGCTTACATGATGGACTCATGGATGTACCAATGACTTTGGAGCTCTCCATCCCAAATTTTTTAAGTAGCTCTCTTGTGTACTTGCTTTGGATGATAGAGATCCTTTCTTTGTTTGTTTGATTTAAAGTTCGAGGAAGAATGTTAGCTCACCCATCATGCTCATCTCGAACTGTTCCTGCATAAGCTTAGCAAAATCTTGACATAAAGTTTCATTAGTAGACCTAAATATAATGTCATCAATATATATTTATATTACTAAGATGTCATCATGATCTCTTTTAATGAAAAAGGTTGTATTTACATTTTCTCTTAAAAATCCATTATTAAGCAAGAATTTACTTAATCTTTCATACCATGCCCTAGGTGCTTGTTTTAAACCATATAATACTTTATTTAATTTAAAAACATGATTTGAAAAGCATGATTTTCAAAATTGAGAGGTTGTTCTACATAAACTTTTTTGGCAATATATCCATTTAGAAAAGCACTTTTAACATCCATTTGAAATAACCTGAAATTCATAAAGCATGCATAAGAGAGTAAAAGTCTAATTGCTTCTAGTCTAGCAACAGATACAAAGGTCTCATCAAAATTAATTCTCTCTTCTTGATTATAATTCTTTGCAACTAATCTTGCTTTATTCCTAATTACATTTCCATTTTCATCCAATTTATTTCTATATACCCATTTTATGCTAATTATTCGATGATTTTTATGTCTTGATACTAAGGTCCATATATTATTTCTTTCGAATTGATTAAGTTTCTCTTGTATTGCATTTATCTAATTATAATCTTTTTCGGCTTCATCTATGGTTTTAGATTCAAAATGAGAAATAAATCCAAAATGATTGTATGCATCTTTAAGCGAAGAGCGAGTTCTTATCCTATGTATAGAATCACCAATAATTAGTTCTTTAGGATGATTGTGAACATACCTCAATTCTTTTGAAAGATCATTTGTACCTTGAGGTTGTTCTTGTTGTCCTCTATCTTCATTTTCTTGCTTGTCTTCATGATCTTTTTCATTTTAAATTGTTGAATCCTTTAGGATGATCTCCTTCATCCCTTCTATAAGAGGATCTGCATCATCAATATACTTACTCTTCCTTGATGGAAGATCATTAGTCTCATAAAAAATAATATGTATTGACTTCTCTACTACTATGGTTCTTTTGTTAAACACTCTAAAAGCTTTACTAGAAGAGAAGTAACCAAGAAAAATAGCTTCATCAGATTTTGCATCAAATTTTTCTAGTTTTTCTTTACTATTGTTCAAAACAAAATATCGACAACCAAAACCATAAAAATATGCAATGTTAGGTTTTCTTTCTTTCCAAAGCTCATAAGATGTTTTCTTCAAAATTGGTCTGATTAGGGCATGATTTAAGATGTAACGAGTCATGTTAATTGCTTCCACCCAAAAGTATCTTGGGAGGTTGCTTTCACATAGCATGGTATGGGCCATTTCTTCTAGAGTCCTATTTTTTCTTTATACCGTCCTATTTTGTTGGGATGACCTAGGTGCTGAAAAATTATGGTTTATTCTTTTCTCATCATAAAATTTTTTCAAGTCTTGGTTTTTAAATTTGGTTCCATAATCACTTTGAATGCTTTGAATTAAAAACCATTTTTTATTTATAACTTTTTGATAAAATTTTGAGAAAATATGGAAAGTTTCATCTTTGTGTGTCGAAAAGAAAATTCATGTAAAACATGAATAGTCATCGATAATTACAAAACCATAACATTTTTCACCTAAGCTTGTTGTTCTTGTAGGATCAAACAAATTCATGTCCAATAGTTTCAAAAGCCTAGAAGTTGAAACAATGTTCTTAGATTTTAATGAAACTCTAGTTTGTTTATCTAGTTGGCATGCATCATAAATTTTATCTTTTCAAAATTTAATTTTGATAAATCAGTAACTAATTCCCTTTTTATAAGCTTTGAAAGTGAATGCATACTAATATGTGCAAGCCTATAGAACCAAAGTCAACAAGTCTTATTAATTTTGGCATTCATAGCTACTAGACATTGCATGTTCATCATAGAAAGATCATTCAAATCTACCATATAAGCATTACCATATCTATGTCCAACAAACATAGTGCCATCATCATTGGGACTAGTTACAATGCATAATGAAGATTGAAAAAAAACTTTGTAAATCTTGTCACAAAGTTGACTAATGCTTAAGAGATTGTATTTCAAACCATCTACTAATAAAATATTTTCAATATACTTGGAGGGAGTGATACCAATGTTACCTATACCGATAATCTTTTCTTTGTCATTATCTCTAAAGGAGACCATTCCTCCACTTTTAGCATCAAGCATGTTGAATTGGGACTCATCACCGATCATGTGTCTTGAGCATCCGCTATCAAGATACCATCTTCGATTTTCTTCTTTGGATGCAAGACACACCTTATTTTCATATCCCATAAGGCACAGGTTGGCTTGTTCATGAGCTTCTTTCTCTTCAGAGCTTGAGTCATCACCATCACTCTATGTTGCTACCATAGCCTTTTTATTGTATTTCTTAAGAACCTTTTTAAGTTGAGGACATTTAGACCTAAAATGCTTCGGCTTCTTACATTCATAGCAAATAAGAGACTGCACCCTATCCTTTTCCTTGCTATGCTCTCCATTGGTAGGTGGCCTCTTCCTCATCCCTTGTTTTCTCTTCACAAATCTCTTGAACTTCCTTATGATGAGGGATATTTTTTCATCTTATTCTTTATCTTTCGTTTCATCATATTCCTCATCTTATTGAGTGATGGATTTGAGGGCTATTATCTTCTTCTTCTTGACATCTTCTTCTTGATTTTTTTTCATGCTTAGCTCGTGCATCATTAGTGATCCTAGAAGCTCCTCCAAGGGTAAAATATTCAGATCTTTGGCTTCTTGGATTGTGATCACTTTTTCTCTAATGTCCTTAGCAAAGACCTAAGAATCTTTCTCATAAGGTCATTGTTAGAATAAGACTTGCCAAGACTTTTAAGATCATTTATAATATCTATAAATCTAGTAAATATTTTAATTATTGACTCATCATATTTTATTTTGAAAAGTTCATATTTATGCATAAGCATGTTAATTTTGAAGAAAAAATCTTATTTTTCGATATAGGATCGTTCAGATCTAATTAGATCTGAAGAAATATTCTAAAAATTTTTCTTCTAAGATCATAATTAGATCTAAGATATCTCGGATCTAATTCTTTAAGATCTAATATTAAGATTAAAATTTAATTTAATTTAATTTAATTTCAAACCTTATTTTGGTTAATTAGATTATCGTATAATGATCTGATCTATCCTGAGATTTTGGAAGGAGCCACGTACGTGCCTGGCCTCTATCGATATCCACTTGAGCAAGATCTGGATGCCTTCTCCTCATGAATTTTTTCTCCAAATATTAGATCTGGATCCGATTTAACGAACCTTCAAAATAATTTGAGAAGACTGCACGTTTGTCTTTTAATCAGCAACTTCTTGACTTGATCTTTGCAGCACCGCTCTCAACACTTGATCGTAGATTTTGCCCAATCTTTTGGGTGTAGAGAAGAGGTGTGGATTTGGAATAAGGGTGTGGAAGATGGGTAGAGGAGTAGGGCTTCACGTGGTCTAATCACAATAACAAACTCCTTTGATAAGGGGTCTATTTATAGACCTAATGTAGCCCCAGAGTCCTATTTGATCAAGCAATCTAATTGCTTGATCAATTTGAAATCCCATCAGATTCTCCATGTTAAATACCTGATCTTATCAGGTTTTGTCACCCAAAAAGTCCCAAGAAGTGCTGCACATAATCAGATAAGATGGAGGGGTGGCATGGGTTTTAATTTCCAAGAGTTTGTTCCATAACAAACTCTTCGACCGATCCCTTGACCTATGTGCACAATATTTAGGATAGGCCCACCTCCTTTTCATACAAGAAACACCTTGGGACGTGAGCCATTCTGATGAGAATAAGGGGTGCACATCTTCCCTTTAATTCCAGCAAAGATTGGGTCAAAAAACCCTTGTCCTAGTCCCCTGTTGCTTATTTTAAGATAAGGCTTGGTTTTATCTGGACAAGCCCTGATCTCATCAGGACAATGCCTTATCTGACTAGAATATGCTTCAATTAGATCAAGATAAAGCCATACAGGATCTCTAGATGAGCGCAAACTAATTTGGCTTAGCCAAGATGAATCAGAAAGACTACAGAAGGAGAAAGTTAGGCTCAATTGTATGCTAGCACGATTTTCTTGAATCTATTGGATCTAATCCAAATCAATTGAATTGAGTTAGCTCAATTGATGACATCCAGATCCAAACCCTTGTTTGTGTGATTTAGTTATATTCAGTTCTATATGGTAATAAGATATGATGCAATTTCTATCATCGACATCATTGAAACACCTTTCAATACAGCAGAATTTTTTTGCTTCATATAATTAGAATGATCGATCATCAAAATTATTCTAATTGATCCCAAAATCCATCAGTGACACCTAGTAGTATATGGTGGCAATCCATTAGAATCAAAAGTGAACCTCTCAGTATAGCTATATGTGTGATTTGGTCCCTCTATCTTGAGCCCCGATAGGATTAGGGTTAAGGTGAACTCGTCAAACCCAACACCCATCATGTGAATTAATCATTCAATTCGAGTCCAATATGAAATCCTAATAGAAACTTTTTCTATTATCTTCACTCTACCATGGCCATGGGATTAAGAACTCAATCTCATGATTATCATAGGGCTGCTTCTCATCTACTGAAGTAGATAGATCCCTTATTGGTGCAATCCAATTCCTACAATGAACATGCTATAGCCAACATACACCTTAGGATTCTGAATGGCTAGGAGATCAAGTTATGGTGTAGTCAAACTATAACACCCTCAAGTGAACTATCGATTGCACCTCAGAAAAGAATCATACACACCTGCAGCATGAGTATAGCCATGATGAGAAGGTAGACTTTCTTATGACTATTCGAGTTGGTCATGCTCAGTACCCTCATTCTTTAATGAGTACCTATACTCTCGCTCTGGTGTCTCCATACCATAAACTCAAGATACATCTATCCTAAGAAAGCAATCGTACACTAACCTTCTGGATCGATCACCATCCTCATGATGATCCTATGGTCGAAGCAGTTTATAAGTTAATTATGAAAATTCATATCTTAAATTTCAACTTCTTGAAAATATGAATTATCATTACCATTAACTAAAAGGATGTATCACAGAATACTTTAAATACACACTATGATAGAAAATAATCTATTTATTAATTTATAATCAAAATATATAAATTATCTTAGAACTGTATATACAAGTATCACCAACTGGCTTCTAGGCAACATCTAATCATTTTTGACCTCAATTAACTATGATTAGTGCTCAGTGAGTTACTTCTAACAATCTTATAATTTTTAGGGCCGACATGCCATCGATGGAGGTTATGTGGAATAAATCATTAGCATCTTAACACAAGTTGAAGATATTAATCATGCTTCGTTGCATTAGTTGTTCCATTTTCTTATGAATTTTCTGCGGTTGCTATCTGATTTTTTTTTGGGATTTTTAATTCGCACATCTAATTATCTTAGTGGGTGTTTGGTCTAATTAACTATGGGATGTTCACATATCATAGTCAAGTGCTTGTACGAATTCTTCATCCGAGCTGTCAATAGGTATAGTTTGAACCTATAAAAAAGTGAAGGTTGGTTTGTGACTGCCCGTGCGATAGAGAATACTAACTTGGAGTTTGCCATAAGATCTTTGACTCTTTGATGGTTAATTTAAAATAGGGACAGAGCCCAGGCTCTAATACACTTAATTGCCTTCAGCTATACAATTTAAGAGGGAGGTGTGAATTGGATTTTTTAATTTTAAAGCTTAATTTAAAAGATATCAAGATTGAATGATGATATGCAGAGTCGGTTGTGTAAAGCTGATTTAGTTAGATGAAAATATAAAATATTTGAGAGGAAGAATTTAACAAACTAAAAAAAGAAAGATAACAAGCACACTACAAACAAAAAAGATTTATAGTGTTTCAGTGCTTTTCTTGCACCTACATCTACTCTCCAAGCTCCTACTTGGAAATTCAAAATCACTAAACGTATTCAACCAGAATACAATGTTTGTACCTCCAACTGTAGTTATTCTAAGCTAGCATACTTATATTTTGGGTACAAGCCAATCCAATAAACCTCAATTTAAGGCTCGGATCAACCCTCCCATGTTTTAGAACCTCCCAAAACTTGAATTAAAATAATAAAGTAGAGTATAAGAGTTAATGATAATCAAATACAAGTTTAGCTCCCATAATGAGCAAATAGAATCTTAAGAATGCTATTTCACAATAATGGAGGAAGCATTTTTTATTTTCTCTCAAGTGTTTGGATGAGTTGAATGAGCTTTTGAGAGATTGGTGAACTTGAAATGAAAGCTTCTTTGCTTGAAGATAACTTTTGCTTAGGACTGAATTGAATCTATCAATATCTTATATTTTTTCTTTTTAAAGTATTTTAAATCTTCAAAAGATGAAGGAGAGAATCCTGGATAAGATTTGTAGCCATTGAAGATCATAAAAAAATTATTAAAAGCCGCCAAAATAGGATAAAACTAGCTGTTGCAGAAGATTTTCATCATAGCGGTCGACTCATGGGTCAACCTCTGGCACAAGGGTCGACCTTTGAGACAGAGTCTAGAAAATTGACTATTCTATATTTTTGGCTTTCGAAATAGTAGAGATCAATCCTGGGGTTGACCCTTAGTACAGAAACTACGTGCCAAATAGACAGTTTCAGCAGGGGTAGACCTAGGGGTCGATCCTTTTGCTTCAAACTTGATTTTCTCTCAAAATATACATCCAAAAATTATGGGACTGCATCCAAAGGATCAAAAATATTTTATACTTGCTCTTGAGGATCTCAGATCAAAATTTGATAAAATTATGATTTTGTCCATGAAATATAAAATGTCATTTTCTAAGCCAAATTCATTAGTAATCCACTTAAATGCTTTGTAGTCATCAAAATCAATTCTTGGAGCAATAGTTATAAATATCATCAGCCTGGACACCTGAGGAGAGATTGTCCCTTTTTGAGGTCAGAAAAAGGGAAGGCCAGCAAAAGTAATGATACAGCTTTGGTAAGTAGTGGAGAAGATCTGCTAGTTATATCAGATGGATCTACAGAGTGCGATACTATATGGATATTGGATTCAGCATGCTCTCACCACTATATTTCTCATCAAAAGTGATTTTCTACCTATCAAAAGATTGATGGAGTAAGTGTCAGCCTTGGAGATGATCACCCATGCATAGTAGCTGGAGTTGGCTTAATTAGGATGAGGATGTATGATGGGATTATTTATACATTATCAAATATTAGACATGTACCATAATTGAAAAGGAATTTAATTTCTTTGGAGTACTTGGAGGAGCAGGATTATACTTTTAGTAGCCAGGCTGGAAGTGAATGTCTAAAAATTTTTAAGAAAGCTTTGGTAGTGATGAGAGGTAAAAGACTGAGCAATAATCTTTATAGAATGGAAGGCTTGGTGATAAATGATAGTGCAGAGATGCTAGCAATGGCATAGGAGGAGCAGCTCTTATATTGGCCTGGTACTATCTGATGGGTTATATGAGTGATCAAGGGCTCACTAAACTTAGTAGAAGTGGGATGATCTCAGTCCTAAAGAAGGAGGGCATAGATTTATGTGAGTCATGCATCTTTGGTAAACAGCATCAGGTGAAGTTTGCCAAAGGTACCAAGTGCAGCGAAGGAGTGTTGAATTTAGTACACTTAGATGTGTGGGGACCAGCTCCTATATTAGCTAGAGGTGGGGCAAAATATTTTATCACTTTCATTGATGACTTCTTAGAAAAGGTGTGAGTTTATCTGATCAGAGAAAAGTTAGAGATATTTGCCCGGTTCAAAGCCTGGGGAGCTGAAGTTGAGAAAGAGTCAGGAAGACAGGCGATGTATCTGAGGTCAGATAATAAAGGGGAGTATACAAGCTAGGAGTTCAGGAGGTACTGTAAGAAAAATGGTATCAAATGTTACACAGTGAAGATGACTCCTTAGTAGAATATTATCGTGGATAGGATGAACCAGACACTGATCGAGAAGGTATGGAGTTTATGACTGTAAACATCACTTCTAAAATCCTTTTGGGGTGATGCTTTAATTTTCTCTTATTTTCTTATGAATAGGTCCCCTCATTGAAAGCTGAATGGAGGCATTCCAGAGGAGGTATGGAGTGGGAAGAAGGTAGAGCTTGGCCACTTGAAGGTCTTCGATTGCACAGCCTATGCACATGTGGAGTTAATCGAGAGAAGTAAGTTGGTCCCTAAATCTTAAAAGATGACATTTATAGGATATCCACAAGGAGTCAAGGAATATCTGCTATGGAATCCTGAAGTACAAAAGATAGTGATCAGTAGGGATATCATTTTTTATGAAAAGAGCATCTTAGAGAGGCCTAGGAGTACAAGAGCAACTGGACAAACAAAGATGAACAATGGTGGCCAGTCAGAGAATGATGGCATACAAGTTACATCTACTTACAGGAGTGTTCCTGTTGATGTGGAGCTGGGTAGAAAAATTTTATCTCAGTTTGAAAATTAGCATGGAGGGCCAGTAGTTCAGATGGATTTGCAGGATCAGTCATAGATTTTAGGTAGAGATATGCCAGTAGGAGTAGCTTTGCATAAGCCCCAGCATATTGTTAGAAGGTCGATTAGATATGGCATTGATGAGGTTATCTTCTATGCACTCATCACTACTAATAAAAATTCAAAAAATTATACAGAGGACATGGAGAGTGAGGATCATGATTCATGGATGCAAGCCATGATGGAGGAGATGGAATCACTGAATAAAAATCAGACATGGCAGTTGGTGGATCTTCTAGAAGGTGCTCGACCTATTAACACAAAATGGATGTTCATAAAGAAGGAAGCACCTTCAGAATAAGATGGAGTCAAATTCAAGGTAAGGTTGGTAGCAAAGGGATACTCACAAAAAGAAGAGATAGATTACATAGAAGTTTTCTCTCCTATGGTGCATCATACATCTATTCAGATTTTACTGTCACTGGTGGCATAGTACAACATGAAGTTGGAATAGATGGATGTGAAGACAGCCTTCCTTCATGCCACATTGGAGAAAAGAATCTATATGAAGTAGCTAGATGGTTTTATGGAGATTGGATAGGAGGAAAAGGTGTATTTACTGAGAAGATCATTGTATGCCCTGAAACAATCCCTCGTCAGTGATATCATAGATTTGATAGCTTTGTTTTGAGCCTAGAATTTGTCAGATGTGAATATGATAGTTGTGTCTACATCAAGGATATAGATGAAAAGGATGCCCTATACTTGCTATTATATGTTGATGATATGCTCATAGCCAGTAGGAGTATGAAGGCTGTGAAAGGACTGAAAAGGATATTATTAGCTAAATTTGAGATGAAAGATCTAGGTCCAACATTGAAAATCTTTGGAATGGAGATTTATAGAGATAGGTGCAGAAGAGTGCTCCGTTTATCATAAGGAGGATATATTCAGAAAGTTCTAAAAAGATTTAGGATGGAGAAGGCCAAACAAGTAGAGATACCATTGCTAAGCCATATGTCTCTCTCCAAGTATCAAAGCCCCCAATCAGAATAAGAGAGAGAGTACATGGATGGAGTTTCTTATGTGAATGCTGTAGGCAGTGTGATGTACACTATAGTATGTTGTAGACCAGATATAGCACATGCAGTGAGCACGATTAGTAGATACATGGCTAACTTTGAAAAGAAATACTGGAAAGTATTAAAGTTGATATTGAGATATCTACCAAAAATAAGGGATTATGGTTTGGTGTTTGGTGGGTAGCTGAGAGGATTTGAAGATAGAGGTTTGGGTCCTCTAGAAGGATTTGTAAATACGAATTTTATAGGTGATCTTGATACAAATAGGTCTACATGATGGTGTTCGTGAGACGGACATGCTGCCTTCAGAAATTTTTTTGAAGGACTTCTAGATTAGATTCAAATATGATCTTTGAAAAAAGATTTATAAGAAGAAGATGTTCAAATCCTTCCCAAGTACCAGACGTGTGCGTGGCTCCTTCCAAAATCTTAAAAAATATCAGAATCGTCGCAAGGTAATCAGATTACCCAAACAACGTATGAAATTAAATTTGATTTAATTTTTATTTTAATTTTTAATATTAGATCTCCATGATCAGATCTGAGAACTCTTAGATTAGATCAGATCATTTAAAAATTTTTAGAAAAATCTATCTCAGATCTGATCAGATCTACATGATCCGACGGTAGAAAATAGGATTTTTCCTTTAACTGGTATCAGAGCCAAGTTAGCAGTTCTTCTGATCTACCTTAGATCTAATTTTATTTTTGATTATGGTCTAATATTAAAAGGTTTTAGATGTCACATCAGATGTGATTATATCTAAAATTAAAAAACTAAAAATTAAATAATTTAGATCTAATATGTATGAGATGGATGACTAGACAAGGTATAGAATAGTTCTATGTGTAGTCTAGTATAATCATGTATTTATTTTAATTAAATATAATTTTATATCTATTTAACTTTTATTTTTTTTATGTTATAATTATTGTAATCAGATCTAAAAATAGAAAATAAAATTTTTAATTTTTGATTTATTCATATGAGATATAAAAGATGCATGCTTAGACTAGTCATAGAATAGTTCTATAAGATGTCTAAAATAGTTTTAATTTTGATATGATCAAATTTAAAATTTTATTTTTTAGATTTAATATGTGATATTTTAGATCTGAAAGTATGCATATTTATGATACATGAGATGTATACAAGATATGTATTAGTTAGGTCTTTTTATATTTGATATATGATCTAACTAGTTTTATAGTAAAAATTATATTTCTGATTAAGGAGTTTTCCATGGCCATCCGATCATAAGAATAAAGTAGGATCTAAAGGTCCTCTCCTTCTATTCGATGGGGTGTTCTTATGGTGTGTAGGGGTGCGCGTGTTCGTCCTTAATCAAAAATCAAAACTTATTTTTTTGAAAAATTCTAGATCCTGAAATCCTAGATTTTTTATTATATGTTTTGTTTATGAACTCAAAACTTAATTAAGAATTAAGATTAAAAAATTAATTAGATCTAAAAATTATGAATTTTTAGATCTAAGATATAATCATAAAATTGGATTCGGGCTTGGGTATCTTAATTAGGTCTAGCGGTTGATCAAATCGAATGAAGAGTTGGTTAGGCGGGATCAAAGAAAGCTTAGATTTGACCAGCCTAATAGGATTAAGTCTGGATCAAGATCGAATCACATTGAAATATGACTCAATCAAGTCAAGACCTAATTTGACTCCGCGGTTTGAGCCTAGATTGTAGGCTAACCCAATTAGTTCTTATTTGATAATTTGGTGTCTAAGGTAAGTCTGGCAGATACGATTGACTGGTTTTTAATTGGGAGCTACTCAATCTGAATACATTCTTATCTAGTTAATGACATATCCCATCCACCGGTCTTGCTTACTTGGGCATTTGTGTCAATCTAGTTCTAATTTGAGGTGGCTAACAATTCAAGCCAACCCATGCCACTAGGTTAGTCATAATTGTTATGACTAAGGTCTTCCACCATTGTAGATGTGCGGGCCCTTCCCAAAGTTTGTAAGCACACCAACTGGCATCACCTCTTCCTGATACCAATTGATGTTCCATAATATCACTCGAACGCCAATCATCCTTGGCATCACAAGCCTCAATACTATGTTGTGGAAGCCCCTGATCTTTAGCATGGAACTGAAGGAACTTGTGATGTTCTCTATGGACAGCACACCACCAATCCTCCACCTGGATCTGCGATGGGGCGCCTCCCTCCTTGGGCTTGAAGGAGACGCCCCCCTTCTCTAGGCCTTCTTCAAGAATCCTAGGGCGGCAACTCTAGAGAGAAGAGAAGAAGAGAGTCAAGGGAGAAAAGGTCTGTATTGATTCCAACCTTGAAAACCCTAATACAACCTATGTATTTATACATAGCCATTAGGCCCGACCAAAAAAACTCCCCGACTAAGCCAATACATGAAAGCACTCATCGAGCCCATATACACCCATGTCTCCCATGCTCTCATCCTCTGGACCTAGACCCGACCCATACATGAATTAGCCACCTTAAGACCCCTAGGATCAACCTAGACCATAGTCCAAAACAGACCCTTGCATAACTCTGCCCGTGCACTGAGCTAGCTCAGTCTCAGCACTGAGCCGACTAAGTTCCACTGGGTTGGCTCAGTCTGAAACTGAGCCGGCCCAATCCTGTGCCATCCTAACAGTCTCGAAGTGCAGCTCTCTATTTTGCCTGTGCACTGAGACTTAGCCGACCCAATTTTGGACTGAGCCAGCTAACCTATAGAAAATCTTCTTTCTGCAATCTTGATTCCTCGGCTTTGGTTCCTTACTTCATCTTATGTCCTAGATTTTCGAAGCACCAACCAAATCCCTAGAATCATCGAAGCCAACATCCTGACTCCTCCCGTGGCCTCCCAAGGCTTGGGAGCACCAAAAATCCTCATAATCTCCATCTTGGTGTCCCAAGCCTTGACAAACCCCTCGGTAATGACCTTCTGTACGATTCAGCTATCCCTGCACACTAGACAACCCCTGTGCAAACATCACCTCCGCCAATCCTCTTTAGTTATTGTGCACCTTTGAGGCCTTTGGGATGACCGTCTCCATCGCTGAAGATCTGTGCTTGCTTCTTGGCACCGCCCTAAAATTATAGGATCCCTTCTGCTTAGCAGTTACATCACTTTTCTTGAACTTTCTTAGAAAACCTATAGCATTTCTATACCAACACATGCTGTACCACCTGATATGATCTCCTTAGAGCTATGCTTGTCCACCTACACACGTCGCTCCACCTGAAACTGTGCATCACTGGTGCTCTAAACTCATGCCAAATTTTCTTTTCACTTGTGAAGCCACCACTGTGGAGCTCCACCTATATCCAAAGTCCACTGATGCCGCAGAAGCCGACTCTATCATCGAGTCCCTCAAGACCAACCACTCAATGCTGCATTGCTAAGCCTACCACTATACCTCAAACACCATCACTGCCCCTTCGAACCCTTCGCACTTCGTGGCCCTCTTTGAAGCCATTTCGGATACCTCCAGAACCTATAGGTACCTTCAAAACTCAAGAGCTCATCCAACTCTTCTGAAACCAATGACTGAACCTTAGGAAGTTCTAGCCTAGTCGTTCTCTTCTGCCCTTACACAAGCCGTCGCTTTAGTTGTGCCTGGAGAACCATCCTCCACCTGAACTATGACTCTTCGTGATGCTCCTGTAGAAGAAACCTGATCCATGATACTCTCGACTGCTTGAGACCTCCTGGCGCTCTTTGAGAGCCCCTGGCTCTCCCTGAGACCTGCACTCGATCTTCCTGAGATACCATTAACACTTTCTACGGGGATACACTCCTCGGCTGCTGCACCACCAAGCCTCTCTCAATCCCGTGCCTCCAGGAAAGTACTACTGTAGTACTCCAGCGCTCCCTGACTCATCTCTATGCCGCTCTATAGCCATCCAGCCCTAACCTATTGGACCTTCATGGATCATCCATCTCCATCACTCTTAAGGCTCTACAAATCCATGCTTTAGTCAAATCGCTGAATACATCTCTGACTACTTTTCTGCCTTTCGGACATCGAAGGATGTATAGTCACTTCTTCATCCTTCCTTCGATCATTATCCCTTGGGAAACCACTCTTCGACAATCCTACACTGCCCATATTCCTAGAGAACCCTGATCCTCTCTATTGAGATACCTCCATTAATTGCTGCATCATCGAGCCTCTCTCAACCCTGCATCTCCAGGAAAGCGCTGCTGTAGCACTCCAACGCTTTCTGCCTGTCACATAATCGTCATACACCCCGGCCTTTCTACCAAGACCAGCAAATTATGCACCAAATTCTTCCACCCCAAGAAAATCCCATTCCGTTAATCCTCTCAACCTCCACCTTCAACTCGCTGCTCTTGGTTGGCCAAACTATAGCAATAACAAGGTAGATTTGAGACATACCATGAAATCATTATGCAAATTTCTGATTTCATCTTATACGACTTGTCCTTCCCTTCCATACACCATCAGGCTCTAAAACTTGGCTCTGATACCAGATGTAAGCGCACCAACTGGCATCAGCTCTCCCTGATACTAATTGATATTCCATGATATCACTCGAACACCAATCATCCTTGGCATCACAAGCTCCGATACCATGTCGTGGAAGCCCCAGATCTTTAGCATGGACCTGAAGGAACCTGTGACGTTCTCTATGGACAGCACACCACCAATCTTCCATCTGGATCTATAATGGGGCACCTCCCTTCTTGGGCTTGAGGAAGACGTCCTCCTTCTCTAGGCCTCTTCAAGAACCCTAGGGTGGCAACTCTAGAGAGAAGAGAAGAAGAGAGTTGAGGAAGAAAAGGTCTGTATTGATTCCAACCTTAAAAACTCTAATACAACCTATGCATTTATACATAGCCATTAGGTCCGACCAAAAAACTGCCCGGCTAACCCAATACATGAAAGCACTCACCGAGTGCATGTACACCCATGTCTCCCATGCTCTCATCCTCTGAATCTAGACCCAACCCATACATAAATTAGCCATCTTCAAACCTCTCAAACCAGACCTTAAGATCCCAAGATTCAACCAAAATCCTAGTCCAAAATAGACCTTCGCATAACTCTGCCCGCGCACTAAGTCGGCTCAGTCTCAGCATTGAGTCGGCTAAGTTCCACTAGGTCGGCTCAATCTGAAACTCCAATACATGAAAGCACTCACCGAGCCTATGTACACCCATGTCTCCCATGCTCTCATCCTCTGAATTTAGACCCGATCCATATATAAATTAGCCATCTTAAGACCTCTCAAACCAGACCTTAAGATCCCTAGTTTCAACCAAAATTCTAGTCTAAAATAGATCCTCACATAACTCCGCCCACGCACTGAGTCGGCTTAGTCTCAGTACTGAGCCGGCTAAGTTTCAGTGGATCGGCTTAGTCTGAAACTGAGCCGACCCTTTTCTGTGTCATGCCAGCAGTTCTGAATGTGCAGCTCTCTATTTTGCCTGTGCACTGAGACTTAGCCGATCCAATTTTGGACTGACCCGGCTAACCTATAGAAAATCTTCTTTCTGTATTCTTGATTCCTCGACTTTAGTTTTTTTCTTCACCTTGTGTCCCAAATCTCCAAAGCACCAACCAAACTTCTAAAATCTTCAGAGCCAACACCCTGTCTCCTTTCGTGGCCTCTCAAGGCTTGGAAGCACCATAAATCCTCATAGGGATGATTGTTCTCGATCGGATATAGTGGTTCAGTTGCACCAAAAAGATGCAACCATGTCTATTAGGCATTGGATGCTATGGGTTGGAGGATGGATTGGGCTCAATATTTTGGATATGGTAAGGGACCAAATTAGGAATCCAATCTGTGCAAATGTTGGATCTGACTTAACTAAGGAGTGGATCAGTATTCCAGACGTGGTGAGATTCATGAATTAGAGATCAGGTTAGGGTGCACCATGATTAGAGAATCATTAGACAAGAGTTGTCCACTCATCGATTGATCCATCACCAACAACTATTAGGTGAGGTGGTGAGTTAGTTGGTGGGACCGCACCATCCACTAGAAATCAATAATCATGAAGATTTTCGCATCTCTGCCAAGAGAGTGTAGGGATCCGAGTAAATAGTGAGATTTTAATTTATTTAGAAATAAAATTTTTAAATAAATTAGTTAAGTTTAATTATAAAATCTAATTAGAAACTCTGACTCTCTGTAGGAAAATGTCTACGTCCAAGCAACTAGCCCGTATCTTGGACACCCATAGACTGATCGGACCCAACTACAAGGATTGGCTCTAGAACTTCAAAATTATTTTAGATTTCGAGAAGTTGACTCATGTGTTGGAACAGGATCCTCCCACCATACCAGCCCATCCATCGACTGATCAGAGAGTATCTCTCAAGAAGTGGATGGATGAAGATAACAAAGCTAGGTATTACATGATGGGCTTGATGTCTGATGACCTCCAACGCCAACGTGAAGACATTAAGACTAGCCACCAAATGTTGGCTCACCTGCAAGAGTTATTTGGTGAACAAAATCATGCAGCCAAATATCAAGTCACTAAAAGACTGTTTAGGGCTCAAATGCATGATGGGCAGTCGATCCAAGATCATTATCTGATAATGATCAAGGACTTAGAAGAGCTTGAGAAGTTTAGTATCAAGTTAGATCAGGATCTATAGATTGAGATAATTCTGTAGTCCTTGACTGATGCATACGGGTAGTTCATCATGAACTACCATATGCATAAACTTCAGAATACCTTGGCTAAGCTCATGAATATGCTGATTACTATTGAGCTTTTTATGAAAGGTTTTAAAGGCTCAATACTTGCTGTGGAACAGACTTCTTCCAAGAGAAAGTCTTTTGGAAAGAAGAAGAAGTCCATGAAGAAGCAGAAGATGGATGGTAGAAAGAAGAAGAAGGTAGAGCTAGGGAAGAAGGCCGTTGATAAAGAAAAATATTTTAATTGCAACACTAACGGCCATTGAAAGCAGAACTATCCTCTTTACCTGGCTAGCCTAAAGAACAAGAAGGAGGCAGGTCCTTTTGGAGGTATGCTTGTTATAGAATCTAATCTTATGGTTACTTCTGCATCCAGTTGGGTGCTTGACTCTAGTTCTAGTGCTCACTTGTGCACTTCTATGTAGGGTCTTGAAGATAGCAGGAGGCTGAGGGATGGGTAGATGATCCTATGCATCAAAAATAATGCAAGAGTTGCTATTGTGGCTGTGGAAACCTACCTTCTATGATTACCATCAGGATTAGACTTAGTACTTAGGAACTATTTTTATATGCCTGCAGCAAGCAGGAATTTGATTTTTGTTTCATATTTAGCATAGGAAGGCTATATAATTAGTTTTCTTCAGAACTATTGTAATATTCTTTATGAAAGAAATAAAATTGCAAGTTGTTTTCTTATAAATGATCTCTATCAGTTACATATTGATGTTTCTATTTTTAATATCAAGCAAAATGTAAATGCCATAGGATTAAAGTGACCTAGGGATAGTCTAAATGATAGTGTTGGGGGTAAACCCCGCTCCAGCCAAAGTTTGGTCTAATGCTCAGTCAAGCGTAATTTGTAATCACAGAAGAGCTTCAATCACTACTTCTCCTTCAGTAGAACTCCTTCTAGATTTTTTCTTCAGTCAGATTTCTCCATCAGTCGAACTCCTTCCAGGCTTCTCCTTCAATCGAACTCCTCCCAGACTTCTCTTTCAGCCAGACTTTTCCATCAGTCAGACTCCTTCTGGACTTCTTCTTCAGTCGAACTTCTTTCAGACTTCTCCTTCAGTCGGAGTTCTCCATTAGTCGAACTCCTTTAGGACTTCCCCATTAGTCAGACTCTTTTCGAACTTCTCCTTCAATTGAACTCCTCCCAGACTTCTCCTTCAATCGGACATCTCCATCATCCAGACTCCTTTCAGACTTCTCCTTCTTTCGAACTCCTCCCAAACTTCTTTTTCAATCAGACTTCTCCATCAGTCGGACTCCTTCTAGACTTCTCCTTCAGACGAACTCCTTCCAAACTTCTCCTTCAGTCTGACTCCTCCATCAATTGGACTCCTTCCAAACTTCTCCTTCAGTCGACTTCTTTCAGATTTCTCCTTCAGCTGGACTTCTCCATTAGTCAGACTCCTTTCGAACTTCTCCTTTAGTCGAACTCCTCCTAGACTTCTCCTTCAGTTGGACTCCTTCTAGACTGCTCCTTCAGCTGAACTCCTCCCAGACTTCTCCTTCAGTCGGACTTCTCCATCGGTCAGACTCCTTCTGGACTTCTCCATCAGTTGAACTCCATCCAAATTTCTTTAGTAGACTACTTTCAAATTTTAATTAGCATTCCTCCCAAATTATCCCCTCTAGTCATATTTTCTTTAGGAGTCCGAACTCCTCTGAAATTGATATATGTCAAAGCTCTCCACCAACCAATGCCTGTTTTCTTCGAACTTCGACTATTAAATCCCAACGAATGGGCATATCATGATAATGGACACTACTCTCCATAACAAACTCCATGTGGCCCTGAGCGGCCCACTATTCGATGGTTACAGCTGTCACTTTTAAGTTTGTTATAAGCTCTATCTATAAAAGAGACCCTCTAGATACATTTTTTCTAAGCATTCTTCTCTTTCCCAAAACTCTACTGAATTCTTTTCTGAGCACTCCATTTATTTTGGTCAGAAGTGCTGACTTGATAATCGAAGGATCCTACCGGAGCCACCTCCACCGATTTTGAATGGGACTTTATTTTGTAGGTCACAAACGGAGGTCTCTTCTTTCTCAACTCTAGCTTGATCCAACGTCAATCAGATTTTGCACCAACAGGATTAGCACTAGAGGAAGGGCCCATTTGTAAACTCTTGTTCTTAAAGGAGTGCTCAGTCGATCCCATGGATCTTTTTCTTCAAGGTTCATCACCATCCTTTTCCTCAATCCTAAGAAATGCCTCTAAAGAAGGCGACTACCCAAAGATCTACTGCTTCTAGCATCAGATCTGAGCCAGATCCATCCATTCCTTCTCCATCATAGATGCTTCAACCTCCTCCACCGACGGCCATGGTAGATCTAAAGTAGTTTAACCTACTGATGTAGTAGATTTAGGATCTCACCAAAATGGTGCAGGCCATGTAGCAACTCTCGGTGGTAGTTCTACCAGGAAACCCACCATCGAAATATCACGAACTGATTCCAAGGAGGCGCACTTGGGCTAGCATACCCATCGGCCCTGGGAAGAAAAAATAGAGAGCAGAGGATCCTTATTTAGATCTTGATTCTTCTCTAGAGGAGATCTTTTTCATCTACAGCCGAAAGCCTTCCAAGATCTATGATCGAGATGACATCCTCGATCAAAAACTATGAGAGATGGACTGGTGGATTAAGAAACTCTACCATGTCGTTCCGGCTCACCATAACATCGTCTGCACCAATCCTCCTTTCTTTCTTCGAATTATGCAAGAACTCGTTCTGTCAAACTTCAAGCATCCCTAATTTGAAAGCTACGATGGAATCTTTGATCTGGTCGATCACCTGGAGGCCTTTTGGACCATGATGCTACTCCATGATGCACCAGATGCCATCTTATGCTGAGCTTTTCCATCTACCTTGAAGGAAGCGATAAGAAATTGGTACTCGATATTGAAGTCAGGTATGATTTTCTCCTTTGACTAGATGTGCCATCAATTTGTGGCTCATTTTGTTAGCAGCCAGCATCCCCGAAGAGATTTAGACTCCCTCATCAACATCAAGCAGAAGGAAGGGGAGTCCATCTAGGCTTATGTCAATCGCTTCAATGCTACTGCACTAGAAGTCTGGAACCTAGACCAATCTGTTGCAATGGCTACGTTGAAAGATGGCCTTCAGAAGAATGATTTGTTATTCTCTCTGGAGAAGAAGTATCCTAGGGACTTTGCTGATCTATTAGCTTGGGCTGAAGGATATGGTCGAGCAGAAGAAGCCTTCAAGTTGAAGGATGAGAAAGCCATAGGAGAGCGGCAGATGGGCAAGTCTAAAAAGCCCATAGCTGATGGAGGATTAAATGAAGTTTGACCACGCTCATGAACTTTTCCTAAGCACAAGCGAGCTCGAACTACTCCTCAAGCTCATCGTCAAAGAAGTCCCAATAGAAAGGCATAAAGAAGTTCTCCCCCCAGAAGGTTTCATAGCTAAGCTCCCCTCAAAGCTGTAAAAATGCAAGTATTGATGGAGATCAAGGAGTAATTATCGAGGTCTGAAAGGATGCACACTCATCCTAGCAAGTGCAATCCTAGCAAATACTACCTTTAGCATCATGACGATAGCTATGATACTGAAGAATGCATTCAGCTCCAAGACGAGATCGAGGAGCTCATCAGGAGAGGCCGGTTGGATCGATTTCTCAGACACCGATCTGAAGCAAGAGAAGATCGATCGAGGACACTATCGCAGCCAGAACCACCAAGGAGGAAGAAACAACAAGGAGATCGATCGCCTCTCAACATCATCAACACTATCTCTAGGGGACTTCGGTGAGAAGAGGCCAACGGATTTGAGGGATCAATGAAGAGATGGAGGACTAAAGAACCCATAACCTTCACTGAGGTAGATGCACGGAGAGTGTAGTTTTCGCACAATGATGCGATTGTAATCTCTTTAAATAAAGCAGACTATGATGTACGTTGCATCCTAATTGATAATAGAAGTTCGGCTAACATCTTATTTTATGATGCTTTCTCTAAAATGTAAATATTTAATAGTCAGCTAGGACCAATAAACTCTCCACTAGTAGGCTTCGCTGGTGCTGCAGTACCAGTTGAAAATGTAATAACTTTAGCTGTGGCTACAGGACAATATCCAAAACAATCCAGAGTGCAGGTGGATTTTCTGATAGTAAAGGCTCCCTCTGCTTACAATCCAATTCTTGACTGAGCTGGTCTAAATGCACTTCGGATGGTAGTGTCAACTTATTATTTGAAGATAAAGTTTCTGATAAGTTACGGGATTGGAGAGGTCAGGAGAGATCAAGCTTTGGCAAGGCACTACTACTCCATTGCCCTGCAAAAGGAAGAATAGTCCAACCCTTGTCCTATTGATAGGTTAAATGTCCAGGACGACCTCACGAAAGAAAGGGGAGAACCGATGGAAGATCTTATCTCAATCCTTCTAAATGATGGGAGTGTGGAGCATCAGGTATAGATTGGTTCCAATCTAACTGATGGGATACAAGAGCAGCTCGTCAAATTCCTTTGAAGAAATGCAGATGCTTTTGCCTGGATCCTGATGGATATGTCGAGAATCGATGCGGAAGTCATGGAGCATCGTTTGGCTATTGATCCAAAACATCGGCCAATAAAAGAAAAGATACAGAGCCATGCCCCAAAGAGACAGAAGGCAAATGCAGAAGAAGTTGACAAGCTCCTTAAGGCTGGATTCATCCAAGAAGTGATAAGTACCATAAATTCACCAATAAAAGTATTAATTTATCAATTAATTTATATTAAATTTAAGAATTAATGATCAATTTATATATAATTTTTAAGAAATTAATATTTTTATTAATTAAAAAATAATAAAAATTAAAAAATAAAATTTTATTATCAGTAGAAAGAGCTCATTTTTTGATCATAACAAAATAAATTTGAAGTAAAATGGAGCTAAAACGAAGAAGATATAAATTTTTAAAGATAAAAAAATAAATAAAAAAGAAAAATGGCTCAGCTGGCACCGCAAGCTAAGCCATCAAGCCAAGCCATCAAAGCTAACTCAACCATAGAAGATGCCAACCGTTCCATGATCTAGGTATAGACCGCCAGCTCAGCGATAACCAACAAATCACGAAGCGACACGTGATGACCCAGACCCTTAAATGGTTCATAGAAATCTATCATGGCTCATAGGGTATTTTGAACTTTTCACTCGATAGTAGGAGGCACTGATTGATTGCAGTATATGGTGAAGCTAGTCCATGCGGTCCATGGGAATAGTAATTGCACGATCGGATGACTGTGGTAGCTTGCGTCAAGATCAAACGGTTGTGGTTATTTCTAGATTTGATTCGACTTCAGACTTCATGCGGATCACCATCCAATGGTACTGCTCAATCCAGGAGATGATCTGATGGTCCAAAATGCTCCCGATGGTGATCAAGACTCTCGACGCATGATCAGCGGCCAAATTTTCTCCATCAACGTGCGATCGGATGGCAAGAATTTAATTCGACCTGATCTGGACTGATATACATCCGATTTTGATGATTTTTGGACCGTTGGATTCCTATTGACGGCCAAATTTCATCAAGAGCAATAGAATTCATCTAGGACTCCTTTTAATTTAATTTTTACTTAGATTTTTTCATATTTTGATGATCAAAAAGCTCCTTAGTCCCATATTGCCCAAAAGAAAACTCTTCAGCCCTCCTAGCTCTATAAAAAGGACCCCAGGCCTCCAAAAATCAATATCTTCGATCAAGATGAAGCTTTGGTATAGAGTGAAGCTAGGCTATAGGTTAATAGCTCCATCAAAGCAATGGGTGCTCAGAAGGAGAATTGGGTTTCTACATCATCTTTCTGCCAATGTCGATCCAAGATCAGAGATCAACCTAATTTAATTTTTATCTTCTTTTTTTATGTATTTAAATTATAAAATTTTAATTAATATAATATTTATTTTTATATTTTTTTAATTTTATACTTTTTAATTTTATTATAATTTAATTTTTATATTTTAATTATTACTTTTTATTTTTCTGTAAGTAGATGCTAAGATCTAACTAGTAGATTTTAGTACCAAGTTTTCTTTTCTGCATAATTTAATTTCTACTTCATAATTTTAATTTTTAATTTCCAACTTTAAATTTTATTTTTAAATTCTTTTTTTTCTTAAAAAAATCAAAGATTTTAAATCTAAAAATACTATCTTTCCTATGAATTCGACCCGACTCACTACTATATATGCATTTTTAATTATTTTAAGAAGTTGGATTAAAATTGATAAGCACGATATCTTAATGACAACATCGCATTCTTATCAAGAAATCAACTATCCGAACTAGATCTCCAACATCGTACTCATCAAAAAGGCAAACGGCAAATGGAGAATGTGCATAGATTCAAAAAATTGAACAAAGCCTACCCAAAAGATAGCTATCCTCTATCCAAAATTGATCAGCTGGTGGATGCAACTTCGGGCCACGAGCTCCTCACTTTCATGGATGCCTTCTTCGGCTATAATCAAATCTAGATGGTGCCAGAGGATAAGGAGAAAATTGCTTTTATTACTGACCGTGGTCTTTACTGTTATAGAGTTATGCCTTTTAGACTCAAAAATATAGGAGCAACATACTAGTGCCTGATCAATAAGATCTTTAAGGAGCAAATCGATCGCAACATAGAAGTGTATGTAGATGACATGCTTGTCAAGAGCCAAACTTCAATAAATCATATTGCTAACCTTGAGAGAACCTTTGATGCCCTTTAGAAATATAAGATGAAGTTGAATCCAACCAAATGCGCCTTCAGTGTGACTTCAAAAAAATTCTTGAGGTTCATGATGTCAAGGCATGGGATTGAAGTAAATTCGGAGAAGATTCGAGCCATTCAAGAGATGATGGCTCCTAAATCCATCAAAGAAGTTCAGCACCTGACTGAAAAGATGGCGATCCTGAATTGCTTCATCTCAAGATCGGTCGAGTGATGCATGTCCTTTTTTCAAATTCTCAAGCAACCAAAGAACTTCTATTGAACCATCGAATGCCAACAAGCCTTTAAAGAGCTTAAGGACTACCTTTGTTCACCACCCCTATTAGCCAAGCTCGAATCTTGAGAAGAATTATTTATATACCTAGCGATCTCCCAGCAGCTCTGGCAGCAGTCATAGTTAAAGAAGAAGCGAAAGTACATTGGCCGATCTACTACATAAGCTGGGTCTTGAGAGATGTCGAGATCAGGTATATCAAGTTAGAAAAACTAACTTATGCTCTATTGATTGCAGCCCGAAGACTCCGACCTTATTTTTAGGGGCACACTATAACCCTCCTTACTGATCAACCAATCAAGATAGTTCTCCATCAAACAGATGCCTTTGGGAGAATAGCAAAATGGGCAATTGAGCTCACCGAATTCAACATTAACTACCAACCTCGATCGTCTGTCAAAGCCCAAATATTGATAGATTTTGTAGTGGAATGCACCATTCCGGATGAAGTCGAGCTTAAATAGAATGAAACCAACATTTCATGGTTACAGCTAAGCTTGTCTGAAGAAAGAGCCAATCTCCCCAAAGATTTTTGGGCCTTATATATGGATGGCTTATCCAACGCTTCTGATGTAGTCGCAGGGCTGATCTTGGTTAACCCAGAGGGGATCATCACCAAATATGTGCTATACTTTGAGTTTCCTATAACTAATAATGGAGCCGAATATGAAGCGTTGATCGCTGGATTAAAGATATCTAAAGAGTTAGAAGAAGATCGACTCTAAGTCTACAGTGATTTTCAATTGGTGGTCAGATAGGTTAGTGGTAGTTATGAAGCACAGGAGGAAAGCATGATAAAATATCTTGAGAAAGTGAAGAACTTAATTCCGACCTTCAACAATTTTAATATCCAATAGATTCTAAGGATAAAAAATACTAGAGCTGATCTTCTCTCTAAACTGGCCACGTTAGCCCCGATGAACTACCCAAGGAAGTATTCTTTGAAGTTCTGAAATGCCTAAGTTTGAAGGAACCACATTCTGTAATGCGGATCAACCATAAGCTATGTTGGATTGATCCACTGGTCGCTTATCTTAAAGATGGAGTTCTTCCTTATAATCCAAAAGAAGTTTGAAAACTTAGAAACTAAGCCTTTCGGTATGTTCTGTATGAAGGCAAGCTGTATAAAAGATCGTATTCTTTACTGCTCTTGAGATGTCTCCAACCTTCAGAAGCTAATTTTGCATGATGGAAAGTACACAAGGGAATCTATGAAAGTCATGTAGGGGCCAGATCTTTATCACAAAGACTACTTCGGTAGGATTACTATTGGCTGATCTTGTACCATGATTCTATGAAATATGTCAAAAAATATGACCGCTACCAAAGAAATGCAAACATGCAAGGATAGCCAGCCTCTAAACTTACACCCTTGAGCACCCCAAGGCCATTTGCACAATGGAGAATGGATATACTCGGATCTTTTTCAATGGTGTTCGGATAATGAAAGTTTCTCTTGGTGGCAATAGACTATTTCATAAAGTGGGTTGAAGCGGAACCTCTAGCAAAAATAACTGAAGCAAAAGTGCAGGACTTCATTTGGAAGTCGATTGTTTGTAGATTTATTCTACCTCGGACCCTCATAACAGATAATGGATGATAATTTACTAGAGTGAGATTTACCAAATTCTGTGAAGATCTGAATATCTCCCATCATTTTACATCAGTGGCTCACCCATAGGCAAATAGAGAGGCCAAAGTAACTAACAGAATCCTACTACAAGGTATCAAAGCAAGGCTTGAGAGGGCAAAAGGAACTTGGATAGATAAACTCTATCATGTGCTCTGAGCTACCAAACTATCCAAAGATTGCCAACAGGAGAAACTCTATTCGCTTTGGCCTTCGAAACTAAAGCTGTCATCTCGATAGAACTTAAACTCCCATCATCATGAGTCGTGGCATTCAATAAATAGTGCAATTCACAGGACCTAAGGGCTAACCTTGACTTAGTGGAAGAAAAATGGGAAAAAGCTTAAGTTCGGATGGTAGCCTACAAGCAAACAATAGCTTGCTACTATAAGTCAAAAGTCAAAGGCAAAATATTCAAAGTGGGGGACTTGGTACTTTGGCGAGCAGCTATTTCACAACCTTAGAATCAAGGATAGCTTGCACAAAATTAGGAAGGCCTGTATGAAGTAGAGGAGGTCGTTCGGCCTGAAACTTATTGCCTAAAGAAGCTCGAAGGAACAGCAATTCCACGATCTTAAAATTCAAAAAATTTGAGAGTGTACTACCAGTAATTTTTCCTCAATAAAACTCCTCTATTTCAATATTATTGCTTCTTGGTGCAAAAACTATGTGATGACATGAAAGAAGCAATCAAAAAGTGGCCATGTTAGGAGCAAGAGGATAACCTCATCCTAATATAAGCAAGTCAAAGACCTCCGATTATTTAAGACAAGAGGAGAGGAGAGGCCCATTCAACGGCCCGTTTATGCACCTATTGCCATGTTAGGAATAGGAGAAGAACCTCATCCTAACATGAGTAAGTTTAAGACTTTCGATTATTTATGACAGGAGGAGGGAAGAGGCCCATTAAACAGCCCATTTGTGCCCCTATTATCTGTTAGGAACAAGAGGAGAACCTCATCCTAACATGAGCAAGTCGAAGACCTTCGATTATTTAAAATAGGAGGAGAGGAGAAGACCTATCAACAGTCGAACTGTGCCACTACAGCCCTATTAATATGAGGAGAACGTCATCCTAACTTAAGCAAAGTTGAAGGCCTCGTTAATTTAAGATAGGATGAGGGGAGAAGCCCATTCAATGGTCCATTTATATCCCTATAGCCTTGTTAGGAATAGGAGGAGAACCTTTTCCTAACTTGAGCAAAGTCGAAGGTCTCGTTAATTTAAGGCGGGATGAGGGAAGAGGCCCATTCAACAGCCCATTTATGCCCCTGTAGCCTTATTAGGAACAGAAGGAGAACCTTATCCTAACTTGAGCAAAGTCAAACACCTCTGATTATTTAAGACAGGAAGAGAGGAGAGGCCCATTCAATTGTCCATTTGTGCTCCTATTACTATGTTAGGAAACAAAAGGAGAACCTCGTCCTAACTTGAGCAAAATCGAAGGCCTCGTTAATTTAAGATGGGATGACAGGAGAGGCTCGTTCAATGGCCCATTTGTGGCCCTACAGCCTTATTAGGAACAGGAGGAGAACCTCATCCTAACTTAAGCAAAATCAAAGGCCTCATTAATTTAAGATGGGATAAGAAAAGAGGCCCATTTAGTGGCCCATTTGTGCCCCTACAGCCTTATTATGAATAGGAGGAGAACCTCATCCTAACTCGAGCAAAGTCAAAGGCCTCATTAATTTAAGATAGGATGAGGGGAGAGGCCCATTCAACGATCCATTTGTGCCCCTACAGCCTTGATAGGAATAGAAGGAGAACCTCATCCTAACCTGAGCAAAGTCGAAGGCCTCATTAATTTAAGACGGTATGAGGAGGAAGGCCCCATTCGACAGTCCATTTGCGCTCCTACTACCATGTTAGAGATCGGAGGAGGACCTCGCCCTAACATGAGCAAACCAAAGACCTCCAGTTATTAAAAATAGGAGGAGAAGAGAAGACCTATCGACAGCCCGATCGTGCCACTGTAGTCCTATTAATAGAGAGAGAACCTCATCCTAATATGAGCAAATCAAAGATCTTCGGTTGCCTGGAGGAAAATCTCATCATGGCAAAAGCAAAAACCAACCTCATCAAGAATAAGTAAGGACTTCGTCTTGACAAAAGGACCAAGAAAAATCAACTAAGCTAAAAACAGAAAGACAACATCATCCTAACATCATCCTAATACAAATAAAGATCTCTGATCATGAAAAGATAGGAAAAAAGCAACTTTTCGATGATTATTCTAATGAAAGACAAAATGAAGGAGAAAAGCAAAGAAATAAAATAGAAAAATAATTAAAGAAGGTATTTTTTCATTAAAGTTTGAATTGTTACAAAATGAAGGTCTATAAGATCGGTTACAAAAGCAAGGGGGAAAAGGCCAAAGCTCTAAGAAGGATCTGATTCCTCAAACTTTGGGCTGCTAGCCATCATCAAAGATTCATTTAAATTGACTATGTCTTTCTCAAGTTCTTTCTTTTTTAGCAGACTCTCCACATACATCCTATCGACTTGTTGATGATTATCTTTGAATTCTCTCAACTGCCTCCTCAGAACCGCCGACTCTGCCTCCATATCCTTCACAGCTTGACGCTTGTATACCATCTTGATCTTCAACTATTGGAGTTTGGCCTTATCCTTCTTGTATGTAAATGAAAGACCGCAGAAGGATTCCCTCAAAAAAATAACCTGCTCCAACTCTTTATCAGCATCGGCCTGCTGATTATCGTGTAATTGCCTCCGAAGACGAGCGACCTCTTCGTTTGCCGATTTGAGCTCGCTTTCAAGCCTACTCGTTCTCTCCTTATAATCAGTCCTACACTTATCATGCCGAGCTTCGACGTCATGAAGCTGCCTCTAGAGCTCGAAAAAATTTTTCAACTAGTCCCAATCATGTCTCAACTTATCAAAAGACCATGATGAACTCTCCTCCAACAAACGGATTGTCTCTTTCATCGAATCAAGTTCAACTTCGAGAGAGCTGATCTTTGTGATCAATGCCCAGGACTTATCACTGGTGCTTTTCTTAAACTCTGCTAACTCCTCAAAATTATCCTTCTTAATGCTGAAGCTCACAGAATCCTTCATATGTAATTTGCAGAGGTGAGTGACTTCAATCGTCATCTTTGAAGTATTTTTTCTGGATCATTGGAGTTCATCTTCTATCTTTTTCAAATTTTTTTTCAGATGATGAATTTTCCTCTTCAAACTCTTAATTATCGATTTTAAAGAAATTTCTTGAGGTAGTGACTCAACATCGATGGGAGACTGCATCCAACATATGAAAGAAATTCTAAGCTATTGTTAAAAAGAAGTCTTACTTTCATTGATAAAATTTTTTTCAAGTATAGGATAAAATAAAAAAAATACAATAACTAAAAGCTTCCAACCATGGGAGGGAAAGCAGTAGGGGAACTCGATGCTCTTGCAATAGCTGTGGACTCAGGAGCAAGTTTAGCTGGTGGTTCAGAGGGTCTGGGCTCCTCAACAATAGGTTCGAAAGGTTCTACGACCGCTCCGATGGGAGAAGGATCGACTGTAGTAGTGGATGGTTCGGCTTCTCCATCAGTAGCCTCCTCTTCTTCCAAAAAACTTTGGTCAAGGTCAAAAAATTTTCAGGCAACTCAGCCCTCGTAGAGCTCAAAACCTTTAATGAATGCCTACTGGCCAAATTTGACATTCAGGTTCCTCATTTTGGAAGAGGCCTTGAACTCTTCCACGATCTGGATCATCACCTCCGAGATCGACTTCGCCATCTGAGCTTTCAATTCGGCGACTTTGATCTCAGTTTCTTTCTTCTTTTCCTCCTTCAGTGCTAGTGCAGCCTTAAGTCTGGCTGAGATGAACTCCTCCTTCCTGAGTGCACCCTGAAGACTTCTGATTTCCACCATCTTCTCCTCCGCAAGATGCTCAACCTCACCGATCTTTTCCTGAAGGTGACTGACCTCGGCTTGAAGATCCTCCTAGACCTTCTCTGCCTCCACCTCTAAATGGTGTGCCCTCTTGATGTGGGCGAGCATTTGGTGACCCGACTGCAACAAATGATTGATGTTCAAAATAAAAAAAAAAGAAGAAAAGGAAGAAGAATGAAAGAAGAGAGAAGAAGGAAAAAGCAGAAGACAAGAAAAGAAGTTGGGCAACGAAGCAATCATCTTGAGGGTTCCGAGAGAACTCCAGATGAGCTACCACGGTTCAAGGTCGGCCATGTAGTTCACCACCTCCGGCATGAGAAATTTATTAGTTAAAGCCTGAACGATCTTCGGGTCATCGAAAGGATCCCCTCCTCGCTCATCGCTGTCGTCATTCAGCTCACTAAAGTGAGCCTTATGGGATGTCTTTGCGACAGCTTTCTTTTTCTTTTTCCCTTCCCTCATCTCTCCCTTAGTAGGAAGCTTTGGAGCTTGATCCCCACTGGAAGGGCCTAGGGGTATAGAGGGCATGGAATCTGCATCAACAGTGCTGACCTCGATAGTTGGAAGAACCTCGACACTAACGACAACCTCGAAAGTAGCAGTAGTAACAGCGAGGGCCATGGATAATGAAGCACCGATCTTCACCCTCTTTAAACTACCATCTGGTGCTTTTCCTTTCTTCTTCTGGGCATAAAGCCTCTTTTCAAGCATTGTAACAGCTTTAGTATCCATTTCTGCAACAAAGAAGGAATCACAATTAGTGACAGTACACAAATGTGAAATCGAGTGAATCCAAAAAGTAAAAAATGTACTGATAGGGTCAAGGGGACTCAAACCCAGGTTAAGCAAGATCTGTTCTTTTAGAAGATCGGAAAGAAGAGGTGCTCGGTATGCTTTGAGTTTGTTGGAGGAATCAAGGTCAGCTCTATCTAAGCTAGGAGCTTGACGGACTGACTCCCTAATGTGACCCCAACGGAGAAGATCCAATAGCAAGATTGGATAGTGCACAAAAAAGTACTTTTCCTTCTAGTTGGAAATGGAAGAAGGAGCATCTTTCAGTAACCCCTTCTTACCAAACTGGGGGGAGAAGTACCATCAGTCCTTCGCAGAAGGATGGTGCTTAAAAGTATAGAAGTTCCTAAAGAGTGAAATGATTGGATGGACCTCGGCTAGATGACAGAGGGAATGGAATCCTATCACAAATCTAAAAGAATTTGGTGCTACGAAGGCAAAGAAGATGTTCAGAAACTAAAAAAGAGCAACTACGAAAGGAGGGAGCGGAAGTTGGAGTTCGGCATGCAGAGTTTCTAAATATAGGTAGAATCGATCAGTCAGAGGAGAACTCGCTCGATCACTCAATGTGGGAAGCTCAAGGTCATACTCTTGAGGGATCCCGTACTGAATCCTAATTAGAAAAAGATCATTCAGGATCAGAATGCAAGGATTGGTATCCGGCATGAAAGGTTGATGAGACATATCTCTGGTGCGAACTATTATAATAGGGACAGGTTCATGGAAGGCTGGACCGGACGAACTCCAAGAACTAACAGTTTGGAAAGTTCTGGAGGACATCCGGATCAAACTAAATTCAAGAGAAATCCCCAAAAATTAAGAGGCAAAGAATGCAGAAAACTCCTTAAGAAAAACTGAGAGAATAAGAAGTGAAGGATGCTAGAATAATTAAAAAGACGGATGGCAGGACTGACCTAGGTCAATCGAGAAGGACAAAGAGGCGATGAGCATGATGAAGACCAAGTAGAAGAACGCCCTAAATCAAGAAGGATGGAGGAAGAAATCAGAACTCTCGAGTGAAAGAAAAATGAAAGTCGAAGGAGGAAGGAACTAGGACTCCCGAAGGGAAGGAAGATGAGAACCAAGAAAGGAAGAAGGACTTAAATAGCAGAAAGTGGCCCAAAACCATCATGATTGTAGATCTCCCTTGGCCGTTCTTCATGCAATGCATGTCCTAAGCATCATGACAAAAGAATGGTGATAGGAACTGCCTTTATGGTGTCGTGTCTCGAGCAACACTTCGATGGGAATTTCAAAAATCCATCTCTTCGAGTTGGATCGAGTTAGAGGGACTCTGGCGCCAATATGGAAGATGACAAAATGCCTTATTTTTTTCAATAATCATAGAATCAAGGAAAGAACTTTGACAGTCGCATTTTTACTTCCTTCCTTCGAATTCCAAACTCAAGAGTAGGGGGACAATTATTGGAGGTAAACCTTGCTCCCACCGAAGTTCGGTCTAATGCTCAGCCAAGCATAATTTGTAATTGCAGAAGAGCTTCAATCGCCACTTTTTCTTCAGTCGAGCTCTTCCCAGACTTTTCCTTCAGCTAGACTTTTCCATTAATCGGACTCTTTCCAGACTTCTCCTTTAGTCGAACGCCTTCTAGATTTCTCCTTTAGCCGAACTTCTCTATCAGTTGGACTCCTTTTGGACTTCTCCTTCAGTTGAACTACTCCTAGACTTCTCCTTCAATCAGACTTCTCCATTAGTCGAACTCCTTTCAGACTTCTCCTTCAGCCGAACTCCTTCCAGACTTCTCCTTCAGCTAGATTCCTCCATCAATCGAACTCCTTCCGAACATCTTCCTCAGTCGAACTCCTTTCAGACTTCTCCTTCAATTGGACTTCTCTATCAGTCGGACTCCTTTCGAACTTCTTCTTCAGCCAAACTTCTTCCAAACTTCTCCTTAAGTCGGACTCCTCTATCAGTCGGACTCCTTCCAGATGACTCCTTTAGCTGAACTCCTTTTAGACTTCTCCTTCAGCCGGACTTTTCTATCAATCGAACTCCTTTCGGACTTCTCCTTCAACCAAACTTCTCCCAGACTTCTCCTTCAACCAAACTTCTCCATCAGTTGGACTCCTTTCGGACTTCTCCTCCAACCAAACTTCTTCCAGACTTCTTCTTTAGTCAGACTTCTCCATTAGTCAGACTTCTTCCAGACTTCTTCTTCAGCCGAACTCCTCTCAGACTTCTCCTTCAGCCAAATTTTTTCATTAGTCGGACTCCTTCTGGACTTCTCCATTAGTCGAACTCCATCTGAATTCCTCTAGTGGATTACTTCAAGATTTTAACTAGCATTCCTCCTGGATAATCTCCTCTAGTCGTATTTCCTTTAGAAGTTTGAACTCCTCTTGAATTGATATATGTCAAAGCTCTCCACCAACCAATGCCTGCTTCCTTCGAACTTTGACTATTAAATCCTAATGAATGGGTACATCATGACAATGGACACTACTCTCCATAATAAACTCAATGTAGCCTCGAGCAGCCCACAATCCAATGATTATGACTGTCACTTTTAAGTTTGTTATAAGCTTCATCAATAAAAGGAATCCTCCATATATGTTTTCTCTAAGCTCTATTCTTCTTTCCAAAACTTTGCTGAATTCTTTTCTGAGCACGGTATTTCTATTGGCCAAAAGAGCTGACTTGATTGTCGGAGTATCCTATCGGAGCCACCATCATCAATTTTGGATGAAACTTTATTTTACAGATCACCGATGGAGGCCTCTTCTTTCTCAACTCCAGCTCGATCCGACGTCAACTAGATTCTACACCAACAGATAGGTATCTTTGGCACCTTTGGCTAGGTTATATAGTCGAAGATAGGGTTAACAAATTAGAGAAATATGGGCTGTTGAGTCCATTGACTTTCGAGTCATATTCGATTTGTAAATCATTCCTTCATGACAAATTGACCAAGCTCTTTTTTGTGGGACATGGGGAAAGGGCCATAAACCTGCTTGCCCTAGTATATATTGATGTATGCAATCCATTTGATGTGTCAGCTAGGGGTAATTACATCTACTTCATCATTTTTGTCGATGATTTATCTCAGTATGAGTATGTATATTTGATACGACACAAGTCTGAAGCTTTTGAAAAGTTCAAGGAATTCAGACTCAAAGTAAAAAATAAATAGAAAAATCAATTAAGATTCTTCGATCAGATTGAGGAGGCAAATACCTTAGTCAAAAATTTTTAGACTATCTTAAAGATAATGGCATAATCTCTCAATGAACTCCACCTGAAGCACCTCAACTCAATGAAATTTCAGAATGGAGAAATCAGACCCTATTAGATATGGTTCGATCCATGATGAGCTTCATAGACCTCCATGAGTTTCTTTGGGGACATAGTTTGTTGATCGCTATATATCTACTGAATAGGATTTCATCTAAAATTGTTTCTACTACATCATATGAGATATGGCATGGTAAGAAATCAAGTCTGAGTCATCTCAAAATTTGGGATTGTTCGACACATGTCAAGAGACAATAGCTAGATAAATTAGAGTCTAGATGCTTTAGAGCTTGATTTATTGGATATCCTAAAGAGTCATTTGAATATTTTTTCTATCTTTTGGAAGATCACAATGTGATTATGAGTCGACATGCCATCTTTCTTGAAAAATAGTTTAATCAAGATAGTGGCATCGAAAGATAGATTAGGCTCAAGGAGAAAGTCTCCCAAGAGCAACGAGTCAAGAAACCTGTGGAATCCAATCAGATTGAGCCAGTCCAATTACTATCTTATCCAGCTCATAGATCAGAAAGAATTTTTCATCCTCCTAAAAGGTACTTAGGTACTATTTCAGAGGATGCAGAGAAAATGTTCCAACACACTTAAGGAGATTGAACGTATGAGCAGGATCCCTTATGCTTCAGCAATAGAGAGCCTCATGTATACCATGCTATGTACACAACCTGATACTGCTCATGTTGCATGTCACGAGCAGGTATCAGTTGAATCCAGATGAAGAGCACTGAACTTCTGTGAAATGTATCCTTAAGTATTTGAGAAGGACTAAGGATATGCTTCTAGTTTTTGGTAATGAAGAACTCCAGGTCCAGGGGTATACAGACTCGAATTTTATATCCGATATAGATGATCGAAAGTCGACATCTAGAAGTCTATTTATTTGTAATGGTGGTGTTGTCAGTCGAAAATGTTTCAAGCAGATGGTGATAGTAGATTTCACTATGGAAGCAGAGTATATCGCTGTGTCGGACGCTACAAAGAAGGCATTCTATTACAAGAAGTTCACCGCAAAGCTCAGAGTGATGCCATCAGATGCCGTTTCTCTATACTGCGACAACAATGGTGCCATAACCCTAGCTAAGAAGCCAAGGTCTCATAAAAAATCTAAGCACATCGAGTAGTGATACCACCTCATCTACAATTACCTCGAGAAGGGATACGTCTAGATCAAGAGAGTCAACATTATAGATAATGCAGCTGACCCATTGACAAATCCATTAAGCCAGCAGAAGATTGAAGCCTACCTGAAGAAGATGGAACTTAGATTTATAGCGAATTGACTTTAGGTCAAGTGAAAGTTTATTAGATGTGTGCCCTAGAAGCCAGATTTGCTGTCACTTGTAATACATTTCTAAGAATAATTTTATAATTTTAATTATAAATTAATAAATATATTATTTTTCTATCATAGTGTGTATTTAGAAGTGTCTGTGATATATCCTTTGAGTTAATGGTAATGATAATTCATATTTTCAAGAGTTGAAAATTTAAGACATGAATTTTCATAATTAACTCATATACTACTCCCGACCGTTGGATCATCATGAGGATGGTGATTAATTCGAATGATTGATGTACGATCACTTTCTTAGGATAGATGTATCTTAAGTATATGGTATAGAGATATCGAAGCGAGAGTATAGGTACTTATTAGAGAATAAGGGCACTGAGTGTGACCACCTTGAGTAGTCATAAGGAAGTCTATCTTCTCATCGATGATTGACTCGATACTGTAGTGGTGTGTTTGGTTCTTTGACCTGAGGTGTATCGATAGTCCACCTTAAGAGTGTTATAGTTTGACGATACCATAACTCGATCTCCTAGCCATTTGGAATCCTGAGGTGTATGTTGGCTATAGCATGATTCATTGTAGGAATTGTATTACACCAATAAGGAGATCTATCTACCTCGGTAGATGAGTAGTCCTATGATAATCATGAGATTGAGTCCTTAAGCCCATGGCCTTAGCAGAGTGAAGATGATAGAAAGAGTTTCTATTAGAGTTTCACATTGGACTCGAATTGAATGATTAATTCATATGACGGACAATGGGTTTGACGAGTTCACCTTAACCCTAATCACGTCGGAGCTCAAGATAAAAGAACCCAATCACACAGACAACTACACCGAGAGGTTCACTTTTAGTTCTGATGTATTTCCACCATATACTGTTAGGTGTCACTGGTAGATTTTGGGAGCAATTAGAATGATTTTGATGATCAATCATTCTAATTGTATGAATTAGAAAAGTTCTGATCCATCGAAAGGTATTTTGATGATGTCGATGATGGAGATCATGATATTTCTCATTACCATACAAAATTGAATCTAACTTGATCACACAAATAAGGGTTTAGATTTGGATGTCATCAATTGAGCTAATCCAATTCGATTGATTTGAATTAGATCCAATCAGGTTCAAGGTAATTGTGCTAGCACACGATTGAGCCTGACTTTCTTCTTCTGAAATCTTTCTGATTCATCGCAATCAAGTTAAATTTGATTTGACTCTTATATTTTAAATGAGATTATTTTTATTTGACTAGAATAAGTTCAGGTTAGATTAATTATAGAAATTAAATCCATTCATAGTCAAATAGGACTAGGGTCAAAAGTTGACCTATTTGAGAGAATTAAGGGTTACCTAATCAGATGCTTTTAGAAATTTTTTTAGAATTTATTTTGATCTAATTTTTGGATATATGATAGACAATGAATTATACATTAGGTGTACCAAATTTCATGATTTTTGAAGATGTCTGGATTGAGTTATGATAGAGTTTGATTTGGATCAAACTCTTGAGGGAAGAGTCCTAGGCGTAGTGGACTCTTCCTTATCTACTCATGCTGCCACCTTCTAGATTGATTTTTGGCATCTAAATTAGATGGGATCTAAGGATTTTTATGAAGATCAAGTCCAGAAGAACCAATGGTTAAAAAAGATAAGGATTTTGGTCAAAGAGGGACTCTAACTTGGTGCTATGCTTTTGTATAAGAACCCTTGCGCCAAGGCTCTTCACGTAGAAATATTTCTCATACCCAAAGGCTACCATTCTAGATATCTTACACCCCCTCTATCCTCTCTCTCCCTCTCTTCTACTTGCCTAAAAAGTTAGGCATAAATTAAGAAGAAGATCCAATCAAATTTTTGAAGAGTTCAATATCTATACAACGGTGTTCGTGAGATGGACATGCTGCCTTCAAAAATTTTTTTGAAGGACTTTCAGATTAGATTCTTTGAAGAAATGATTTACGAGGAGAAGATGTCTAGATCCTTCTCGAGTGGATACTAGTAGAGGCCAGGCACGTGCATGGCTCCTTCCAGAATCTCAGGAAACATCAGGATCAATGTAGGATAATCATATTACCCAAACATGGTATGAAATTAAATTTGATTTAATTTTTATTTTAATTTTTAATATTATATCACCATGATTAGATCTAAGAACTCTTAGATAAAATCAGATCATTTAAAAATTTTTGAAAAAAATTATCTCAAATCTGATCAGATCTGCATGATCCTATGGCAAAAAATAGGATTTTTTCTTCACTAGCAAAGGAGGCTGATGAGATGGCATAAGTGATGGGGTCCGGTGGCTGCAAGTGCCACGATGGTACTAGATCTAGTGGTGCTAACTTGCTTGTAGCGTAGAGCTAGTCAAGGAGCATGGATCTGATGATGGAGTGTCGATCTAGTGGTGGCCGTGCCCAAATCTAGCAATGGCATGTGGATTCGAGCCAGCGAGATGGCACAGGGGTCCCTCTTCCTCCCGACATGTGGATCCGATGGTGGGCTGCAAACAGTAGTAGTGACATGCTGTAGTGGTGATCCGGTAGTGGCAGCATCCAGATCTGGTGGTTGCATGGGCAAAAGAGGTCGGTAGTGGTCCATGGCAGTAGGCAGCTATTCTCTTGTTTGGATAGAACAAAGAGGAAGAAGCTGTAGTGGAGATCTGGTGATGGCGGCGCCCAAATTCGATGGTCGTGTGGGCAGAGCTCGACCAGCAATAGGTAAGCGATCTGGTTCTAGTTTTGGATGGGAAGTAGGAAGGAGCCAAAGAAAGCCTGGAAGGTTCTAAGAGAGAGAGAAATTAAAGGAAAAATCGAAGGGGGATTGGGTTTATTGATTTTTTTATTTTCTCTATGTTGTTCATGGTTGTTGTTCCGGATGTAGCTTTGCATAGTGTTAAAAGTAAAAATATGTGAAGGCTGGGCTACTAGTGATGATTTTGTTTGGCATGTCAGAGGAGAGATCACTCAAGAGCTTGGGGCCAAGGTGGAGCTGAAGAAGCAACTATTCAGTTTGGTGGAAGACTGTGAAAAGTAGTTGGGATGTATTAAGTGGTGTGACCAGTTGGAACCTTAAGAGTGATGAAGATGGATGATCCATATGGTGGTCTAGCATATTAGGCCTGGATGGCTGTAGAGCGGCGTAGAGACCAGGCAGGGAGCATTGGAGTGTTGCAGTAGTGCTTCCCTGGAGGCATAGGGGTTGAGAGAGGCTCAACGGTGCAGCAGCCAAAGAGAGTATCTCATAAGAGAGTGCCAGGGGCTTCTTAGAAAGATTAGGAGTAGGTCTTAAGGAGAGCTAGGAGGTCTCAGGGAGTGCCAGGGGCATCTAGCAGTCGGGAGTATCCTGTATCAGATTTTTTCTATAGGAGTACCAGGGAGAGTTGCAGTTCAGGTGGAGGATGGTTTGTGTACAACAAGAGATGACTCAGATACCTATGAGGAGGTGGTGTTGAGATGAGACAGGGAGCGCTGGAGTGCTACATTAGTGCTTCCCTGGAGGCACAGTGACTGAGAGAGGCTTGGCAGTGTAGCAGTCGAGGAAGGTATCTCAGTGGAGAGTGTTAGGAGGCATCTCTGGGAGACTAGGAGTAGATCTCAGAGAGAGCCAGGGAGTCTCAGAAGCCTCTGGATGAGATTGGTGGGTCTGAATCCAGGATAGGATTTGAGCTGTAGTTCCTCTAGGTGAAACTGAAGCAATGATTGGTGTAGAGGTAGAAGAGAAGAAGTGATAGGGTAGAATTTTTTAGGATTCAGTCTATAGATTTAGAAGAGTTGGATGAGTTCTTGTGTTTCGAAGGTGCCCGTAGATTGTGGAGGTATCTGAGTGGCTTCGATGGGATCCATGGAGTGCAGAGGATCCAAAAGTGCAGCGATGGTGTATGAAGTGTAGCGGCAGGCCTAGCAGTGTAGCATTATTTTTGGATGACTCGATGATAGAGTCAGGATCTTCTATAGCATTAGATGGACTTTGGGTATAGGTGGAGCTCCGGAGTGGTGGCTTCATAGGTGGAGAGAAAATTTGGCATGAGTTCAGAGCAGAGGGATGCGGGAGGATTGATATCCTAGCACTAGTATCGATGATGCATAGTTTTAGATGGAGCAGCACCTACAGGTGGATAGACATAGTTTTGAGAAGATCATGTCAGGTGCTACAGCATGTGCCGATACAGGAATGCTGTAAGTTCTCTAGGAGAGTTCAAGCAAAGTGATGTAGTTGCCAAATAGAAGGGATCCTACAATTTCAGGATGGTGCGAAGGAGCAAGCTAGATCTTCAGCTATAGAGTTGGTCATCCCAAAGGTCTCTAAGAATGCATAGTAGCTGAAGAGGATTGGCAGAGGCATTAGACATTGCACAGTGAGCTGTCTAGGTGCGCTGCAGAGGACAAGTCGGTGTTGCAGCCAAGGGATCAAAGCAGGAGAACATCAGTTCAAGGCCAAGAAGTATGGTGGAGCATGAGTCTCAAGAGCTGTGGAGCATAGGTCAGTGTTGTAGCCTGGGAGGTGAGGTGGCTTTGACGGGATGGTTCAGCTTTGGAGGTATTAGGATGGTGCAGATGGTTCATGTAGGGTTTGCCAAGACTTGGGGCACCAAGATGGAGATTGTTAGAATTAGTGGTGCTTCCAAGCCTTGAAAAGCCACTGAAGGAGTTAGGGTATTGGCTCTAGGAGACTAGGATAGGTGTGGTCCTAGGGCTAAGATTGGTTTTGGTCCTAGGATGGAGGTTCAGCCCTCCACAATCATTAGGCCTTGGTTTGTGGGTCTCATGGGGGCTATTTAGAGTTTGGACTAGGTTTGGGTCTATGGGATTGAGTGCATGATCAGACCATGGGTGTATATGGGTTTGGATGAGTGCATTTAGACTGGGTTAGCCTAGAGTGTTTTTTATGGATTAGGATTTCAGTCCATGTACAGGTATATATATACATGTATATTGTAAACCCTTGGTTGTGAGACAAAGTGTGGAAGCAAAGATCACCGTTTTCTCCTATATCTCTTCCTCTCTCTGGTCTTTCACATGCCAAGGTGCCCTAGGGGGCATGCCTCCAAGCACGGAGGAAGGAGGCGTGCCCCACTCTTTCTTCAGCCTTAGCAACGCTAAGAGATCCTTGCACAATAAGTTTTACGTTGGCTTGGATTTTGTGTTGGGTATTTATATACAAGAGTTTGAATGGTATAAATATATATATATCCATCAACTTAAAAACATGTGTGAATTTGGGCTTATTGGTTAATCTAATGATTAGACCATTTAAAGACTTTAGGTTCAAATCCTCATAACCACTTGTTATATCTATTTTTCTAATAAAAATTTATACACACATATATATCTAGATTTATATAGGGTATCACTAAACAGGTCCTGTTAGAATATGGAACAAATCCATCAAATTGTCATCTCTATCCTTGTGTGAGGGCATTAAGGAGTATGGTAGTTGTTTTTGGGAACTTATATATGATAGAAAATTTTCTTTGGTACCTGAGGGAACATGAGTGATGCCTTTTTTTTGTAGGAGTTAATAAGAGTCCCAATATTACAGGACTCACTTGTTGGGATTTGGATGCATAGTGAAAATAGATTCTAAAACTTTTTTTAATATACAACAACTATTGAAAACATGTGATCCAAACTCCAATCCTAAAATCACCTTGATGATGTCAATCAAATATAAATCATATAGTATATTAGATAAAAGAATATAGATGATATACCTTGCAGGAAAATCTGAATTTCCTTCTGATTGGTTTCTTTGAGGCACCTAAGTGTGTGCCCTCCAATTGTGATCCACACAGATCTCGATCTAGAGCTCTTCCTAATTTGGATTTACCAATTTTTCTTCTCAAGAAATTCAGTAGCTCCTCCTTTTAATGCATCACTAACTCTTGGTGATTTCCTCTCTCCATTCTTTCCTTCTCTTGGACATGTAAATCCTCTCATCTCTTGACCCTCTTGCTATCCAATAATTGGACCTTAGGAACCCACACATAAGTGCCATGAAATCAGCCTTCTTTTAGCCCCTAATCATAACCCAAGAAGAACTCATGATGGGAGTCTAAACTGCCTCGAACCACTAAACTATTGGGCATCATAACTAGAAGCCAAAAACCTCTCTTGGCATGAGGGATGGAGGAGTCCATCTCTCTATGGACTTCTCCCTAGGGGTGCTCATGGGGTGTGAAGACTTTTTTCACATGAAGCGAGGGAGTGCATGAGATATATCCCAAGCATCCAACTATTGGATGCACAAAAACAAGAGGCGTCAAGCCTCTTTCTTGGTGTGGGTTTCTCACATGAAGACTCCTAGGAATAAGGAGCACATAACTCCCCTATTAAAGAGAGAATATGTAGCGTTATTTCATGAAAGGATGTGAGATACATGGAGGAATCCTTCTCAAGGTTAAACTCCTTTCCCATATGCGCGTGAAACACCTTTCACATGAAAAGAGGGAATGCCAATCATAATTTGGCATGGAGGAATCCTTCTTAAGAGGGATTCCTTCAATGCGGCATGAGAAATAATAAGAGAGGGTGGGAGAAAATAATGTGGCATGGACTCCTTGCATCCAACTCTTGGATGCCCACTATTCAAAGAGCCACGGACTCCTTCTTTGGTAACCTTTGAGTATTCAAAGGTGGCTTATGTTATGAAAATTGGATCATGTAGGGATACCTAAGATTAATCAGGAACTCACAAACCTAGAGATCAATAATGCCCTAAATCGAGCAAGAGAAGAAGAAAGAGAGAAAAGAGAACAAAGGTGGCTAGGGTTCTTGGGAGAAAGAGCAATTTTTATTTGCTGAATCTTCCTTGACCTAATTACATTATATATATACCTATACAAAATGGGTCAAGCCCAATGCTCAAAAAACTTCCAATGGCTAACCTGATGCAATGCACTCACTGAGCCTATTTACACCTATGTCTCACATGCATGCATCCCTTTGGACTTAATTCCCAGCCTAAATAAAAGATTAGCCATCTTAAGACCTCTCAAACTGAGGTCTTGAGTCACCAAGGATCAAATCTGATCCTAGCCCAAACTAAAATTCCATGTAGCTCTATCCGTGCATTGAGCCGACCCAGTCTCAGACTAATTTTGTTGGAAAACATGCAGGATTTCATGCATACATTTCAAAACTTTTTCGAATTTACAAGCAACGGAGGATATAGATTAAAAAAATTAACCTATAATATGTATATGATCTAATCATTAAATGCTATATCTAGGACCTTTGACATATCAAGATGCAATCATAAATCTGAAAATAAATCATATTCGTATTGATCATATCAATACCCTAGATCTAGAATAGTTTTAAAAAATCCTAGATCATATCTAGGTCAGATAAAAGATCAAATCTTATACCTTTGCATGGGTTGAGAACTCCATGGCTAAAAATAAATGTTGTTTTTTTGTTTCTTGGAGCCACACAGCATATCCGATCTCTACGGATAGTCTATGCAAGACTGCAATACAGATCGGAGGTTTGTTGAACGAAGATCCACTCGAAGTGCTAGCTTTTCACTGATCCCTCCTGATGGTCAATCTAAAAAATATTCTTCGGATCTCTTGGATACTTCAAGAAATGAAGATCAAGAGGAAGAATAAGGGAGAAAGCCAAATTTTGGATCTTCCAAAAATTAAAAAATAAATAAGTTAAGAAAGATCCTAAGAGAAGTCACATCTTCTCTTTTCAGGACATCAATCATTGATGTCCTAAATGGATCTCCATACCTGAACAAGAGGAGACCTTCTCCTCTAGTATTTTTTCATGCTTCCAAGTCTCTTCCTCTCTAATTTTTCTCATAGAAAAATCACACAAAAATTGAGAAGAAAAAGTTCTCAAAAGAATCCTAAGAGAAGACCATCTTTTTTTCTTTTTTTTCTCATCAGGATATGATCAAATCATGTCCAAAAGAGACCCTGATGCCTCAATAATTTGGGGCATCCATGCTCCATGCCCTCTACCTTTCTTTCTGATCTTTCTCATGAAATTAATTTGAAAAGATGGAGGAGAAAAGATCCAAAAGAAATCCTAGAGAAGACAATCTTCTTTTTCTTACCTTTATCTCTATAAGACATCAACAATTGATGTCCAAAAGAGAGGCCCTCCTCCAAGAATCCTAGCACCCCAAATCTCCAAGCCTCCAAGCCTCTCTCTTCTAGTTTTTCCCATGGAATCTCTGGGATAAAACATGCCATCCTCCTATCTAATAGGAGGTGCCCTATAATTTCCAAATACTAGGTTAAAACCTTGTTATATGGGAGTCCTTATTGGCGTCAAGCTCATGGACGGCTCCAAGAGGTAAAAGGTAGTCTATTTTCCATGTTGAGAAGGGGTGAGGAGGTGCACAAATCAGAGAATAAAAGGGCATCCAACAATATTGGGCGTGGCTTATTATGGCGCATAAAAGGGAGGAGGTGGTTTGGTTCCATGGGACTCTATCAAATAGAGTTTAAACAAAAACCAACACCAAATTTGACCAAGTCAAATAATATTCCAAAAATACCAAAATATAGGGCATGGAAGAGCACTCTTAGGTGTGGAAGAAATCATGTTAACTTTTGTAATTAAGTATAATTAATTGAACTAGGACTTATTTTTTCTTGCAATTGGCTTATCCAATAAACTAATTAGACTTAATCTAATTAAGTTCAAACCAATTCTAATTGAATCTAATTCAATTAGACATGATCTCAACCTAATTGCTCAGTCAAATTGAGTTAATTAGTAATTTAATTACTAATCGATCCTCCTACAATACTTGCATTAGATTAAACATCAATCATATTTATTGTTTTACCTTAGAATGATTCTAAATCATTGATCAACCATCTGATTAGGTAACAACTTCTAATATGTATGACCTCATAGGTTCGAACCTAAGTCGGTAGTATAGGAACTAATTTTTATACCAATCAAAATGACCATCTAGTAATGATAGCTGACATCCAGATAGGGCGAATGTATGTAAAGTAACATTCCTAAATCCTGGCCTATGGTTACCGTATAATTCATCTTTTTGACCAATAATGCACAAGATGACTTTGAGTAAGCTATTAGCACTCATAAAAGTCATTTATATTATATTTTAAAGTTTAATAAATTCTATGACTCCTCACAAGGATTATCCAGGCCTAGATTTTGCTAAATTAAAATATAACAAGATATTTGCTTCTTGAAGTTAATCAGGACTGGTCAATCCTATCTTGACTCATACACAACTCTATAAGTACTTGACTATACCTAGAAACCTTCCATTACTGTATTAAAATTATAGATAGGTTAGAACCAAAGTACAGTAAGTTGCTTGCAAGTCACCGTGGTGATCTCAGATCAGAGGGACACTTATATCCATCAGTTTTAAATAGCTACTCTTGATAGTAGAGTGTTACATTGGTCATGTTCAGTGCAGATGCACTCTTACATCCTACTTGCATGTCATACCAGTGTCTCCACATCACTTTGTTATGAGGACAACTAATACATATGACATACAGTGACCTACACTCGATAAGTTATCATCCTAATAATAATTTATTATTTGATCGTGAACTATTTAAGAACCATTCGATAAATCCTTCTTTATCAATTGAGTATGGTTCTAAGGACTAATCATAATTTAGGAGTTCATTTAAGAAAGATAGAATTTTTATGATGAATAAGCTAAATAACTATTATTATTTAATAATTTATATACTAATTTCAATCATCTACAACTTAGATAATTGGCTTTAGAACATATTTTCTAACAACTCCCACTTGGACTAAAGCCAATCAAAATAGTATCAAATACCTATCTTCCACTTGAGTTCGTAGGACTCCTTAGTTTCGACGCTTTTAGCAAATGGGTCGGTCAAGTTCTCATTTTTCATCAATCTTCCAAAAATTGATGTCACCCTGATCTAAATCTAAGGTGATAGTGATGCAGAGTATGTTGGTCTTGTGGTGTACCTTTAATTTTTTAGCCCGAGCTATAGCTTCAGTGCTATATTAGGATTGGACCATAGATGGAGGGTGCCACTCCTAGCTTGCTAATGAATCTATACCACCACACAGCCTACATGATTGCATCAGATGCCATGACGTACTCTATATTACTAATAGAATAGGCTACAATATTTTGCTTCGAACCTTTTCAATAGATTTTTGCTCTAATTAAGATAAATTCATGACCCAACACAAACTTGCTTTTATCTTTATCTGACTAAAAATTGAAATCAAAATATCCATGAGTTTTAAGTCGGTATCTTCATATTTAAGTCACTGGATCTTAGTATTTCTCAAATACTTAAGAATTGTCTATACAATCTTTCAATGGTTTTCACTTGGATCAGATTGGTATCTGCTCACTATCCTTAGTGAGTATATAATATCTGATCATGAACATGGAGAAATAAGATGATAGCTAAACCTTTATTTCTTGTAATGCTGGAATGTTATCCTTGATTAAGAGAATGTCATCCACAGATAGCATAGGAATAACACTATAGAATTTTTGTCCATTTATAAATGCAACATTCATCTTCGTTCATAACAAAGTCATATATTCATAATGCATGTTCAGCCAAGTAGGCTTTATAGGTCTACACCTTCCCGTCTATGCCACTCTGATCCTTTTGAAAATTTATTTGCACTCAATGGATTTAATCCCTTCAAATGAATCAGCTAGTATCCACACACTATTGATCTTTATGGACTTTAATTTAGATTTCATGATCCAATCTAATTCTCAAAGTCAAACCACTACATAGCATCCATATAGGTGATCAAATCCTTGTTATTCTTAGCGAGCTCAATGGGATTGCCATCCCAGAACTAGATACCAAAGTATCCATCCAACTAACATGGTACCTTACCAGATCTTCTTAAAGGTGCCAAATTAATGGGCTCTGAATTTGATCTAATCAAATCCGATTCTGTAGGTTTACTAGACCGTGTCAGTTCTTTCTACCATTCGAACTTCCTCAAGTTTAATTTTTCAAGCATCAGTTCCTTTTCGAAGAAACTTTTTTTCTAAAAAGAATGCCTTAATACTGATGAACATTTTATGTTCTTCAGCATGGTAGAACTAATAACTCTTAAATATCTATAAACTAGGATCCATGTTTATCTATGTGCCAACCTTTAACATAGGTCGATCAACCCCAAACCCCAAGGTGAGAGAGTCTAGGCCTATATTCGATCCATATCTCATATAAAGCCTTTATGAATGATTTACATAGAATATTTTTTAAGTAAAATGAGTAGTCTCAAGAGCTTAACCTTGAAACAGGCAGACAAGTAAACCCCATTGTGGATTGAACTATGTCTAATAAAAAATTGATTTCTCCTTTATAATATACTATGTTCTAGAAGGAGTCCACTATTAGTGAATCCTATTCTCTCCTAGATATGTCAAAAATTCATTAGATAAGTATTTGCCTTCTTGATCTGATCGAAGAGTTCTAATATCTTTTCTAATTTATTTTTTTTATTTTATTATTGAATCATTTGAATATTTCCAATAATTTAGGCAAGACGCACCCATATCTAGATAGGTCGTCTATAATGAAATATTGATATCCTTGATATTATCTATCTTGGGTATTTATTCGATTTGCACATTACACTTAACAGGCTGTGTATATGTTATTTTCTTATTGTCCACATATTATTGTAACATCATTTACAATGATATCACAATTATCTCTTTTTATTAATAAATGATGATCATCTTTGGCCAAAAGGCCAACAAAGATTGCATTCATTATAAATAATAGACAATAGTGATAGTCACTCTAGATGATAACATTTGTATTGAAAATTAGCTTGGCGATTCCTAAAGCTAGGATTAGAATAGGACTTCCATCCCTAACATTCAAAAATCACTTATCATTTTCAAACATTCTGTTTAACTCAAGTTCTTGCAATGAATTGCATAAGATTATCGGTTCCAATACCTAGGTAGTAGAATTACTATCAGAGAAATTTCATGGTGTTATCATATAACATCCTTGATTAGCAACACTTTACTCCTTTCTCTTGTTCAGCTTATTGGGGTCAAAGGAATCAAGACAATTTTTCTTCCTATGGCATTGCTTCTTATATTAGAATCACTCTGCCAGAATTTGGTTAGTCTAAGACCTTTTTGTTTTAACCGGACTTGCAAGCCTCAGCATGAATGAAGGAAAAATACTATTTTCCATTGTAGGATCGTGCAAATCTGATCAGATCTAAGAAAGAGTTTTCTAAAAATTTTAAATGATCTGATCAGATCTAAGAGTTCTTAGATCTATTCATGGTGATTTGATATTAAAAATTAAAAATTAAAATTAAATCAAATTTAATTTAAAGTATCTGATTGGGTAATCTAATTATCCTGTAATGATCTTATTGATTTCTAAGGTTCTAAAAGGAGCCAAGCATGCGCCTGGCCTCTACCGGTATCCACTTAGACAGGATCTGAATGTCTTCTTCTCATAAACCTTTTCTCTAAAAATTAGATCTAGATCTAATCTGAAGAACCTTTAAAACTATTTCTGAAGGCAGCCTATCCGTCACACGAACAGCATCACGTAGATCCTAAATATTGTGCCAAAAATCTTGAACCTTCTTCTTAGATTTGTGCCTAACTTTTTAGGCTTGTAGAAGATAAGAAGAGAGAGGATAGAGGAGGCATGGGATGTCAAGGATGGTAGACTTTGGGCATAGAAAATTATTTCTTGCATTGAATGCACTTTGACATGAGAAAGGCTTTTATGTCCAATGCCTACTTAGAGTCCCTTTTGACCAAAGTAACTTATTTATTTTATCATTAGGACTCTAGAACTTACTATCCATGAAAAACTATCAGATCTCATCTATTTCTTTTTCACCAAAAATGATTTAGAATGGTGTCGGCATGAGTAGATAAGGAAGAGTCTACTACGCCAAGGACTCTTCCCTCAAGTGTTTAATCCAAATCAAACTCTAGCATAACTTAGTCAAAAAAACCTCCAAAAATCTCAAAATTTGGGACACCCAATGCATAACTCGTACTCTATCACATAACAAAAAATTAGATCAAAATGATTTCTAAAAGTATCTGATCAAGTGACCCTCAATTCTCTCAAACAGATCAACTTTTGACCCTATTCCAATTTGACTATAAATGGATTTAGTTTCTATAATTAATCTGATCTAAACTTGTTCTAATTAGATAAAAATAAATTCATTCTAAATACAAGAATGAGTCAAACCAAATTTGATTTGGTTGCGATGAATCAGAAAGATTTCAGAAGGAGAAAGTCAGGCTCAATCATGTGCTAGCATGATTATCTTGAACCTAATTGGATCTAATCTAAATCAACCAAACTGGCTTAGCTCAATTGATGACATCTAGATCCAAACTCTTATTTGTGTAATCTAGTTAGGTTCAATTCTATATGGTAATGAGACATGTTGTGATCCCCATCATCGACATCATCAAAATACCTTTTGATGGACCAAAACTTTTCTGATTCATACAATTAGAATGATTGATTATCAAAATCATCCTAATTGCTTCCAAAATCCATTAGTGATATCTAGCAGTATATGGTAGCAATCCATTGGAATTGAAAGTGAACCTCTCAGTACAGTTATCTGTGTGATTGGGTTCTTCTATCTTGAGCCCCGATAGGATTAGGGTCAAGGTGAACTCGTCAAACGCAATATCCATCATATGAATTAATTATTCGATTCGAGTCCAAAGTAAAACCCTAATAGAAACTCTTTCTATCATCTTCACTCTGCCATGGCCATGGGCTTATGGACTTAATCTCATGATTATCATAGGACTACTCCTTATCTACCGAGGTAGATAGATCCCCTATTGGTGCAATCCAATTCCTACAATAAACATACTATAGCCAACATACATCTCAGAATTTCGAATGGCTAGGAGATTGAGTTATGGTATAGTCAAACTACAATACTCTCAAGGTGAACTATCGATGCACATTAGATCAAAAAACCAGATACACCACTGCAGCATCGAGTCAGTCATCGATGAGAAGGTAGACTTCCTTATGACTACTTGAGGTGGTCATGCTCAATGCCCTTGTTTTCTAATGAGTACCTATACTCTCGCTTTGATGTCTTTACACTATAGACTCAAGATACGTCTATCTTAGGATAGCGATCGTACACCAACCTTCCAAATCAATCACCATCATCGTGATGATCCTACGATCGGGAACGGTTTATGAGTTAACTATGAAAATTCATGTCTTAAATTTTTAACTCTTGAAAATATGAATTATCATTGCCATTAACTCAAAGAAGATATCACAGACACTTTTAAATACACATGGTATTATAAAATAACCTATTTATTAAATTATAGTCAAAATTATAAAATTGCTCTTAGAAGTATATTACAAGTGACAACCAATCTGGCTTCTAAGGCACACATCTAACAAACTCCCACTTGACCTAAAGCCAATTGGCTACAAATCTAAATTTCATCTTCTCAAGGTGGGCTTCGATCTTCTACTGGCTCAATGGCTTTATCAGTGGGTCAGCCACATTATCTGCAATGCTGACTTTTTGGACCTTGATGTATCCCTTCTCGAGGTAATCGTGGATGAGATGGAATCACCACTCGATGTGCTTAGATTTTTGGTGAGACCTTGGCTCCTTAGCTAAGCTATGGCACCGTTGTTGTCACAGTACATAGAGATGGCATCATTCCGAGATTTGTGTTGAACTTCTTGTACTAGAATGCCTCCTTTGTAGCTTCTGATGCAGTGATGTACTCTGCTTCCATGATGGAATTTGCTATCATAGTCTGCTTGAAACTCTTCTAGCTGACAGCACCACCATTACACAAAAATAGACTTTCAGATGTCGACTTTTGATCATCTATATCGAACATAAAATCTGAATCTGTATACCCCTGGACCTCAAGTTCTCTATTACCAAAGATTAGAAACATATCCTCAGTCCTTCTCAAGTACTTAAGGATACATTTCATAGAAGTCTAGTGCTCTTCACCTGGATTCGACTGATACCTACTCATGACACTCACAGCATGGGCAATATCAGGTCGTGTACATAGCATGGCATACATGAGGCTTCCTGTTGCTAAAGCATAAGGGATCTTGCTCATACATTCAATCTCCTCGGATGTGTTGGGACATATCATCTTGGAGAGATGAATGCCATGTTTGAAGGGCACCAGTCCTCTCTTGAAGTTTTCCATGCTAAATCTCTTTAGCACTTTCTCTATGTACATCATCTATGAAAGACCCAGCATCCTATTTGGTCTATCTCTATAGACCTTAATTCCTAGAATAAAGGATGCCTCTCCTAGGTCTTTCTTGGAGAATTTTTTAAACAACCATATTTTGACTATAGTCAACATGGCAATATCATTTCCAATTAGGAGAATGTCATCCATGTATAGCAGGAGAAAGATAACAACGCTCCCACTGATCTTTTAGAAAACATAGGGCTCTTCTTCATTCTTGATGAATCCAAATGATTTGATCACATCATTAAAACGAGCATTCCAGCTCCGAGATGCTTGCTTAAGTCCATATATGGACCTTTGCAGCTTCCAGACCTTGTGATCAGTATCACTAGATGTGAAACAAGATATCCATTTAAGAATATCATTTTTACATCCATCTGCTAAATTTCATAATCAAAATAGGCTGCAACAATAAGCAATGTGCGGATGGATTTGTGCATGGCTACTGCCAAAAAAGTATCCTGATAGTCAATGCCTTCGTGCTAACTATACCCTTTCGCTACGAGCCTTGCTTTGAATGTCTCTACATCTCCATCGGTACGTATCTTTTTTTTGAAGATCCATTTACACCCAATAGATACTATACCTTTAGGTGGATCTACCAAAGTTCAAACTTGGTTTGAGTGCATTGAGTCAATCTCTGACTTCATCGCCTCTAACCATTTCTTGGAGTCGATATCTGATATTGATTCATCATAGGTTTTGGGATCATCATCATTAACCTCTTTTTCTATGAGGAATATTTTCTCTATGTCCTCTGAAATAGTACCTAAGTACCTTTCATGGGGATAGAAAATCCTTTCTGATCTATGAGGTGGATAAGGTAGTGATTGGACTGGCTCAATCTGATTGGGTTCGATAGGTTCCTTGGCTGGTGGCTCCTGGAGGACTTTCTCCTCGAGCCTAATCTACCTTTCGATGCCATTATCTTGAATAAATTATTTTTCAAGAAAGTTGGTGTGTTGACTCACAATCACATTATGATCTTTTGAAAGATAGAAAAAATATCCTAATGACTCTTTAGGATATTCAATAAATGGAGATCTAAAGGACCTAGACTCTAATTTGTTCATCTATTATCTCTTGACATGGGTCGGACAACCCCAAATTTTGAGATGACTCGGACTTGGTTTCTTACCATGCCATATCTCAACGCTGTGGTAAGAATGATTTTATATGAAATCCTATTTAATAAATATATAACGGTCAACAGACTATGTCTACAAAGAAACTCAGGAAGGTCCATGAAGCTCATCATGGATCGAACCATATCTAATAGGATTTGATTTCTCTATTCTAAAACCCTGTTGAGTTGAAACATTCCAAGTAGAGTCTATTATGAGACTATGCCATTGTCCTTAAGATAGTCTAGAAATTTCTAACTAAGGTATTCTCCTCCTCGATCTGATCAAAAAATCTTAATAAATTTTTCTATTTATTTTTCTACTTCGAGTCTGAATTTCTTAAACTTTTTAAAAGCTTCAAACTTGTGTCGCATCAAATACACATACCCGTACCAAGATAAATCATTGGTAAAGATGATGAAGTAGATGTAATTGCCCCTGGCTGGCACATCAAATGGGCCGCACACATCAATATGTACTAGGGCAAGCAGGTCTGTGGCCCTTTTCCTATGTCCCATAAAAGAAAGCTTGGTTATTTTGCCATGAAGGCACGATTCACAAATCAAATATGACTCGAAAGTCAATGAACTCAATAGTCAAGATTTCTCCAATTTGTTAATCCTATTTTCAGCTATATGACCTAACCTAAGGTGCCAAAGATACCTATCATTTAGACTATCCCTAGGTCACTTTAATCCTATGGCATTCATATTTTGCTCGATATTAAAAATAGAAACATTAATATGTAACTGATAGAGACCATTTATAAGGTAACCAATTACAATTATATTCTTTTTATAAAGAATATTACAATGGTCCTTAAGAAAACTAATTACATAGCCTTTCAGTGCTAAACATGAAATAGAAATCAAATTTCTGCTTGCTGTAGGCATATAAAAATAGTCCCTAAGTACTAAGTCTAATCCTAACGATAATTATAGAGGGTAGGTTCCCATGGCCACAACAGCAACTCTTGCTCAGTTTTCGTCGTGCAGGATCATTTCACCATCCCTCAACCTCCTGCTATCCTTAAGACCCTGCATAGAAGTGCACAAGTGAGCACTAGAACCAGAGTCAAGCACCCAACTAGATGCAGAAGAAATCGTAAGATTAGATTCTATAACGAGCATACCTCCAGAAGGACCTGCCTTCTTTTTATTCTTCAAGCTGGCCAAGTAAAGAGGGCAGTTCTGCTTCCAATGGCCATCAGTGTTGCAATAAAAATATTTTTCTTTATCAGTGGCCTTCTTCTTCGGCTCTGTCTTCTTCTTCATTTCATCATTCACCTTCTGCTTCTTCACGGACTTCTTCTTCTTTCCAAAATACTTTCTCTTGGAAGAAGTCCGCTTTACAGTAAGTACTAAGCCTTTAAAACTTTTCATAGAAAGCTTAGCAGTAACCAGCATATTCATGAGCTCAGCTAAGGCATCCTGAAGTTTATGCATATAATAGTTCATAATGAACTACCCATATGTATCAGTCAAGAACTGCAAAACTATGTCAGTCTGCAGATCCTGATCTAACTTGACACCGAGCTTCTCAAGCTCTTCCAAGTCCTTGATCATCATAAGATAATGATCTTGAACTGACTACCCATCATGCATTTGAGCCTTAAAAAATCTTTTAGTGACTTGATATTTGGTCGTGCGACTCTGTTCATCAAACAACTCTTGCAGGTGAGCCAATATTTGGCTGCTAGTCTTATGACTTCATATTGGTGCTAAAGCTTATCAGACATCGAGCCCAACATATAATACCTGGCTTTGTTATCTTCATCCATCCACTTGTCGAGAGATGCTCTCTTATCAATGGATAGACGGGCTAGTAAGGTGGGAGGATCCTGTTTCAATACATGAGTCAACTTCTTGGAACCCAAAAAAATTTTAAAGTTTTGGAGCTAATCCTTGTTGTTGGGTTTGGTCAGTCTATAGGTGTCCAAGATATGAGCTAGTGCATTAGACGCAGACATTTTTCTTTAGAGAGTCAAAATTTTTAGTTAGATTTTATAATTAAACTTAAATAATTTATTAAGAGATTTTATTTTTAAATAAATTAGTCTCCCATTATTTACTTGGATCCCTACACTTCCTTGGCAGAGATGCGAAAATCTCTAAGATTATAGATTTTTAGTGGATGGTGCGGTCCAACCAACTAACTCACCACCTCTTCTAACAGTTATTGATGATGGATCAACCGATGACTGGATAACTCTTGTCTAGTGATACTCTAATTATAGTGCACCCAAACTTGATCTCTAATTCATGAATCTCACTGTGTCTGGAATATTGATCCACTTCTTAGTTAAGTCAGACCCACCATTTGCACAGATTAGATTTTTGATTGGATCTCTCACCGTATCCAAACTATTGAGCCCAATCCATCCTCCAACCCGTAGCATCCAATGCCTAATAGACACTGTTGCATCTTTTCGGTGCAACTGAACCACTATATCCAGTCAAAAATAATCAACCTCGAGAGGGGCCCACACATCTACAGTGGTGGAAGACATTAGACATAATATTTTCTTAGAAAGATTTAATTTAGATCTTTTTAAACTTGACATGACTTAGTCATAATAATTATGACTAACCTAGTAGCATAGGTTGGCTCGAATTGTTAGCCACCTCAAATCAGAGCTGGATCGACACAAATGGCCAGGTAAGTGAGATCAGTGGAAGGGATATGACATTAACTTGACAAGAATACATTCAGATCAAGTAGCTTCCAATTAAAAATCAATTGGTTGTATCTACCAAACTTAGACACCAAATTATTGAATTAGAATAAATTGGGTTAGCCTACAATCCAGGCTCGAACCATGGAGCCAAATTAGGTTTTGATTTGATCGAGTCACGTCTCAATGTGATTTGATCTTGACCCAAACTTAATCTTATTAGGGTGATCAAATCTAAGGTTTTTTTGATCCCACCTAACCAATTCTTGATTCGGTTTGATCAATCGCTAGACTTAATTAAGCTACCCAAGCCCAAATCCAATTTTATGAATATATCTTAGATATAAAAATTCATAATTTTAGATCTAGTTAATTTTATAATCTTAATTTTTAATTAAGTTTTGGGTTCACGAATAAAACTTATAATAGAAATCCTAGGGTTTTGGAAAAAAAAAGTTTTGATTTTTGATTAAGGATGAATGCGTAGCACCCCTACATGCCATAAGAACACCCCATCGAATGAAAGGAGAGGACCTTTAAACCCTACTTTATTCTTATGACCAGACGGCCAAGAAAAACTCCTTAATCAAAAATATATTTTTTTACTACAAAACTAGATAGATCATATATCACATATAAAAAGATCTAACTAATACATATTTTTCGTACATCTCATGTATCATCAATATGCATACTTTTAGATCTAAAATATCATATATTAAATCTAAAAAATAAAATTTTAAATTTGATTATATCAAAATTAAAACTATTCTAGACATCTTACAGAACTATTCTATGACTAGTCTAAGCATGCATCTTTCATATCTCATATGAATAAATCAAAAATTAAAAATTTTATTTTTTATTTTAGATTTGATTATAATAATTATAATATCAAAAAATAGAAATTAAATAGATCTAAAATGATATTTAATTAAATTAAATACTTGATCATACTAGACTACACATAGAACTATTCTATACCTAGTCTAGTCATGCATCTCATACATATTAGATATAAATTATTTAATTTTTAATTTTTTAATTTTAAATTTAATCACATCTAATGTGACATGTAAAATTTTTTATTATTAGATCATAAATAAAAATAAAATCAAATCTAAGGTAGATCTGAAGAACTGCTAATGCAGCTTTGATACCAGTTGAAGGAAAAATACTATTTTCCACTGTAGGATCGTGCAGATCTGAGAAGAATTTTTCTAAAAATTTTTAAATGATCTGATCAAATCTAAGAGTTCTCAGATCTAATCATGGTAATCTGATATTAAAAATTAAAAATTAAAATTAAATTAGATTTAATTTAAAGAACGTGATTGGATAATCTAATTATCCTACAATGATCCTATTGATTTTTGAGGTTCTGGAAGATGCCACACACGTGCCTGGCCTCTATCAGTATCCATTTGAGCAAGATCTAAACATCTTCTCCTCATGAATCTTTCCTCCAAAAATTAGTTCAGGATCTGATCTAAAAACCTACAAAATTATTTTTGAAGGCAGCCCGTCCGTCACACAAACACCATCGCATAGATCCTCTAGGTGGTGTGGTGCTCCCAAGCCTTGGAAGGCCATGGGTGGAGCTTAGGTGAGGGCTCCGAAGAGGCTAGGATAGGTGCGGTTCTATGGCTAGGACAGGAGTTATCCTAGGATGGAGGTAGTATGTAACTCTCCACGGGCTTGAGGTTCAGGTGTTGAGGGCCTCAAGGGGCTTGGTTGGTGCTTCGAAGATCTAGGATTCAAGATGAAGCAAGAAATCGAAGCTAGAGAATCAAGACCATAGAAAGAAGATTTTCTATAGGTTAGCTGACTTAGTCCAAAATTGGGTCGACTAAGTCTTAGAGCATAGGCAAAATAAAAAGATCAAGTGTCGAGACTGCAGGCATGGCACAGAACTGGACTAGCTCAATTTTAGATTGAGCCATCCCAGTAGAACTTAGCTAGCTCAATGTTGAGACCGAGACGGCTCAGTGTGCAGGCAGAGTTATGCGAGGGTCTATTTTGGGCTAGGATCTGGGTTGATCCTAGGGGTCTTAAGGCCTAGTTTGAGAGGTCTTAAGGAGACTAATTGATGTATTGGGTTAGCCTAAGGAAGTTTTTGAGTTAGAGTTTATTAGAGTTCATGTGGGAACTCTAAGGTATATAAATCAGGATATTGAAAATTTTATAATAAAAAGAGAATACAATTGAGCTTTTCTTCCTAACTCTCTTCTCTCCTCTCTTTGGTCCAACACCAAAACCCTAGCTTCTCTCATCTTTCTTAGATCTTCTTTAGTTTGCTCGATTAACACCCATGTTTACATAAGAGATCGAATCTACAGCTGTGGCTCTGAGCAGCCATAGGAACAATAACTGGTATGAGAGCCAGGTTGAGCATGAAGGAGAAAGAAGATCAGTTTTCAGCCGAGATCAGTAGTGAGATTCATATCTAAAGGCTTTCTCTAGGCTTCATGAGGAAGGAAGAGATCATAGGGCTGCTGTCCACCATCCCTAGTAAAGGTATTTCTTAGATCTATCTATTTGCTATTATTTGATTCAGATTGATCATGAAGAACAACGGGTTGAAGGTAGGATTAGAGAAGTTTGATGGAAAGAAAAGTTTCATGATGTGGATGGTAAGGATGGAGGATCTGTTGGTTCAAATGAGGTTGGATTCGGCCTTAGAAAATAGGTCGGAGGAGGTCACTAACAAGGAGTGGATGTCCTTGGAGAGAAGGATATGTGCCACGATTAGGGCTTATTTGGCGGATGAGATTTTGTATGGTGTGTTGGAGGAGAGAGCACCTAAGGGATTATGGTCGAGGTTGTATCTGTTATACATGGGGAAGAACAAGTGCAACAAGTTGATGCTAAAGAAGCAATAGTATAGCCTTCAGATGCAGGAGGGCGAGGATGTTGCTGGGCATAATCAGTGGTTCTACCAAATGAGCATGGACTTTCTTAATATATGAATGGATTTAGAAGAGGAGGACAAGTGTCTATTTTTGCTATGTTCGCTATCTGGGTGCTTCGATTCATTGGTGATAACTTTGCTATATGGTAAGGAGACACTGGTGTATGAGGAGATCGTATTAATGCTCAGGTGCAATGAGCAGCAAGAATGGATGATGAAGAGGAAGGTCTTTCAGGAGAGTCTTGTGGTTTTAGAGAAGCATAGAAAAGGAAAGAAGAAGGGCAAACAGAGGGGCAGCAAGGGGTCCAAGAGATGCTTCAATTGTAGAGAAGCAGGGCACTTTAAGTGGGAGTGTCTGCTTTGGAAGAAGTGCAAGAGAGGAGAAAGCTCAGATTCCATCAGTACGGTCACTGAAAGTGAAGATTCGGATGAGCTCTTGATGGTCTCGGAGGAGCCCATAGGATGTGGTATATCTGAGATGGTTTTGAATAGGTCTGCGGAGTGCAGAGGGTTTGAAGGATCAGTAATGGTGTTCGAGGTACACCAGTAGGCCCAACAGTGCAGTGTTGGATGATTAGCCTCAAGGGACTCGGAGATGGAGTCAGCTTCTGCGGCATCATAAGGACTTTAAATTCAGGTGGAGCATCAGATAGAAGTGGCTTCACGAGTGGAGGAAGCTATGACATGGGTTCAGAGTAGAGGGGTGCAAAGGGAGGACCTATATCCCAGCACCAATACCGGGGCTATATAGATCCAAGTGGAGAGGATTGTGTAGGAAGATAGGCATGATTCTAAGGGGACAGTGTAAGATGGAGCATCAAGATATGTGGTGAGTGTCGGTAAAAGAATGTTGGATGATCTCCAGGAAAGTCTAGGATAAGTGATGCAACTGCCAAGCAGAAGGATACTTACAACTCCAAAGGTGGTGAAGAGAAACAATCCAAGGACATTAGTGGTGGAGGTGGTCATCTCGAAGGCCTCAAAGGAAACTCAGTAGTTAAAGAAGAATGGCAGTGGTAAGGTGAGCATAAGGGGCAATCAGGACATGCAGGGATAGCAGGATTATGTAGGAGGATGTTGCTAGGTATGGCAAGGCTTGGGCGCACCAAGGTAAAGATTGTAGGTGGTGTGGTGCTTCCAAGTCTTGGGAGGCCATGGGCGGAGCCAAGGTGAGGGCTCTGGGAAGGCTGGGATAGGTGTGGTCCTAAGGCTAGGATAAAAGTTATCCTAGGGTGGAGGTGACATGTAACTCCCAATGGGCTTGAGGTTCGGGTATTGAGGGCCTCAAGGAGCTTGGTTGGTGCTTTGGAGACCTGGGATTCAAGATGGAGCAAGAAACCAAAGCCGGAGAATCAAGAGTACAAAAAGAAGATTTTCTACAGGTTAGCCGGCTCAGTCCAAAACTGGGTTGGCTAAGTTTCAGAGCACAAGCAAAATAAAAAGGTCGAATTTTAGGATTACAAGCATGGCACAAAACTAGGCCGACTTAGTTTCAGACTGAGCTGACCTAGTGGAACTTAGCTGGCTTAGTGCTGAGATTGAGCCGGCTCAGTGCGCGGGTAGAGTTACGTAAGGGTTTATTTTAGACTAGGGTCTGGGTTGATCCTAGGGATCTTAAGGCTTGGTTTGAGAGGTCTTAAGGGGGCCAATTAATGTATTGGGTTAGCCTAAGGGAGTTTTTGGGCTGGGTTTTATTAGGGTTCATGTGGAAACTCTAGGGTATATAAACCAGGACATTGTAACTATTACAATAAGAAGAAAATACAATTGATCTTTTCTCCCTAACTCTCTTCTCTCTTCTCTCAAGTTTTAACACCAAAACCCTAACTTCTCTTATCTTTCTTAGATCTTCTTCAGTTTGGTGAATTAACACCCAGATTCACGCAAGAGATCGGATCTACGGTTGTGGCTTCGAGCAGCCGTAGGTACAATAAATCCTAAATATTATGCCAAACACCTTGGACCTTCTTCTTAGATTTATGCCTAACTTTTTAGGCTTGTAGAAGAGAAGAAGAGAGAAGATAGAGGGGTGTGGGATAATCGGGATGGCAAACTTTGGGCATGGAAAATTATTTCTTATGTTGAATGCACTTTGATGTGAGAAAGGCTTTTATGTCCAGCACCTACTTAGAGTCCCTTTTGACCAAACTAACTTATTTATTTTATTATTAGGAATTTAAAACTTATTCTCCATGAAAAACCATCAGATCTAATCTATTTTTTTTACCAAAAATGATTCAAAAAGGTGGTGGCATGAGTAGATAAGGATGAGTCCACTGCACCTAGGACTCTTCCCTCAAGAGTTTGATCCAAATCACACTCTATCATAACTCAGTCAAGATACCTCCAAAAATTAAAAAATTTGGTAAGCCTAATGCATAGCTCATGCTCTATCACATACCCAAAAATTAGATTAAAATGATTTCTAGAGAATTTTCTAAAAGTATCTGATCAGGTGACCCTCAACTCTATCAAACAAGTCAAATTTTGATCCTAGTCCAATTTGACTATGAATAAATTTAATTTCTATAATTATCTGATCTGAACTTATTCAAGTTAGATGAAAATAAATTTATTCTAAATATAAGAATCAATCAAATTAAATTTGACTCGATTGTGATGAATCAAAAAGATTTTAGAAGGAGAAAGTCAGGCTCAATCATGTGCTAGCACGATTACCTTGAACTTGATTGGATCTAATCCAAATCAATCAAACTGGCTTAACTCAATTGATGGCATCCAAACCCAAACCCTTATTTGTGTGATCTAGTTAAGTTCAATTCTGTATGGTAGTGAGATATATTGCTATCTCCATCATCGATATCATCGAAATACCTTTCAATGGACCAGAACTTTTCTGATTCATATAATTAGAATGATTGATCATCAAAATCATCCTAATTACACTCAAAATCCATCAGTGATACCTAGCAATATATGGTGGCAACCCATCAGAACTAAAAGCAAATATCTCAATATAGTAACCTGTGTGATTGGATTCTTCTATCATGAGCCCCAATACGATTAGGGTTAACATGAACTCGGCAAACCCAATATCCATCATATGAATTAATCATTCAATTCGAGTCCAATATGAAACCCTAATAGAAACACTTTCTATCATCTTCACTCTATTATGGCCATGGGCTTGTGAACTTAATCTCATAATTATCATAGGGCAACTCCTCATCTATCAAGGTAAATAGATTTTCTATTGGTGCAATCCAATTCCTACAATGAACATGCTATAGCCAACATACACCTCAGAATTCTGAATGGCTAGAAGACTGAGTTATGGTGTAGTCAAACTATAACACCCTCAAGATGAATAATCGATGCACCTCAGATCAAATAACTAGATAGACCACTGCAGCATCGAGTTAGTCATCAATAAGAAGGTAGACTTTCTAATGACAACTCGAGGTGGTCACGCTCAGTGCCCTCATTCTCTAATGAGTACCTATACTCTTTCTCCAGTGTCTTAATACCATAGACTCAATACACGTCTATCCTAAGAAAGTGATCGTGCACTAACCTTCCGGATCGATCATCATTCTCATGATAATCCTACGGTCGGGAGCAGTTTATGAGTTAATTATGAAAATTTTTTTCTTAAATTTTTAACTCTTAAAAATATGAATTATCATTATCATTAACTCAAAGGATGTATCACAGACACTTTTAAAAAAATATTATGATAAAAAATAATCCATTTATTAATTTATAATCAAAATTATAAAATTGGCCTTAGAAGTGTATTACAAATGACAGCCAATCTGGCTTCTAGGGCACACATCTAACAACTAATTCTTTCATGCTATTTAATCAAATTCAACTTTTGATACTAACTATTAAAGTTGGGTTCCATAAGTCATCACTGTCTAACAATGACTGGAGTATTAGGGTTTAGCCTTAATCTATACAAATAGAGAACATAGACCTATTGTATATGAATTATTTTAAGTCTAAAGATTTGAACTTTAGTCTAAAGGTTCTTCCACTATTTTGTATAATTGGTAGCCTCTATCTTTAATTTGAGAAATTACTTTAATTTTCTAGTAGGTAATAGAATCCACATAGACTATACATAAGCCCGACTTTGGCCGGTCAACCCATGCGCATCTACGGGTAGGTTCTTTAACCAATTACTTCTCCAAACAACTTCTAGTAATTTAATTTTGCTCTAGAAACCAAATCAGTAGGCTTTGACCTCCACCATAAGGATCCAGTTAGGTCCAACCATTAACATGACCAGACTTGGTACATCTAACCAACCAATGATTAAGCCCAACTTTAGTTTATCAATCTAACCACCATTAGAGAGATACTTCCAAGTTATCATATTATGAATGATAGTTCCATTAGTCAATAAGCACTAGGTGATATGGGATAGCCTAAAAAAAAAAAAAAAAAAGACCAATCTTTCTTCCATTTGTCAACAATAAATCACGTCCGACCATGGCACATTATTCCTAGGATAGATAGCATAGTTGCCTATACTCTGCTCAAGAGGTGTGACTGATTGATACGGGACCAAGGTACGATCAATCTAAAAGATGTTGATGAATGTCATTTTAGAGATCAGTAAATAACTAGCAATAATAAAGTAAATAGATATATAGTAGAAACTAAACATGCTCATGAATAATTGTAAAAAAAGAATATAAATGGAATGAAGGATAGTAAGAAATTAAGCCAACAAGAAAATCCAAAAAAAAAGATAAGAAGAATCTGGATCGTGGTAGTTAAGAAACTATCCTGATTAGGGTTCTTAATCTTTTAACCAAGTAGATCTATTGATAAAGAACTGGATCTTTACCAACATCGAATCTGAAAAAAATAAGTAAAAATCAAAGATCAGTTGAGAAGGAACGAAGGTCCTTGTCAACATTTGATCTATAGAATAATAGATCATTCTTTCTCTCTCTGCATGATAGATAAAAATCTTGGAGGAGTTAGATCTTCTTTTGGTGGAATAGGCTTATGTAGGTAGATGGTGAAGATAAATCGGAGTTGTAAGAACACTGAATCTCAAGAAAATATAGGTTAAAAAGGTAGAAAAAGGTGGGCCTCACACCCTCCCCTCGTGGGGTGATTTTGGGTCTCACACCCTCTCCCTCTCGGAGCGACCAACACAAGTATTTGTGAAAATTGTAAAGTGATTCATTCATTCATTGTCTCATTCATGAAAGATATATGGATTTATATAGAACCCTAGGGGTCCTATTTGTTTAGGAATCCTATTCCCTTTACAAGAATAAAATCAATCCTCCCAACAAAAAAGTAAAACATTATGTATGGTTTCCAAATACAATAATATATCATATCTATCTTTTATGGAACCATAGGAAAGAAATCAGCCTTTTAACAAAATAAGTAAGAAATCAAGAACTCTTAAGAAATCCTAGGGAAGAAAAGAAACTCATGTGGTGGCTTGATGCTTGGCACAACTTGGCATGAGGATCCTTAGGCATGGCATATGCTGGTGTGTGTATTTCCTCACTAAGCATGTGGAGGGTGGCGGCTCCAAAGATGATGTGGACCAAGCTTGCTTCTTTATGATGGTCTCTTTCCAAATAAGGCTCAAACCAAAATAAACCCAGGTATGGTCCTATGGATCCAAAACTAAATGCATCAAAAGAACTAATTGATTAAATTAAAAGGACCAGAACAAAATAACTGAAGTAGAGTTATTCTTATATGGCTTCTTCAATCCAAATTGAATATAAATTATATTGCCAACTTTTGGTGGCTCTGGTATCTGCATCAATTTTCTTGGGGTGGGGAGCACTCGACCCTATCGAGTGGAGATCGATTTTGCTTTAGTGATGCTCTAGCGAATCGGGATCAATACATTGCAGTTCTTCTCGAGTGATCCAGATATCCTCGAACTTTGGTTGAGCTCGCCATATAAGTACCGCTGACAGCCTCGACTTCGGGTCGAGATGATCTGCTCATCCAAAATTCTCTCAATCTAATCATGCTTTGATATTTTGGCTAGTGGACATTTAGGAATAAGCTCTCTCTCAAAGATTAGTTCAGGCTCAAATGGCTCACTAGGTATCCAAGTTAGCTCTTTATAGGCAACGAGATCTACAATGTTAAAAGTAGAACTAATCTCAAAATTAGAAGATAAGTCCATAATATACACATTTGGTCTGATCTTCTTTAAAATCTTAAACGGACCTGCTCCTCGAGCATGTAACTTCTTGATGGTTCCTGGTGGAAATTGTTCAGACCTCATTCGAACCATCACATAGTCTCCTTCTATAAATTCTTGGGCACGTCGATGAGAATCTGCATTCTATTTACAAACTTTACTACTAATACTAATTTTTTTACTGATCTCTTTATGTAAACTTTTGACATGCTGTGCAAATGACTCTGTAGATTCAAAAATTCTAGCATGCATGGGTAGTGGGATAAGGTCTATTAGTTTTCTAGGTTGATATTCATGAACTACTTTCTTGGGATGATCTATCTTAGGGTCCTCATAAACTTTTCTCGCAGCAATCATCCAAATTAATGATCCTTTACTCACGGTCATCTCTAATTCCTTAGCACCTATCAGATGGAGGCTTTTCTTTTTGATATTTTCTTTTGGTCCATCACTTATCTTTCTATTGGTAGCCTTAGGTGGGGAAGGATTGATCGTGATCTTCTTACCCTTATGAGCGAAACTACAGGAGTTGGTTCAGCCATAAGTCATAACATCATTGTCGAATAGCCAAGGCCGACCTAATATGATACTTTCGACTTCCATGGGTAAGACATCACACCGAACATGATCCTGATAAGAATGGAGATGGAAGAAAACATAGCATCTAAGTTTGATGGAAATAAAGAAGGAATCTATCCAAGACACACGATATAGGCTAGGATGATCTATAGGAGCTAATCCTATTTGCTTAACCATGTCAGTGGAGATAGCGTTGATACAGCTACTGCTATCAATGATCATCTTACAAATTTTATCGCTAAATTTTATGAAGGTATGAAAAATAGAGGTCCTACACCAGTCTTCACTCTCTTTAGTCTGTACTAGAACATATCTAACGACTCCAAGCCTAAGGTCTGACTCTGGTGCAACAAAACTTAAGATTTTCTTAGTACTCTCAAAATGCTCGGCTAAGTCTAGATCAGCTTCATAAACTTTCTTCTTAATATTTTCTAGAGTTTCCTCTTCTAATTCTTCCATAAACAACAATCGGTTGGGACATTGTGCAGCAAAATGATCATAACCATGGCACTTGAAATAGTGGGATCGAGAACTACTTTCCTTAAATAACTCTCCTACAGCTCTTTTTTATTTATCTTCTTTTCTCATGATAGAATTTGTAGGTGGAGGTCCATTACTAGGAGTCTGGATAGTATTGGGTCTCGATCCAGAAGGGGTTACTCGGTTAGGTTCGGGATGATGGATGGTCGAATACCTAAAAATTCTCTCAAAATCTAGGGCAAGTTAATAAGCTTGTTCTAACATGGTTACCTCTTGCAAAAAGAGCTCATGCTGGATATCTTCGCATAATCTAGCTCTAAATCTACATAAGGTAATAATGCTATCTTTAGTTACTCCACATCTCATGAGATACTCATCAAATCTCATGATGTACTCTGTGACTGATCTATTTTCTTGAGTAAGTCTCTACCACTGATCTAAAAGTCTTTGTTGGTAAGAGGTGGAAAGGTATTTTTCTCTAAATTTCTCCTTCATTTCATCCCAAGTTTCTATCGGATCTTGTCTTCTCTGGTTGAAAAGATGTTCAACACTTTTCCAATAAAGTCGGGCTTGCCAACCAACTTCGTCCTAGCAAATCTAACTATCCTTGCTTCAGACATTTCGTACCATCCAAAATAGTGGTCCATGCTCGATTCCCAATCCAGGTACTCTCTCGGATCTAGACAACCATCAAAACTTGGAGCTTTGATCTTCATATTCCTAAGGACATGCTCATCTTGGTCGAACTGGTTATGATGGGGGCATGCTACTATAGGTCGATCTAGGTCAAGGTTCCTTCTTCTTTATCCTATAGATAGTTGGGGAGACTCAAGTTCAGATTGTCTTTGCATAGCTTCTTCTAGTACTGTTATTCTTTCACTCATGGCTTTCATAAAATCTTTCATGTCATCAAACTTCTCAATCAAGACATTAATGATGGCTATTGTATTAGGATCCAAGTTGGTATTGGGTTGAAAAGTAGGACGTTGGTACTGGGTACTAGATTTAGTGGTTATGCAAGTCCAAGATGTAGGAATAAGATGCAGTAATAAAGAAAAAAAATGCTAGAAAGTAAATTACAAAATTTAAATTATAAAAATTTAACTTGTAGAAATTTTAAATTATAGAATTTAAGCTAAAGCCCTAACCAATCTGGCTCTGATACCAAATTGATGCAGGACAACCTAAAAAAAAAAAAGAGAAAAGACCAAGCTTCCTTCCATTTGTCAACAACAAATCACGTCCAATCATGGCACATTATTCTCAGGATAGATAGTATAGTTGCCTATACTCTGCTCAAAAGGGGTGACTGAATGACAAGAGACCAAAGCACGAACAATCTAAATGATGCTGATGAATGCCTTTTTAGAGATTAGTAAATAACTAGCAATAATAAAGTAAATAGATAGATAGCAGAAATTAAATATACTCATTAATAATTATAAAAAGAAAAATATAAATGGAATGAAGGATATCAAGAAATTAAGCTGCAAGAAAATCCAAAAAAAAGATAAGAAGAATTCGGATCATTGTAGTTAAGAAACTACCTTGGATCCTTAATCTTTTAACCAAGCGAATCTATGGATAAAGAACTGGGTCTTTACCAACATCAAATATGAAAAAATTAAGTAAAAATCAAAGATCAGTTGAGAAGGAATGAAGGTCCTTGTTAACATTTAATCTATAGAATAATAGATCACTCTTTCTCTCTCTGCATGATAGATAAAAATCATGGAGGAGATAGATCTTCTTTTGGTAGAATAGGCTTATGTAGGTAGATGGTGAAGACGAATCAGGGTCGTAGGAACACTGAATCTTAAGAAAATGATGGTTAAAGAGAGAGAAAAAGGTGGGCCTCACACCCTCCCCTCATGGGGCGATTTTGGATCTCATACCCTCTCCCTCTCAGAGCGACCAACACAAGTATTTGTGAGAATTATAAAGTGATTCATTCATTCATTGTCTCATTCATGAAAGATACATGGGTTTATATAGGATCCTATGGGTCCTATTTCTTTAGGAATCCTATTTTCTTTATAAGAAAAAAATCAACCCTCCCAATAAAAAAGTAAAACATTATGTATGGTTTCCAAATACAATAATATATTATATCTATATTTTATAGAACCATAGGGAAGAAATCAGCCTTTTAGCAAAATAAGTAAGAAATCAAGATCTCTTAAGGAATCCTTGGAAAGAAAAGAAACTCCATATGGACGCTTGATGCCTGATACAACTTGGCATGAGGATCCTTGGGCATGGCACATGCTGGCATTTGTATTTCCTCCTTGGGCATGTGGAGGGTGGTGGCTCCAAAGATGACGTAGACCAAGCTTGCTTCTTTGTGATGGTTTTTTTCCAAATAAGACTCAATCCAAAATAAACCCAAGTATGGTCCTATGGATCCAAAACTAAATGCATCAATAAAACTAATTGATTAAATCAAAAGGACTAGAACAAAATAACTGAAGTAGAGTTATTCTGGTATAGCTTCTTCAATCCAAATTGCATCTAAATTATGTTATTGACTTCTGATGGCTCTAGTATCCGCACCACTAGGACTTTGGGCCTCCAATAATTATTAAGTTAATGGACCCATTATCATCCAACTTAATGGGAGGCTATGACTCAGTTATCTCCATAACTTTGTCATTTTAAAGGCTTAATAATTTTAGAGAATTTAAATTATTAGTAATTTAAGGATAGAGAAGACATTGACCAAATTGCTCTCACTGACTTCACCAAGTCAAATCCTTCCACTGACTTCACAAGTCATTGATGAGGACTAGGATTAATTTCAGTCCATGGCCACCTAAATCAGTCTCACTGATTTACCGATGTGACGTGGGTTATCATGAATCAATGAGTAACTTAATCAAAAGCTGATTAACCACATTGACCAGGTAAGTAAGATCGGTGGAAGGGTGTACCAAAGCTTGCCTTAGACATCATTAGAAATAGCTAGGTAAGCAGGCTACCAATTAAAAATTATCAGTCTGTGAATGCTAGACTTACCTTAGACACCAATTAATTTATCAGTTTTGGTTTGGTCTGCCTAAAAACTCGGGCTCAACTACTGAACCACGATCAGTGTCCATTTATTAGATATATAGACTTTGATCAAATACAACTATTCAATTGATCAATAGAAAAGAAATGACCTAATCATAATTAACTATTAATTAGATTTGATCAATTTCTTAACTTAGTCCATATTTAATCTAACGCTAGGTCTAACCCAGTTAATGACCTAAACAAAGCTAACCCCTTATCCTTTAACCCATATTTTATGAAATTATCTTAGGATCTTCAAATTACTAACTAGATCCTAAATAATTATTTAATTCTTAATTAAGTTTAAGGCTTATGGGTTGGGATTCGGAATCTCAGAACTAGTTTCTAATTTTAAGTTTTGAAACATTTTTAAATATAAATAATTTATATTGAATCAAATTCAATTCATAATTTTAGATCTGATTTATTTCAATATTCAGATCGTATCCTAAGATTTTAAATCTAAGATTTTATAGAAAATAAGTTCTTAATTTAAATTCTATAAAATAAATTTATCAAACATATAAATTCTAGATTCAAAAATAAAGCTACATATCAATATATGCAACTAGAGGATATAGATCAAAATATGAAACACGTCATATGGATCACATCTAAATGATCAAAATTAGATCATAAATTATTTAATTTTAGATTTTAAATTTAAAAATAAATTATAAATTATTTTAGATCTCATCTAACATATTTATGATTTAGGTTATTCAGGTCAGCACATACTAGGACAACCTCTCCATTGTAAGGGATAAATCTTATAGTAGGATAACCTTATAATCAGTATGTGTGATATGATATTATTTAGATCTAATCTAAATAATCTAAAATAGATTTAATATCTATTTAATTTTAGATTTAAAATCAAAAAATAAATCATAAAATTATTTAGATCATATCGAACTTATTTATGATTCAAAAAATTTAGATTAGGACATACTAGAACAATCTATTCATTGTTAGGGGTTAACCATACAATAGGACAACCTTATATCAGAATGTGTGATTTTTAATTTTTATTTTTAAATTTATTTTAAGGCAAATCATGATCATGTCGTAAAAGAATCTAGCTCTGAAATCACTATTAGAAAACATGCAGGATTTTATGCATACATTTCAAAACTTTTTCGAATTTACAAGGAGCAGAAGATACAGATTAAACAATTTAACCTATAATATGCATATAATCTAATCACTAAATCCTACATCTAGGACATATGACATATCAAGATGCAATCATAAATCTAAAAATAAATCTTGTTGATATTGATCATATCAATATCCTAGATCTAGAACAGTTCTAGAAAATCCTAGATCATATCTAGGTTGGGTAAAAGATCAAATCTTATATCTTTGCATGGGTCAAGAACTCCATGGCTGAAAATAAATATCATTTTTTATTTCTTGAAGCCGCACAGTATATCCAACCTCTACAGATAGTCCACATAAGACTGCAACATAGATCGAAGGTTTAATGAACGAAGATCCGCTTGAAGTCCTAGCTTCTCATAGATCCCTTCTAATAGTCAATCTAAAAACTATTCTTCATGTCTCTTGAATACTCCAAGAGATAAAGAACAAGAGGAGTAATAAGAAAGAAGATCAACTTTTGAATCTCCCAGAAATCAAAAAATAAATAAGTTAAGAAAGATCATAAGAGAAGACACATCTTCTCTTTTCAGGACATCAACTATTAATGTCCTAAACAGAACTCCATACCTATATAAGAGGAGACCTTCTCCTCTAGTATTTTTTCATGCTTTCAGATATCTTCCTTCCTAATTTTTCTCAAATAAAAATTACATAAAAATTAAGAAAAAAAGGTTCTTAAAAGAACCCTAAGAGAAAACCATCTTCTCTTCTTTTTCTTCTCGTTAGAACATGATCGAATCATGTCCAAAGAGGCCCTGATGCCCTAATAATTTGGAACATCTATCCTCCATGCCCTCTCCCTTTCTTTTTGATCTTTCTCATGAAAATAATCTAAAACAATGGAGGAAAAAAAGATCCAGAGGAAACCCTAGAGAAGACAATCTTCTCTTTCTTACCTTTGTCTCTACAAGACACAACAATTGATGTCCAAAAGAAAGGCCCTCCTCCAAGAATGTTGGTGCCCCAATCTCCAAGCCTCCAAGCTTCTTTCTTCTGATTTTTCTAATGGAATCTCTGGGATAAAACATGCCATCCTCCTATCTAATAGGAGGCACCCCATAATTTCCAAAGACTAGGTCAAAACCTATTCATATGGGAGTCCTTATTGGCATCAAACTCTTGGACGGCTCCAAGAGATAAAAGGTAGGCTATTTTCCATGTTGAGAAGGGGTGAGGAGGCACACAAATCAGACAATAAAAGGGCATCCAACAATATTCAGCATGGCTTATTATGGTGCATAAAAGGGAGGAGGTAGTTTGGTTCCATGGGACTATCAAATAGAGTTTAAACCAAAACCAACACCAAATTTGACCAAGTCAAATAAGATTCCAAAAATACTAGAATATGGGGCATGGAAGAGCACTGTTAGGCATGGAGGAAATCATGTTAACTTCTAGAATTAAGTGTGGGTGTGGGCTTTTAGGTGGTGCAAGGAAAGGGGGGAGTCCTACTCTAACTAGGACTCTCCTATTTTGACTAGATCAAAATTTTTTGAACCCAAATCATAATTGTTTTGAGCCAACCTAATTAATAAAAAATTCTAATCCAATTAGATGCCTAACTAAATTAGATTTAATTAAATTTAAATCTAATTTAATTTTTAATTAAATTAAAAATTAGGTGCACTCAAGTCCTAATTGAACTAGGACTTGTTTTTCCTTGCAATTGGCTTATCCAATAAACTAATTGGATTTAATCCAATTAAGATCAAACTAATTCTAATTGAATCTAATTCAATTAGACTTGATCTCAGTTTGATTACTCAATCAAATTGAGACAATTAGTAATCTAGTTGCTAATCGATCCTCCTGCAATACTTGCATTAGGTCAAACATCAATCGTATTGATTGTTTGACCTTAGAATGATTCTAAATCATTGATCAACCATCTGATCAGGTAACAACCTCTAATATGTATGATCCCATAGGTTCGATCCTAAGTCGATAGCATAGAAATCAATTTTTATACCAATTAAAATGACCATCTATGACATCCAGATAGGACGAATGTATGTAAAGCAATATTCTTAGAAACCTGACCTATAGTTACCGTATAATTCATCTCTCTGATCAATAATGCACAAGATGACTTCAAGTAAGCTATCAATACTCATACAAGTTATCCATATTATGTTTTAAAGTTTTGCAAATCTCATGCCTCCTCACGAGGATTACCCAGGCCTAGACTTTGCTAAATTAAAATACAGCGAGACATTCGCTTTTTGATGTTAATCAGAAGCAGTAAATCCCATCTTGGCTCACACACCGACTCTATAAGTACTTAACTATATGCAGAAATCTTTCATTGCTATATTAGAAATATAGGTAGATTGGCACTAAAGTACACTAAAGTATAGTTAGTTGCTTGCAAGTCACCATGGTGATCTCATGTTAGAGGGACACTTATATCCATTGGCTTTAACTAGCTACTCTTAACAGTAGAGTGCTATATTGATCACGTTTAGTGTAGATGTACTCCTACATCCCAGTTGCATGTCATACTAGTGTCTCTACATCACTTGCTTATGAGGACAACCTACGCATATGACATACAGCAACCTACACTCAATAAGTTATCATCCTAATAATAACTTGTCATTTAGTCATGAACTATTTAAGAACCATCCGATAAATTCTTCTTTATCGATTGAGTGTGGTTCTAAGGACATCATCATAATTTAGATCTTCATTTAAGAAAGATAGAACTTTTATGATAAATAAGCAAAATAACTATTATTATTTAATAATTCATATACTGATTTCAATCATCTACAACTTAGATGATTGGCTTTAGGATACATTTCCTAATAGAGTCAGCTAACCTTAGACTGAGTTGATCCATATAAGAACGGAGTCGAATTAGTTGCGTACCATGCTAGCAAATCCAAAAATACATCTTTCTATTTGGCTTTTCTCTAAGACATAGTTAACCCACTTCTAAAACTAGATCAACCCACCTTCAACTTAGTTGACCTAGTCTCAGAGTAAGTCAACTAAGATGCTAAATTGCTATCATTTATTAGACTTTCTTCTCCGGCTAGCCTCTTTGTTCCCCTAAGACTTTGGAGCACCATGCTAGGTTCAATAATCTCCACCTTGGTGGCCCATAGCCTTAGCAGATTCCACTCTATCCATCAACCCCATTAGTGCTACACATTTGTAAAAGCTATCCCACGAAAGAACTTTTCTGAGTGCATCAGCTGGATTTCTTGAAGTGTGTACCTTCATCAGCCCCACTTCACCCTCTTCCATAAGCTTTCTAATCCAATAGTATCTAATATTAATGTGCTTTGTTCTAGCATGGTAAATAGAATTCTGTGCTTGCATCAACGTACTCTGGCTATCATAATGTACCTTGACAGCCTCCTATGCAAAATCCATCTTTAATAGCAGTCCCTTCAGCCATAATGCCTCCTTTGCTGCCTTTGTAACTTCAATGTATTTAGCCTCTATAGTGGATAAGACCATAATTAGCTATAAGCATGATCTCCATGAGACTAGACCCCCATTCATAATGAAAACAAATCTAGTTGTTGAATGCCTAGTGTCCAAGTCTCTTCTAAAATTGTTGCCCAAGGATGGCCACACAAGAGAGGGGGTGAATTGGATATTTAAAAATTTAAACAATGAATTTGCTAAATTTTAATGCTATGTGCTTGGTGAAATAAAATAAAATACAAGTATACATGAAAAACAATAGAAATTAAACTATATAAACACAAATACCAAGCTTTTATAGTAGTTCGGCACCAAACTCGGTACCTACGTCCACTTTTCAAGTAACCCACTTGGGAATTCAACTATAATCACTCAATTGATTATAATTTGATTATTTTTCTTAGATTTGCAATCCAATCCGATTGATTTTGACCTAGGCTTATCAACTACAATCTTTATAATGATTATTTTTTAGGCTCACAATCAACTCAGTTGATTTTTCTCGTATCACCAACCAAAATCATACAAGATTATTTTCTCCAGGCTAACAATCAATCCCGATTGATTTTAACCTTGGCTCATCAATCAAACTACTAAAACATCCAACGTTAGGCTTGGACCAACCCAAGTTTCTCATCCTATAAAACTTGAAATAAAATATAAAAATACAAAGATTAAGTTTAGAATAATAAAAACTCTTTGAAGAATCGAAAGAAGTCCGAATGATGATAGTTAAATGCTTGAGTGATGATGAGGCTCCTTGATTCTTAACTTGATTGCTTTCTCACTTCAATTCACTTTTGCTTTCACTTACTTGAGGATGATTTGTAGTGGAAGGACAAAGGTTAACTTTGAAATCAACTCCTTCTTTTCTCTTTTCAGCTCATTCCTTTGGCTTTCTTCAATGAATACTTAATGAAACTCTCAAAAAGCTTCTCATTAATGCTCAAAATACTTTCTTATATATTCTGAAGATTTTTCATCATTTTTAATTTATTTTGAAGGTCTTCAGAAGTGATCTAGCTATTAGAAATGAGAAAATAGCTGTTAAAAAAAAGTTGGAATTGAAAAAGTATAGTTCTAAAAAATTAGCTGTTATAGCGAACTTAGTCGACTAAGTTTTTCTAAGTCGACTAAGTCTTAGTCTGCTCAATATGACTTAGTCTAATAAGTAGATAAAGCTTGAAAATCTATCTTTCTGTCCTGCTATTGTTCTCTAAGATTGAGTCGACTAACTTTCTGACTTAGTCAACTAAATTTTCAAAATCCTGAATTTTGATCTTTCTATACTTTTTATCTTCTTTATTCTTTGAGATTGAGTCGACTAACTCCAAGCTTAGTCGACTAAGTTCCATACCAACTGTGCCATGAGATTTTTAGCAGCTTTTCTTCTCTGAATTCATTGGTAGGCTAAACTTGCTTTCTAAACTTGATTTAACTCTCATTAACCATCCTTTATAAGGTGTGTCAAGTTTAGTTTTTCTTCAATGGCCTCTTGATTGATGGTATTCAATTTAATTGATGAAAATCATATATAGCATTGTGAGCACTTGAAATTTAAACTATGCATCCTTAAAAATAATATTAGTAACATAATAAATTATACTCAAAACTCTTTGTCATCATCAAAATTAATCTTTAGGTCAATAATCATTTTCTTTTTGATGATGACAAAACTTTTGAATATATGCAAAATAATACATAGTTAGTTTCTAAAGAATTACATATTTAAAAGATATGAAACTACTAAATAATAAAAACATACTTCATTCTAGTTAAGCTCAAGCATATACTCAACAATAACTCTTTTCTTTTTTGATAGCATCAAAAAGCTCATGGGAAGGATAAAAGACTAACCATCAAAGTCAATAAGATATGAAAATTTATCATCAAAGTTTTCTTTAAAAAACTTGTCTTTTGATTTAAAACATGTTTAATGTACTTTCAGTATCAAAATTTAGCTTGAATTCAAATATCAAAGGCTCTTCTCCTTTCTTTTTGAATGAATATGATCTTTTTAATTTGATTTTCAATTATATACTTTTAAGCTTTAAGAGAAATTAAATTTGTCAAAAGGTTTGAATATGAAATCAAGCATAGTATATACTTTAATATTCAATATTTTTTTTTAAAAAAAAAATTTAATCAATTAAGCTCGAAAAAGATATGTATCGGAGATATATCGAGCAAAGTAAAATAAATAATATCAAAATAAAAGATAGTCACATTTTCAAATTCATTGCTTTGAGTAAAAATTACTTTAATATAAATAATTCATAAGAATTTTGCAATGCACATAAAAAATTTAGTATCAAATTTAAATTTTTAAATAAATTTTAAAATTAAGTTTAGAAATTAATTTTTGAGAAGAAATATGCTGTAAATTCAATTTAACTCCAATCATTTGTCAAAAATGATCATGTAAATCAAGTTTAAAAGGTTGGCACATGAAAAGTTTAGTATTATGTTTATAAATGAGTTTCAAAATTAAAAGAATATATCAAAATTAATTTATTTAGAGTAAGAATATGTTTTCAAATTTAATTTCACTCCAAATAATTATCAAAAAATAATATGGCAATCAAATTATGCATATCAAATTGAATAAATAAGAGAAAGTTTAATTTAAGAAGATCATAAAGTAATTGATTGAGAACTTAAGTTCATATTTAATTTTTCTTGACTTAAATTAATTAAAATTTTCAGTCAAATCAAATTAGAAAATATCTCTTCTCCTTATTTTTATATTTATAGCTAGATTAATTTACTTTTCTACTTTCTCTTCCTCTTTATTTCAAAAGAGCATATTTTAAACTTACAATTATTCTTACTTTTTCTTTTTCTTTCAAGTTGTGTCTCTTTAATTAATTATACATTTATCTTTAATTAGTGCCAATTGAGTAATTAATTCATCGTAAATGAATTATCTTGTTTACTTTTGCAAATAAAGTCATTTTTAAATTTGAAAGCATAAGCATCAATTAAGTAAACTAAGCATTAATTAATTTAAATATCAATCAAACAAAGTATTCACTCAAGAAGACACCAAATGTTCCATAATTTATCTTTTATAAAAATTCAAAGGATGTTTATAAAGGAATGTACACAATAAAAATAAGCATTAAAAAAATCAAAAGAGCATGACATAAACTTTTATCAAAAAGATTTTTTGTTTAAATTTAGATCTTCCTTGTCATAAGAAATATCACTCAATTAAATTTTGGAAAATGTATGAGATTCTTTGAATTTATCTCAAAAGGTATCACATCAAGAGTATATTAATGTGAAATAAATTTGAGACATCATATTTAATACTTTTGCTAAAAAATAATAAAATGCAAATTAATACTTCAAGAACTTGATTTGGTTAATTGAATGCCTTATCTTCAAGTACTTGTTCCAAGCAAAATTTCAGGAGAAATTTGATAATTTAACATCTTATGGGAGGAATGCCAGAAATTAGTTTCTCTTGTAGATTTAGAAATTAAAACATTCATGCCTAATTAAGCATCTTTTAATTAAAATTTATTAATTATAAAATTAATATAGAAAGACTTAAAATATTATGCTAAATTTTAAAATAAAACCATTTCATTCATATCATGATATATAGAGGAAAGCATATTGGTCATTAAAATCTAGACATTCAAATCATGGTATAAATTCATTACAAGCATCAAAATCAATCATACTTATCAAAACATGAAAGTAATTTTTATATGCATACACATTAACAAATCATTAAGGTTAATACATTCAATGAAATAATTATTGATGGTGTTATATAAGAAAGATCTAAAGTTTACCAATCATCACCCATTCTAGTTTATTTCTAAGGCATCATTCAAAGAATTTTTCTTCTTTTATCTCATTGGATCGTTGGTATACCTGCAAAATTAGTTTACAATTTTTGGTACCCAAGCTTTCTTGGGTTCATTGGAGTTAATGCTCAAGGTTCTTTTTGCAACCCAAATTTACCTAACTAAGGTATGACCAATTCGTTTAGCATTACATTCAAAAATTTTATGGCCAATTTTGTTGCATTTAAAGCAAACTATATAATGATTTTCAAAATAATCTTTGCTAAACATATTGTTTAAAATTTTTTTTTTCTTAATGAATTATAGCCAATTTCAGCTTTATCGAAAATAACTTTTTGATTGATTAAAATAGATTGAAGCTTTTGAGAGCCAATTGTAAACTTATTAAGCATAGATTTCAATCTTTCAATCTCTTTTCTTAGTTTTGAGTTCTCTTCCATAAGAGATTTTTCAGAATTTGAATGATTTTCTTTTTCTTTAGCAAATAAATTCTTCTCTTTCATGAAATTCTCTTTTTCAATTAAGAGTTTATTCTTTTCTTTAACTAAAGATTTTTTGAATTTGAAAAGTTCTTTCTTTTCTTTAGCTAAAGCATTCTTTTCTCTTAAAATATCTTTTTTTTTAATTCAATAATTTACTCTTTTCATTATCCAAAAGAAGGTTAGATCTTTTAAGCTCTTTATTTTTTAGTCTTAGTTTTTGTATTCATCTATTAAATCATTAAAGGCTTTAAATAATTCTTCAAATATAAAATCAAAAGAGTTATTAATATCTACCTCATTATCATTCATCATGAGGCAAGAATTTATGGTACTTTCTTTGTCTTTCTTATTTAATTTTTCTTTGACTTGCTCTTCTTTATTTATTACTTTCTTTCTTCTTTGTTTCTTCTTTTTTTTCTTCTTTTCATCCTCATGAGTCATGAGATATATGTTGGGGTAAGCTTGCTTATCCTCTTGGGAGCTTGGTTCTTCTTTCTGATTTGCTCTTCCATAAGTCATTTTTAATTTCTTCCATATTAGATTCATTGAAATACATGAAGAAATTACATTAAACTCATTAATATCTAAGGAGCAATAAAGCATATTCATGGCCATAGCATTAAATTTGGCCATTTTCTTATCATGCTCTTTTAATGCTTTGGAGGTGTATGAGCCATCGATTATAAATTTTCATAAATTATAATCATATGATTGTATGAAAATTTTCATTCTAATTTTTAATGTTTATAATTTGATTCACATAACAGTGGAGGATAATTAATAGAATGATCTTTATTAAAAAAAATTATTTGGATTGCCAAAATCTTTAGCTCTAGATGTTTAGGTCAAAAATTAATAATAGAGCATCTGCTCTAATACCACTTGTTATCCAAGGATGGCCATCCAAGAGGAAGGATGAATTAGATATTTAAAAATTTAAACTATAAATATGCTGAATTTTAATACTATGTACTTGGTTAAATAAAGCAAAACATAAGTATAGATGAAAAACAATAAGAATAAAATGATATGAATACAAATACCAAGCTTTTATAGTGGTTCTACACCAAACTCGGCACCTACGTCCACTCCCCAAGTAATCCACTTGGAAATTCAACTATAATCACTTAATTGATTGCAGTTCAATTATTTTTCTTGGGTTCACAATCCAAACCGATTGGTTTTGACCTAGGCTCACCAATTACAGTCTTTATAATGATTATTTTTTAGGCTCACAATCAATCCAGTTGAATTTCTCTGGATCATCAATCAAAATCATACAAGATTATTTTTCTCTAGGCTAACAGTCAATCTCGATTGATTTTAACCTTGGCTCATCAATCAAACCACTAAAACATCCAACTCTAGGCTTGGACCAACCCAAGTTTTATGAGGATTTATGGTGCTCCCAAGCCTTGGAAGGCCACGGGAGGAGTCAAGGGGTTGGCTCTGGGGATTCCAGGGGCTTGGTTGGTGCTTCAGAGACCTAGGCATAAGGTGAAGCAAGAAATCAAAGCCAAAAAATTAAGACTGCAGAAAGAAGATTTTCTATAGGTTAGCTGGCTCAGTTCAAAATTGGATCCGCTAAGTCTCAGAGCACAGACAAAATAGAGAGCTGTACGTTCAAAACTGCTGGCATGGCACAGGACTGGGCCGGCTAAGTTTCAGACAGAGCCGACCCAGTGAAACTTAGCCAGCTCAGTGTTGAGACTAAGCTGGCTCAGTGCGCAGACAGAGTTACGCAAGGATTTATTTTGGGCTAGGGTCTGGGATGATCCTAGGGGTCTTAAGGTCTGGTTTGAAAGATCTTAAGGGGGATAATTTATGTATGGATTGGGTCTAGATTCAGAGGATGAGAGCATGAAAGACATGAGTGTACATGGACTCGGTGAGTGTTTTCATGTATTGGATTAGTCAGAGAGTTTTTTTGTCGAACCTAATGGCATGTATAAATACATAAGTTGTATTAGGATTTTAAAAGGTTGAAATCAATACAGACATTTTCTCCCTCAACTCTCTTCTTCTCTTCTCTCTAGAGTTGCAGCCCTAGGATTCTTGAAGAAGCCCTAGAGAAGGGGGCATCTCCCTCAAGCCCAAGAAGGGAGGCGCCCCATCAAAGATCCAAGTGGAGGATCAGTGGTTTGCTGTCCATAAACAACATCACAGATTTCTTCAGATCCATACTAAATATCAGGAGTTTTTTCAACATGATATCGATGCTTCTGATGTCAAGGATGATTGGCATTCGAGCGATATCATGGGTCTACAATTTGGCATCAGAGCTAGGTGATGCCTGGATCATTATAGATTATAATATGGTATCAGAGCCAAGTTTCAGAGCCTGATGGTGCATGGAAGGAATGGAGAAGTCATACAAGCTGAAATCAAAAATCTGCATAAGGATTTCACGGTATGTCTCAAATCTACCTTGTTATTACTGTGGTTTGGCCAATCGGGAGCAGCGGGATGAAGGTGGAGGTTGAGAGGATTAATGAAAAGGGATTTTCCTAGGATGGAAGGATTTGGTGCATAATTTGCTGATTAGTCTTAGTGGAAAGATTGGGTTGTATGAAGGTTATGTGATAGGCAGGGAGCACTAGAGTGCTACAGTAGCACTTCCCAGGAGATGCAAGGCTGAGAGAGGCTCGATGATGTAGCAGCTGAGGGAGGTATCTCAGTAGAGAGCATCTGGGTTCTCTAGAAAGATGGGCAGCGTAGGACTATTGAGGAGAGGTTTTCCAAGGGATAATGATCGAAGGAAGGCTGAAGAAGCGACTATACATCCTTCGATGTCTAGAAGGTAGGGAAGTAGTTGGAGATGTATTTAGTGGTTTGATCAGAGCATGGATTTATAAAGCCTTGAAAGTGATGAAGATGGATGATCCATGGAGGTCCAGTAGGTTAGGGCCGGGTGGTTGTAGAGTGATGCAGAGATGAGTTAGGAAGCGCTGGAGTGCAGCAGGAGTGCTTTTCTGATAGTATGGGGTTGAGAGAGGCTTGGTGGTATAGTAGTCGAGAAGTGTATCTCAGTAGAGAGTGTCAATGGTATCTCAGAATGATCGGATGTAGATCTCATGGAGAGCTAGGGGGTCTCTAAAGGAAAATCCTGATTTTTCGGACCAGGTTCATTCAGATCTGATCGGATCAAGAGATATATTCTAAAATTTTTTTTCTTTGATCCAAATAAGATCTAGAATGTTTCAGATCTGATTCTTATTATTCTAATAATAAAAATAAAATCTAGATAAATTAAATCAAATTTAATTTATCTTGATGTAGGATAATCCTATTATCCGTTGATGATCCTGTAAGCAGCGGAAGGTTCTGGATCTTGTCATGCAAGTACCTAGCCTCTACCGGTATCTACTTGGGCTAGATCTGAAGATCCTCTTCTTCTCTATCACATCTCCAAAAATCAGATCTGAATCTAACTTTAAGGATCTTCAAAATACCTTTCAAAGATTAGCAGTTGTCCTTTGTAGCAACGCAATCTTCTAGCTTTCTATCGCCTTTCTCTCGTCTGGATTGCACCAACTTGGATCCCAAACTACTTTGGATGTGGAGAGGAGAGGGAGAAGATGGGCTTGGCATGGAGGAGGGAGAGACAAACAGCCTTGGGGCATAGAGAATTCAATTGCCTTTTGAGTTGGGTGCAGGGTCGTATTTATAGACTATGCGTAATCCAACTCCTCTTCTTCCCAACCAATCACAACCCTTTGTGAAATTAGATCTAAATCTGATTGGTGGAAATAGAGTCCCTTGGATTCCTCCATAGATGGTGCCTAAGACCAATCAAACTTGGTTCTTAGGAGAAGTCTAATTGGAATCCAAAAAGGAGATGGAGTCCCTATCCAATAGGGACTCCTGGGCGCCTCCAGCATGGGCACACACCAAAGGTGGCATCCGTCCTCCTCCTTGCCAGGTTTTGGCAGGGGGACAAGCCCCCACCAGCTTTCCAATAGGTGCGTGACACGTGGATAGAAGTCAAAGTATCAATGGTCAACATTTGACCAATCAAAGGTCAACTTTTGACCAAAGTCAAAGGACGAGAAATGGTAGGTGACCAAAAATGGCAGGTATTGTCTTACAAAATAAGATAATCCTTTTTTGATCTGGACAGGCTCTAGTTAGACCAAGTGAAGGCCTCTGTTCAAGCACAAACTCCTTTGGCTCAGTCAGGACAACTATTTATATAGTAAAAGAAGAACATTAGGTTCAATCGAGTGCTAGCACGATTTTCTTGAACCTAATTGAATCTCATTCAGATCAATTGAACTGGATCAGTTCAATTGATGATCACCAGATTCAAACCCTTATTTGTGTGATCCAGTTAGGTTCAGTTCTGTATGGTAATGGGATATGTCATGATCTCTATCATCGACATCATCGAAACTCCTTTCGATGGATCAGAAACTCTTCTGATTCGAACAGCTAGAATGATCGATCATCTAAATCATTCTAATTGCTCCCAAAATCCACCAATGACACCTAGCAGTATATGGTGGCAACCCATCAGAGCTGAATGCGAACCTCTTGGTGCAGCTACCTATGTGATTAAGTTCTTCTATCTTGAGCCCCGATCAGATTAGGGTTAAGGTGAACTCGTCAAACCCTAGTTTCTGTCATATGATGTAATCATTCGATTCAAGTCCGATGTGAAAACCTAAATAGAAACTCTTTCTATTATTTCACTCTGCCATGGCCATGGGCTTTTGGACTTGATTCTCATGATCATCATAGGGCTGCTCCTCTACCACCGAGGTAGATAGATTCCATCTTGATGCAATCTAGTTCCTATAATGAACATGCTATAGCCAACATACACCTCAAGGTTCCGTATGGCTAGGAGACCAAGTTATGGTGTAGTCAAACTATAACACCCTCAAGGTGAACTATCGATGCACCTCAGGTCAAAGAATTAGACACACCACTGCAGCATCGAGTCAGTCATTGACGAGAAGGTAGACTTCCTAATGACTACTCGAGGTGGTCACGCTCAGTGCCCTCGTTCTCTAACGAGTACCTATACTCTCGCTCTGGTGTCTCCACACCGTAGACTTAAGACTCATCTACTAAAGAGAAGCGATTGTACACCAACCTTCCAGGATCAATCACCATCCTCGTGATGATCCTATGGTCGGAAGCATTTTATGAGTTAATAATGATTATTCATGTCTTAAATTTTCAACTCTTGAAAATATGAATTATCATTACCATTAACTCAAAGGATGTATCACAGACACTAAATACACATATGTGATAGAAAATAACCCATTTTATTGATTATAGTCAAAATTATAATTTTGCCCCTAGAAGTGTATTACAAGTGTCAGCCAATTCTGGCTTCTAGGGCACATATATCTAACAATCTCCCACTTATTCCTAAAGCCAATTGGCTACAAGTCTAAGTCCCATCTTCTCAAGGTGGGCTTCGATCTTCTGCTGGCCCAATGGCTTTGTAAGCGGGTCTGCCACATTATCTATGGAGTTGACTCTCTTGACCTCGACGTAACCCTTCTTGAGGTAATCGTGGATGAGGTGGTATCGCCGCTCAATGTGCTTGGATTTTTGGTGAGACCTCGGCTCCTTAGCAAGGGCTATGGCGCCATTGTTGTCGCAGTATAGAGGAATGGCATCTGATGGCATTACTCCAATTTCTATAGCAAACTTCTTGTACCAGAATGCTTCCTTCACAGCCTCTGATGCAGCGATATATTCTGCTTCCATGGTGGAATCTGCTATCACGGTTTGCTTGGAACTCTTCCAGCTGACAGCACCACCATTGCATAGAAATAGACTTTCAGATGTCGACTTTCGATCATCTACATCGGACATGAAATCCGAGTCTGTGTATCCCTAGACTTGGAGTTCTCCGTTACCAAAGACCAACATCATATCCTTAGTTCTTCTTAAGTACTTAAGGATACATTTCATAGAAGTTTAGTATTCTTCACCTGGATTTGACTGATATCTGCTTGTGACACTCACAGCATGGGCTATATCAGGTCGTGTACATAGCATGGCATACATGAGGCTCTTTATTGCAGAAGCATAAGAGATCTTGCTCATGCGTTCTATTTCCTCAGGTGTGCTAGAGCACATCTTCTTGGAAAGATGAATCCATGTCTGAAGGGAATCCCCTCTTAGAGTTTTCCATACTAAATCTCTTTAGTACTTCCTCTATGTACATCTTTCCAGAAGATTTTCTTTCCACAAGATTTTCTTTTGGAAGAAGTCCATTCCATAGCAAGAATTGAACCTTTAGAATCTTTCATAGAAAGCTCAGCAGTGACCAGCATGTTCATTAATTCGGCTAAGAAATTTTGAAGTTTATGCATGTGGTAATTCGTGATGAATTGCCCATATGCATCAGTCAAGGATTGCAGAATAATATCATTCTGCAGATCCAAGTCTAACTTCACACTGAGCTTCTCAAGCTCTTCCAAGTCCTTGATCATCATCAGACAGTGATCTTGGACTGACTGCCCATCACGCATCTTAGCCTTAAAAAGTCATTTCGTGACTTGATACTTTGGCTGCGCGACTCTGTTCACCAAACATCTCCTGCAGGTGAGCCAACATTTGGCGAGCAGTCCCGATATCTTCATGTTGGCGCTGGAGCTCATCAGACATCGAGCCCAACATGTAATATCTGGCCTTATTATCTTCGTCTATCCATTTTTCCAGAGACGCTCTCTGTTCAGTGGATGGACGGGCTGGTAAGGTGGGAGGGTCCTGGTCCAATAACATGTGGTTAACTTCTCGAAACCCAAAATAATTTTGTAGTTCCTGAGCCAATCTTTATAATTGGGTCCGGTCAGTCTATGTGTGTCCAGGATACGTGCCAATGGGTTGGACGCAGACATTTTCCTCTATAGAGAGTCAAAGATTCTAGTTAGATACTGTAATTATTGACTTGACCAATTTATTTAGGATTTTATTTTTAAACAAATTAGCTCCCACTATTTTCTCGGATCCCTACACTCCCTCTGTAGAGATGCAAAAATCTCCACGATTAATGATTTCTAGTGGGTGGTGCGGTCTCACCAACTGACTCATCACCTCACCTAACAGTTATTGGTGATGGGTTAGCCAATGAGTGAACAACTCTTGTTCAATGATTCTCTAATCATGGTGCACCCAAACTTGGTCTCTAATTCATGAATCTCACCGTATCCGGAAATATTGATCCACTCCTTAGTTAAGTCAGACCCACCATTTGCATAGACTGGGTTCCTAATTGAGTCTCTCACCGTATCCGAAATATTGAGCCCAACTCATCCTCCAGCCCATAGCATCCAATGCCTAATAGACATGGTTGCATCTTCCCGGTGCAACTGAGCCACTGTATCCAGCCGAGAACAATCAACCCCGGGAAGGGCCCGCACATCTACAATGGTGGAAGACCTCAGACTTAATCTTTTCTTAGGGAGAATTGATTCAGGTCTCATTAAACTAGACTTGTCATTAGTCATAACAATTATGACTAACCTAGTGGCATGGGTTAGCTCGGATTATTGACCACCTCAGATCAGAACTGTGTCAACAGATATGGCCAGGTAAGTGAGACCGGTGGAAGGAATATGCCATTAACTCGTACAAGAATGCATTCAGGTCGAGTAGCTTCCAATTAAAAACCAGTCGGTCGTATGTGCCAAACTTACCTTAGACACCAAATTGTTGAGTCAGAACCAATTGGGTTAGCCTACAATCCAGACTCTAACCTCTGAGCCTAATTAGGTCTTGCTTGATCGTGACTCGATCTTGACCCAGACTTAATCCTATTAGGCTGGTCAATTTAAGCATTGTTGATCCCATCTAACCAACTCTTGATTCGGTTTGATCAACCGCTTAGACCTAATTGAGCTACCCAAGCCCGAACCCAGTATTATGAATATGTCTTAGATCTGAAAATTCTCAATTTTAGACCTAATTAATATTCCATAAACTTAATTCTTAATTAAGTAGGGTTCATAAACAAAATATGCACAATAAATCCTAGGGTTTCAGGATCTAGGGTTTTGCAGAAAGTAAGTTTTGGGTTTCTGATTAAGGACGAACACGCAGCACCCCTACACATCATAAGAACACCCCATCGAATGGGAAGAGAGGGCCTTTAAACCCTTCTTCGTTCTTATGACCGGACGGCCAAGAGGAACGCCTTAATCAGGAACATGTAATACTACAAAACAGTTTTAGATCTATATCATATATCTCATATACAAATTAGATCTAATCATGGCATATTTTGCATACATCTCATGTATCGAATCATGCATATTTTCAGATCTAAATTATCTCATAATAATCTAAAAAATTAGATTTAAATTGATCTTAATCAAAATAAATTCTAATCTAGACAACTTATGTAGAACTATTCTACAACTAGTCTAGACATGCATCAATCATATCTCATATGATGTTTAAAATTAAATAATTTTTATTTGCTATTTTTTAGATGTTATTATAATAATTATAATATCAAAAAATAGTAAATAAATAGATCTAAAATATGATTTAATCAGATTAAATCAAAAACATGCAAGACTATTCTATAGAACTATTCTATTTTAGAACTAGTCATGCATATTTTCTAATCTTAGATCCAAATCATTTAATTTTAATTTTTTCTGATTTTAGATCTGATCACATCTCATGTGACATCTAAAATCACTTTATTTTTTAATTAAAATAAATTTAAAATCAGATCTAAACAATTTAGAACCTTGGCTCTGATACCAGTTGAAGGAAAATCCTGATTTTTCGGTCCAGGTTCGTTCAGATCTGATCAGATCAAGAGATATATTTCAAAAATTTTTCTCTTTAATCTAATCAGATCTTGATATATTTTAGATCTAATTCTTATTATTTTAATAAATAAAATAAAATTAGATAAATTAAATCAAATTTAATTTACCTTGATTTGGGTAATCCTATTACCCTGTTGATGATCCTGTAAGCAGCGGAAGGTTCTGGATCTAGCCACGCAAGCGCCTGGCCTCTACCGGTATCCACTCAGGCTTGGATCTAGGAGATCCTCTTCTTCTCTATCACATGTCTCCAAAAATCAGATCTGGATCTGATCTGGAGGATCTTCAAAACTCCTTTTGAAGATCAGCAGTCGTCCTTTGCAGCAGCGCAGCCTTCTAGCTTTCTGATCGCCTTTCTCTTGATCTGGAATTGCACCAACCAAGGATCCAAAACTACTTTTTGGACGTGGAGAGGAGAGGGAGAAGATGGGCTTGGCATGGAGAAGGAGGGAGAGAGGCAGCCTTGGGGCATGTAGAGAATTCAATTGCCTTTTGAGTTGGGCGCAGGGTCTTATTTATAGACTAAGCTGTGATCCAACTCCTCTTCTTCCCAACCAATCACAACCCTTTGTGAAATCAGATCTAAATCTGATTGGTGGGAATAGAGTCCCCTGGATTCCTCCTTAGAGGGTGCCTAAGACCAGTCAAACTTGGTTCTTAGGAGAACTCTAATTGGAATCCAAAAAGGAGATGGAGTCCTTGTCCAACAAGGACTCCTAGGCGCCTCCAACTTGGGCACACGCCAAGGGTGGCGTGCGCCCTCCTCCTTGCCAGGTTCTGGCAGGGGGACAAGGCCCCCACCAGCTCTCCAATAGGTGCATGACATGTGGTCAAAAGTCAAAGTGTCAATGGTCAACGTATTTGACCAGTCAAAGGTAGACTTTTGACCAAAGTCAAAGAACAAGAAATGGCAGGTGACCAAAAATGGCAGGTAATGTCTTACAAAATAAGACAACCTATTTTCTGACTTGGACAACCTCCAGTCAGACCATATGAAGGCCTCTGATTGAGCACAAACTCCTTTGGCTCAGTCAGGACAACTTATTTATGATAGTAAAAGAAGAACGTTAGGTTCAATCGAGTGCTAGCACGATTTCCTTGAACCTAATTGAATCTCATTCAGATCAATTGAACTAGATCAGTTCAATTGATGATCACCAGATTCAAACCCTTGTTTGTGTGACCCAGTTAGGTTCAGTTCTGTATGGTAATGGGATATGTCATGATCTCTATCATCGACATCATCGAAACTCCTTTCGATGGATCAGAACTCTTCTGATTCGAACAGCTAGAATGATCGATCATCTAAATCATTCTAATTGCTCCCAAAATCCACCAGTGACACCTAGCAGTATATGGTGGCAACCCATCAGAGCTGAATGCGAACCTCTTGGTGCAGCTACCTGTGTGATTAAGTTCTTCTATCTTGAGCCCCGATCAGATTAGGGTTAAGGTGAACTCGTCAAACCCTAGTCTCTGTCATATGATGTAATCATTCGATTCGAGTCCAATGTGAAAATCTAAATAGAAACTCTTTCTATTATTTCACTCTGCCATGGCCATGGGCTTCTGGACTTGATTCTCATGATCATCATAGGGCTGCTCCTCTACCACCGAGGTAGATAGATTCCATCTTGATGCAATCCAGTTCCTACAATGAACATGCTATAGCCAACATACACCTCAGGGTTCCATATGGCTAGGAGATCGAGTAATGGTGTAGTCAAACTATAACACCCTCAAGGTGAACTGTCCGATGCACCTCAGGTCAAAGAACCAGACACACTACTGCAGCATCGAGTCAGTCATTGACGAGAAGGTAGACTTCCCTAATGACTACTCGAGGTGGTCACGCTCAGTGCCCTCGTTCTCTAACGGGTACCTATACTCTCACTCTGGTGTCTGCACACCGTAGACTCAAGAGTCATCTACTAAAGAGAAGCGATTGTACACCAACCTTTCAGATCAATCACCATCCTCGTGATGATTCTATGGTCGGGAGCATTTTATGGGTTAATAATGATTATTCATGTCTTAAATTTTCAACTCTTGAAAATATAAATTATCATTACCATTAACTCAAAGGATGTATCACAGACACTAAATACACATATGTGATAGAAAATAACCCATTTTATTGATTATATTCAAAATTATAATTTTGCCCCTAGAAGTGTATTACAAGTGTTAGCCAATTCTGGCTTCTAGGGCACATATATTTAATAGTCTCAGAAAATGCCAGGAGGTCTCTAGCAGTCGGAAGTATCATGGATCAAATTTCTTCTATAGGAGCACTAGGAAGAATCACGGTTTAGGTGGAGGATGGTTCTCCAAGCGCAACTTAAGCAATGGCTAATGTAGGGGAAGAGAAGGACTAGGGTGGAATTTTTTAGTGTTCAGTCGCTAGTTTCAGAAGAGTTGGATGAGCTCTTGAGTTTTGGAGGTGCCCGTGGGTTGTGCAGGTATTCGAGATAGCTTTGAAGGGGTTTGCTGAGTGCAGAGGGTTTGAAGTGGTATCAATGGTATTCGAGGTGCAGCGGCAGGCTCAGCAGTGTAGCATTGAGTGGTTGGCCTCGAGGGACTCGATGATAGAGTCAGCTTCTATGGCATCAGGTGAACTTCAAATATAGGTGGACCTCTGCAGTAGTGGCTTCACAAGTGGAGAGAAAATTTGGCATGAGTCCAGAGAGTCGATGATGCATAGTTTTAGGTGGAGCGGCATGTGTAGGTGGATAGGTATAGCTCTGAGGAGATCGTATCAGGTGGTACAGCATGTGCTAGTGCAGAAATATTGTAGGTTCTTCAGGAAAGTTCAGAAAAAGTAATGCAGCTGCTAAGTAGAAGGGATCCTGCAATTTTAAGATGGTGCCAAGAAGCAAGCATAGGTCTTCAACGGTGGAGGCAATCATCTCAAAGGCCTCAAGGGTGCACAACAGCTGAAGAGAATTGATGGAGGCAATGTTTGCACAGGTGCTGTCAAGTGCGCAGGGATAGTATGATCGTGCAGAAGGTCATTGTTGAGAGGTTTGCCAAGGCTTGGGAGCACCAAGATGGAGATTACAAGGATTTATGGTGCTCCCGAGCCTTGGGAGGCCATGGGAGGAGTCAAGGGGTTGGCTCTAAGGATTTTAGGGGCTTGATTGGTGCTTCAGAGATCTGGAACATAAGGTGAAGCAAGAAACCAAAGCCAAAAAATCAAAACTATACAAAGAAGATTTTCTACAAGTTAGTCGACTTAGTCCAAAACTGGGTCGACTAAGTCTCAAAGCACAGGCAAAATAGAAAGCTCTACGTTCGAAACTACTGGCACAGCACAAGACTGGCTCGGCTCAGTTTCAGACTAAGCTGACCTAGTGGAACTTAGCCAGCTCAATGCTGAAACTGAGCCGACTCAGTATGCGGGCAGAGTTACGCAAGTGTCTATTTTGGGCTAGGGTCTGAGATGATGCTAGGGGTCTTAAGGCCCGATTTGAAAGGTCTTAAGATGGCTCATTCATGTATGGGTTGGGTCTAGATCCAGAGGATGAGAGCATGGAAGATATGGGTGTATATGGGCTCGGTGAGTGCTTTCATGTATTGGGTTAGCCGAAGAGTTTTTTGATCGGGCCTAATGGCTACGTATAAATACATAGGTTGTATTAGAATTTTAAAAGGTTGAAATCAATACAAACCTTTTCTCCCTCAACTCTCTTCTTCCCTTCTCTCTAGAGTTGCCACCCTAGGGTTCTTGAAGAAGCCCTAGAAAATGGGGTGTCTCCCTCAAGCCCAAGGAGGGAGGTGCCCCATCATAGATCCAGGTGGAGGATTGGTGGTTTACCACCCATAGAGAACATCACAGATTCTTTCAGATCCATGCTAAAGATCAAGAGCTTCCGCAACATGATATCGGTGCTTGTGATGTCAAGAATGATTGGCGTTCGAGTGATATCATGGGTCTACAATTTGGCATCAGAGCTAGGTGACGCCTGGATCGTTGTGGATGGTAATAAGTTTTTCATCCCAAGAAACTTAAAATAAAATATAAAAATATAAAGATTAAGTTTAAAAAAATAAAAATTCTTTGAAGAATTAAAAGAAGTTCAAATGATGATAGTTGAATGCTTGACTTCTTTTTGAATACTTGAGTGATGATGGGGCTCCTTGATTTTTGACTTGATTGCTTCCTCACTTTAATTTATTCTTGCTCTCACTTGCTTGAGGATGATTTATAGTGGAAGAACAAAGGTTAACTTTAAAATCAACTCCTTCTCTTCTCTTTTTAGCTCACTCCATTGGCTTTCTTCAATGAATACTTAATGAAACTATCAAAAAGCTTCTCTTTAATGCTCAAAATATTTTTCTATATATTCTTAATTCATTTTGAAGGTCTTCAAAAGTGATCTAGCCATTAGAAATAAGAAAATAGTCATTGAAAAAAAGTTGGAACTGAAAAAATATAGTTCTAAAAAACTAGCCATTACAGTGAACTTAGTCGACTAAGTTTTTCTGAGTCGACTAAGTCTTAGTCTGCTAAGTGGACAAAACTTGAAAATTTACCTTTCTGTCCAGCTATTATTCTCTGAGACTAAGTCAACTAACTTTTTGATATATTCGACTAAGTCTCCTGGGTCCTGAATTTTTATTTTTCTATGCTTTCTGTCTTCTTTATTCTCCAAGATTGAGTCAACTAACTCTTGGCTTAGTCAACTAAGTTTCGTGCCAAGCATGTCGTGAGGTTTTTAGCAGCTTTTCTTCTTTGAATTTATTTGTAGGCTAGATTTATTTTCTAAACTTGATTTAACTCTCATTAACCATCCTTTTTAAGGTGTGTCAAGTCTACTTTTTCTTCAATGACCTCTTGATTGATGGTCCTCAATTTAATTGATGAAAATCACATAAAGCATTGTGAGCACTTAGAATTTAAACTATACATCCTCAAAAATAATATTAGTAACATAACAAATTATACTCAAAACTCTTTGTCATTATCAAAATCAATCTTTAGGTCAACAAAAATCAGCATCCACATACCCTTCCATTTGCCCCAGAGCTTCTTTGGTTAATATTGATGTGGAAATCCATCACAAGGTTGGGTTGGCTGGAGTTGCACGATGGCGGCAAGTTAGCGATGACAAGATGGGGGCGACCATACCTGCATGAGAAGTCCTCGATTGGAGTTATCTCCAATGGGGATCCTTCAATGCTCAAGTTAGTTTTTCATTCAATAGAAGGAAGTGAAGGAAAATCTTATTTTTTGTCACAGGATCGTCCAGATCTGATTAGATCTGAGGTGGAATTTTCTAAAAAATTTCCTACAATCTGATCAGATCTAAGGGTTCTTTAAATCTGATTGAAGTGATCTGATATTAAATTAAAAAAAATAACTCTAAATAAGGAACATTTGATGTACCTGATTAGAGTAATCTGATTATCTTGACGATGATCCTAATGCTCCTGAGGTCTGGATCGATCCTCGCAAGTGCCTGGCCTCCATTAGAGTCCACTCGGATAGGATCTAGGGCCCTTCTCCTTTTGAATCAAGGCTCTAAAGATTAGATCTGGAATTGATTTAAAAGTTCTTCAAAAACTCCTTTGATGAAGCAGCAATTGTCTCTTAAAACAATGCAACCTTCTTCCTGATCTGGGCACCAATACACTTTGGACAACTCTTAGACTTGTGCACAACTCCTTGGGTGTGGAGTGGGGAGAGAGAGGATTAGAGGGAGGAATGGATGAGAAGAGGGTAGCCTTACAGCATGGTGAAAGAGAGAAGTCCTAGAACCCTAGGCATAGATAGGATTTAAAAAGACCCGACTGTGCCATGTAATGCCACATCACCTCGACCAATCAAATTGTACGATTTAGTCAGATCTTAATCTGATTGGTAGAGTGATGTCACCTGATCCAATCAGGTAAGAGATGCCTCAAACTCTCCATAGGTGGCTTTTGAAAAATATGTCCTAAAGCCAATCATCTAAATAGTAGATGATTGGAATTAGTATATGAATTATCTAATAATAATAGTTATTTGGTTGGTTCATCATTAAAGTTCAATCTTTCTTAAATAAATTTCTAAATTATGATGAAATCCTTAGAACCATAATCAATCGATAAAGGAGGATTTATTTGATGGTTCTTAAATTATTCAGGACCAAATGATAAGTTATTAACAAAGATAATAACTTATCGAGTGTAGATCACTATATGCCATATAAGTTGGTTGTCCTTGTAACCAAGTGGTGTGGAGACATTGGTATGGCATCTAGGTGAGATGTAGGAGTACATCTATACTGAACGTGACCAATGTAGCACTCTACTGTCAAGAGTAGATAGCTAAGAACAATGGGTATAAGTATCCCTCCGATCTGAGATCACCACGGTGACTTGCAAGCAACTTATTGTACTTTGGTGCCGGACTGCCTGTATTTCTAATATAGGTTCGAAAGATTTTTGGGTACAGTCAAGTACTTGCAAAGTCGGTGTGTGAGTCAAGATGGGATTAACCATTCCTGATTAACTTTAGGACAAGATTGACTCACTATGTTTTAATTTAGCAAAACCTGGACCTGGGTAATCCTTGTAAGGTGTCACGAGATTTGTAAAATTTTAAGGCACAATAGAGATGACTTGTATGAGTATTTGATAGCGTACGCAAAGTTATCTTAAGCATTATTGATCAAAGAGATGAATTATATGGTAACCATGGGCTAGAGTTCTAAGAATATTGCTTTGCATACATTCGACCTATCCAGATATCGGGTACCATTGCTAGATGGTCATTTTGATTAGTACAAAAATCGGTTTCTATGCTATAGGCATAGATTCAAACCTATGGGATGATACATATTAGAGCTTGTAAGATGATCATATGGTTAATCAATGATTGAGAATCGTTCTAAGTTCAATCTGTCAATAAGATTGATGTTTGACCTAATGCAAGTGTTGCAGGAGGATCAATTAGCAATTAAATTACTAATTGGCTCAATCAGATTGAGCAATCATGCTGAGATCAAGTCTAATTGAATTAGATTCAATTAGAACTGATTTGAACTTAATTAGATTAAGTCTAGTTGGTTTATTAGATAAGATAATTGCAAGAAAGAATAATTTCTTGTTTGACTAGAACTTGGGTGCACCTGATTGACTTAGGATTTAAATTAGATTTTAATCTTAATTTAATCTAATTTAATTGGGCACCTAGTTGGACTAGGATCACCCTTAATTGGGTTGCATTTAATTTGATTTAAATATGATTTAAATTAGATTCAAATCTATTTTGATCCAGTCAAATAAGAGGAGTCCCAGTTGGACTGGGACTCTCTCTTCTTTCTTGCGCCAATTAAGACTCTCTCTTCTTTCTTGCGCCCATGAAAGCCCATGCCCACCTAAAAGTTTTCAGATCTTTGCGTGAGTTTTCTCAAGCCGATGAGAGGTCCCCATGCCCCAAATCTAATTTGATTTGATTTTATATTTGACTTGGTCTAACAAGGAAAGAGGTTTGACTTATTTCCTTTTCAAAGAGTCCCTCGAATCCTAATCTGTTCCTCCCTTTTTTTGAATATCCCACGCCCCACCTTTTAATTTGGTCCTCCCTCTTTTCTCTTGTTTGGTATGTGGGTTTCTCTCCTCCATGCAGCAAAAATAGGAGAGGGGGCATCCAACTTGGTACGTGGGTTTCTCTCCTCCACGCAGCAAAAATAGGAGAGGGGGCATCCAAGAGTTGGACGCCCCCTAAGACTCCGTAACTACCTTGTTGTAAATCCCTTAAGATTAGGAATTTGACCAAGTCTTTCCTTCTCTTGTGCTGCCTCCTATTTGATTTGAGGAGGGCGTGAAATCACCAAGATTTTGTACGTGGAGATCTGAAGAGAGAGGCTTGGAGGCATGGAGATTTGAGGCACCAACAACCTTGGTGAAGGTCCTTTTCTTTTGGACATCAATTGTTGATGTCTTGATAAAAGACAAAGGTAAGAAATTGTCTTCTCTTTGTACTTTGTCTTATGGTTTTCTTTCTCCTTAATTTTGTGAAGATTTTATATGATGAAATCTGAGAAAGAGAGGGATTGGGAGTGGTGATTGCATGCTCCAAGGAGTTCGGGCAAGCTAATACCTCTTTGGACATGATTTGATCATGTCCTGATGACTGAAGGAGAAGAGAACAAAAGTCTTCTCTTAAGGTTTCTATGAGAACCCTTCTTCTCCTTAATTTTGTAGGAATTTTCTTAGAATAAAATCATAGATGTTAGATCTAGAAACATAAGAAAAATCCCAGAGGAGAAGATCTCCTCTTGTCCTAGCATAGAGATATTTTTAAGACATCAACCGTTGATGTCCTGAAGGAGAAGATTTATCTTCTCTTAGGATTTATTTTTTCTTATTATTATTTTTTTGATTTATGGGAGATCCAAAGGGTTGGATTCATTCCTTATTCTTTCTCATGTTCTTCATCTCTTTGAGTGTCCAAGAGATCTAAAGAATAAATATTTCATTAACCCTCTGGAGGGATCCACGAGAAGCTAGCACTTCGAATGAATCTTCGTTTGACGAACCTTCGATCTATGTTGCAGATTCGTATGGATCACCTATAGAGGTCGGATGCTTGTGCGACTCCTAAAGCAACAACAGATTCAACCATGGAGTTCTTGACCCATGCAAAGGTAAGAGATCTGATCTCTTGGTGATCTAGATGCATCTAGAATTATTCTAGATCTAGGTATTGATATGATCAATACCATTTATGATTAATTTAATTTTAGATTTATATTTGCATCATAACATATTATGGATTCTTGATGTAGGCTTTTGTAATTTGATTACATGCTTGTTGTAGATTAAATAGTTTAATCTATGTCTTTCACTGCTCTATATTTCAAAAAAGTTTTGAAATCTATGCATGAAAGCTTACATGTTTCTCAATAGTGGTGTTGGTGCAGAATATAGTTGACGTTGGATCGAGCTAGAGTTAGGGAAGAAGAGGTCACCGTCGGTGACCTGCAAAATAAAGTTCCATTTGGAGTCGGTGGTGGTGGCTCCGGCAGGATCCTGTGATGATCAAGTCAGCTCTTCTGGCCAACAGAAATGGAGTGCTCAGCCAAGAATTTAGCAAAATTTTGGGAAGGAGAAGAAACCTTAGGAAAATTGTATCTAGAGATTCCTTTTTATAGACAGAGCTTGTATAGCTATAACCGTTCGGTAGTGGGCCGCTCGAGGCCATGTAGAATTTATTACCATAATCGTCTGATAGTGGGCCGCTTGGAGCCACGTGGAATTTATTATGGAGAGAGGTGTCTTTCGTTCATTGAGATTTAATAGTCAAAGTTTGGAGAAAGCAGGCATTGATTGGTGAAGAGCTTTGACATATGTCAATTTTAGAGGAGTTCGGACTCCTAAAGGGAATATGGCTAGAAGAAATACTACTAAAAATTTGAAAGTAATCTATTGGAGAAATCCAGATGGAGTTTGACTGATGGAGAAGTCCAGAAGGAGTCTGACTGGTGGAGATGTTCGGTTGAAGGAGAAGTCCGGAAGGAGTTTGGCTCTTGGAGAAATTCGACTGCTGGAGGAATCCAACTGAAGGAGAAGTCCAAACAGAGTTCTGCTCCTGGAGGAATCCAACTGAAGGAAAAGTTTGGAAGAAGTTTGGCACCTGAAGGAATCCGACTGCTGAAGGAATTCGACTGAAGGAGAAGTTTGAAAGAAGTTTGGCTCCTAGAGGAATCTAACTAAAGGTGATGTCCAGAAGGAGTTCGACTGCTGGAGGAATTTGACTAAAAGAAAATTTTGAAAGAAGTTTGGCTCCTAGAGGAATGTAACTGAAGGTAAAGTTCGGAAGGAGTTCGGTTGCTGAAGAAATTTGACTGAAGGAGAAGTCTGAAAGGAGTTCAACTCCTAGAGAAATCTAATTGAAGAAGAAGTTCGAAAGAAGTTTGGCTCTTGGAGGAATCCGACTGAAGGTGAAGTCCAGAAGGAGTTCGGCTACGGGAGGAATTTGACTGAAGAAGAAATCTGAAAGGAGTTTGGCTCCTGGAGGAATATGACTGAAGGTGAAGCCCAGAAGGAGTTCGACTGCTGAAGGAATTTGATTGAAGGAGAAGTTCTAAAGAAGTTTGACTGCTGGAAAATTTTTGATTGAAGCTCTTCTATGATTATCAGTTACATTAGGCTAAGTACGAGACTGGACTTCGGCTGGAGCAGATTTTATCCCCAATAATATTCCTCCCACTTCCAAGTTCGAAATTCGAAGGAAGGGAGTACCAAAAAAGATGACTACCAAAGTTCTTTTTTGGGCTCTGCATCCATTGAGGTTGAAGCTCGAGGAAGATCTTATCTTCCATGGAGGTTGAGAGAGATTTTATCTTCTTTTGAAGTTGAAGCTCGAGAAAGATCTTATCTCCTATGGAGGTTGAAGGAGATTCTATCTTCTTTTGAAGTTGAAGCTCGGAGGAGATCTTATCTTCAGGTTGTATTTCATCCCTATTTAAGTTAAAGCTCGGGGGATCTTATCTTCAGTCGAGATTGTGGGAGATCTTATCTCCTATTGAAGTTGAAGCTCGGAGAGATCTTATCTCCAGTCGAGGTTGTAGGAGATTCTCTTCTTTTGAAGTTGAAGCTCGAAAGTGATCTTATCTCCAGCCAAGCTTGTAGGAGATTTTATCTTCTTTTGAAGTTGAAAGCTTGGGGAGATCTTATCTCCAATCGAGATTGTAGAAGATTCTATCTCCTAATTGAAGTTGAACCTCAGAAAAGATCTTATCTCTAGCCGAGATTGTAGGAGATCTTATCTCCTATTGAAGTTGAAGCTCAGGAGAGATCTTATCTCCAGTTAAGGTTGTAGGAGATTTTATCTTTTGTTGAGGTTAAAGCCCAGGAGAAATCTTATTTTCAGATGTGGTTGTAGGAGATCTTATCTCCTTTTGAAGTTGAAGCTTGAGAGAGATATTTATCTCCTATTGAGGTTGAAGGAGATTCTATCTTCTTTTGAAGTTGAAGCTCGGAGGAGATCTTATCTCCAGTCGAGGTTCTAGGAGATTCTATCTTCTTTTGAAGTTGAAGCTCGGGAGAGATCTATCTCCAATCGAGTTTGTAGGAGTTCTATCTCCTGTTTAAGTTGAAGCTCGAGGAGACTTATGTCTAGTTGAGATTGTAAGAGATCTTATCTCCTATTGAGGTTGAAGCTCGGGGGAGATCTTATCTTCAGCCGAGGTTGAAGAGATCTTATCTCTTTTGAAGTTGAAGCTCGGAAGAGATCTTATCTTTTATTGAGGTTGAAGGAGATTCTATCTTCTTTTGAAGTTGAAGCTCAAAGGAGATCTTATCTCCAACCGAGGTTGTAGGAGATTCTATCTTCTTTTGAAGTTGAAGCTCGAGGGAGATCTTATCTCCAGCTGAGATTGTAGGAGATCTTATCTCCTATTAAGGTTGAAGCTCAAAAGAGATCTTATCTCCATCAGAGGTTGTAGGAGATCTTATCTTCTATTAAAGTTGAAGCTCGAAGAAGATCTTATCTCTAGTTGAGGTTGTAGGAGATCTTATCTCCTATTGAAGTGTTGGGATCATTGGTACGGCCTCTCCCTCCATCTTGTCTTATATCGATGAGATCTTCGATTTGCTCATGTTAGGATGAGGTTCTCCTTCTGTTCCTAACATGGCTACTTTTAATAGGTTCTTTCCTATCATCACATAGTTTTTACACCAAGAAACAACAATGTTGAGATGGAGGAGTTTTATTGAAGGAAAATTACTGATAGTACATTCTTAAATTTTTTAAAGTCCAAGATCGTGGGAGCATTGTTCCTCCAAGCTCCTTCAGGAGATAAGCTCCGAGCCGGACGACCTCCTCTATTTCATATGGGTCTTCCTAATTTGGGATAAGCTTCCCCTGGCGCTGAGGCTGAGAGATGGCAGCTCGCCAAATACTTAGTCCCCAAGAGATAGTATTGATGATGTTGAGAGGTGGCCGATCTCCTTGTTGTTCCTCCCTCCTTGATGGTTCGGGCTGTGATAGTGGCCTTAGCTGATCTTCTCTTGCTTCAAGCTGGTATCTGAGACATCGACCTAGCCGACCTCTCCTGATGAGCTCCTCGATCTCATCCTGGAGCTGAATGCATTCTTCAGTATCATGGCCATGATCATGATGATACAAACAGTACTTGCTTCTATTGCACTTGTTTACAAGAGATCATAATTCTCCTTCTGGGGGGAGAACTTCTTCGTGCCCTTCTATTGGTGCTTCTTTGACGATGAGCTTGAAGAGGAGTTTGAGTTCGCTTGTGCTCGGGGGGAGTCTGTGAGCATGGCTGAACTTCATTCAACCCTCTATCAGTTGCGGGTTTATTAGACCTACCCGCCTGCCACTCTCTTATGGCTTTCTCATCTTTCAATTTGAAGGCTTCTTTCACTCGGGTATATCCCTCAGCCTGAGCTAGTAGATTGGCATTACTCCTAGGATACTTCTTCTCCAGGAAGAACAGCAAATCGTTCTTCTGAAGGTCATCCTTAAGTGCGGCCATTGCAACAGACTGGTCCAAGTTTTGGATCTCCAATGCAGTAGTATTAAACTAGATGACGTAAGCCTGGATAGGCTCTCCCTCCTACTTGATATTCATCAAGAAATTCGAACCTCGGTGCGGACGTTGGCTACTGACGAAGTGAGTCATAAATTGATGGCTCATCTGGTCAAAGGTGAAGATCGCACCCGACTTCAATATCGAGTACCAATTTCTTGCTGCTTCCTTTAAGATAAATGAAAAAACTCGACATAAGATGGCGTCTAGTGCACCATGGAGCAGCATCATAGTCTGAAAAGCCTCCAGGTGATCGACCAGATCAGAAGTTGCATCGTAGCTTTCAAATTGGGAAAGCTTAAAGTTCGGCAGAATGGGCTCTTGCATAATTTGGGAAAAGAAAAGGAGATCAGTGCAGACGTCGTCATGGTGAGCTGGGGCGACATGGCAGAGTTCCTCAATCCATCGATTCATCTTTTATAGTTTTTGATCGAGGACGTCATCTCAATCGTAGATCTTGGAAGACTTCCAACTATAGATGGAGAAGATCTCTTCTAAAGAAGAATCATGGTCCGAACAAGGATCTTTTGCTCTCTATTTCCTCTTCCTAGGGAGGACGGGTATGCTAGCCCAAGAGCTCCTCCTTGAGATCGATTTTTGACATCTCGATGGTGGGTTTTCTAGTGGAACCACCATCGGGGGTTGCCGCATGGTCTGCCCCATTTTGATAAGGTCTTAAACCCGATGCATCAGCAGGTTAAACTACTCTGAATCTATCATGGCTGTGGGTAGATGAGGAGTTTCAAGCATCGGCGATGGAGCAGGAATGAATGGATCTAGCTCAGATATGGCAGCGAAAGTGGTAGATCTTTGGATAGTTATCTTCTTTAGAGGCATTTTTTGAGATTGAGGGAGAGGATGGAGATGAACCTTGAAGAAGAAGATCCACAGGGTCAATTGAGCACTCCTTGAAGAATAAGGGTACCTCAGGAACGTTTGGGCCCTCCTTCTTGCATCAATCCTATTGGTGCAGAATCTGGTTGACGCCAGATTGAGCTGAAGTTGGGAAAGAAGAGATCTCCATCGGTGATCTATAAAATAAAGCCCCATCTGGAGTCGATGGTGGTGGCTCCGGTAGGACCCTCTGATGATTAAGTCAGCTCTTTTGTCCAACAGAAATAGAGTGCTCAGGCAAGAATTCAGTTGAATTCTGAAAAGAAGAAGAGAGCTTTAAAAAAATATATTTGGAGGATCCCTTTTTATAGATGGAGCCTGTATAGCCATAACCGTCTGGTAGTGGGCTGCCCGGGGCCACGTGGAATTTATTACCATAACCGTCTAGTAGTAGGCCACTCGAGGCCACGTGAAATTTATTACAGAGAGAGGTATCGTTCATTCGTTGAGAATTAATAGTCAATGTTCGGAGGAAGCAAGCGTTGGTTGGTGAAGAGCTTTGACATATATCAATTCCAGAGGAGTTCGAACTCCTAAAGAGAATACGGCTAAAGGAATACTATATGAAATCTAAAAGTAATCCGCTGGAGAAATTCGGATGGAGTTTGACTAATGGAGAAGTCTAGAAGAAGTCTGATTGGTGGAGAAGTGCGATTAGAGAAGAAGTTCGAAAGAAGTTCGACTCCTGAAGAAATCTAAATACTGGAGGAATCTGACTGAAGGAGAAATTCGAAAGAAGTTTGGCTTCTAGAGGAATTCAACTGAAGGAGAAGTTCAGAAGGAGTTTGGCTTCTGAAAGAATTCGATTGAAGGAGAAGTCTAAAAGAAGTTTGGCTCCTGAAGAAATGCGATTGAAGGAGATGTTCGGAAGGAGTTCGGCTCCTGGAGGAATCCGACTAAACATGAAGTCTGAAAGGAGTTCGATTGCTAAAAAAATTTGATTGAAGAAGAAATCTGAAAGGAGTTTGGCTCCTAAAGGAATCTGACTGAAGGTGAAGTTCAGAAGGAGTTCGACTACTGGAGGAATTTGACTGAAGGAGAAGTCCAAAAGAAGTTTGGCTCTTGGAGGAATCTGACTGAAGGAGAAGTCTGAAAGGAGTTTGGCTCCGGAAGAAATTTTACTGAAGGAGAAATCCGGAAGGAGTTCGACTCCTGGAGGAATATGACTGAAGGTGAAGTTCGAAAGGAGTTTGATTGCTGGAGGAATTTGACTGAAGGAGAAGTTCGGAAGGAGTTCGACTACTGTAGAATTTTTGATCGAAGCTCTTCTATGATTATCAGTTACATTAGGCTAAGTACCAAACTGAAGTTCGACGGGAGCAAAGTTTATCCCCAACATGTGGTACCAGAGTATCTAGGTTCTTTTATAATATGATCATGTTTGCATTAGATTAAATCTAAAAATTAAAATTAATTAAATATCGCACATACTGCCATAAGGTTGTCTTGTTGTAAGGCTAACACCTTACAATGAAAAGGTTGTCCTAGCATGTACTGATCCAAGAAACCTAAGTCATAAATGTGTTAGATGTGATCTAAAGTGATTTATGATTTATTTTTAGATTTTAAATTTAATTTTAAATGATTTATGATCTGATCCATATGATGTATTTTATATTTAGATCTAGGTCCTCTTATTGCATATGTTGATATGTAATTTTTATTTTGAATCTAGAATGTATATGTATGACATATTTATTTCGCAGAATTTAAATTGAGAACTTACTTTCTACAAAATCCTAGATTCAAAATCCTAGGATATAATCTAAATAATCAAATAAATCAAATCTAAAATCATGTATTGAATATGATTCAATGTAAATTATTTATAATTTAAAAATATTTTAAATAATAAAATCAGAAACTTGTTCTGAGGTTCCATAAATCCAAACTTTGAATTTAATTAAGAATTAAGTGATTGTTTAGGATCTAGGTTTATGATTTGAAGATCCTAAGGTAATTTCATAAAACTTGGGTTAAAGGTTAAATGGTTTAGTTTTAATCAGGTCTTTAACTGGGTTAGATCTAGGGTTATATTAAATATGGACTTAGTTAAGAAACTGATCAAATCTAATTAATAGTTAATTAGAATTAGGTCATTTCTTTTCTATGGATCATTTCAATAGTTACAGTTGATCAAAGTTTATATATCTAATAAATGGACTCGATCGTGTTCCAATGGTCGAGCCCGAGTCTTTAGGCAGACCAAATCAAAACTAACAAATCAATTAGTGTCTAAGGTAAGTCTAGCATTCTAGATCGGTGGTTTTTAATTGGCAGCTCGCTTACCTGACCATTTCTAATGGTGTCTAAGGCAATCCTTGGCAGACCCTCCCATCGATCTCACTTTCCTAGCCAATGTGGTTAATCAGATTTCGATTAGGTTGCTTATTGATTCAAGCTAACCCATGTCACATAGGAAATTAGTAAGACTAATTTCATTCAATGAGACTGATCTACGTGCCTATAGATCGAAATTGATCCTAGTCCTAATTAGTGACTTATGAAGTCAGTGGGAGGACTTGACTTGGTGAAGTCAATGGGAGCAAGTTGGTCTATATTCTTTCTATTTTTAAATCACTAATAGTTTAAATCCTCTAAAATTATTAGGTCCTTAAAATGATAAAGTTATGGGGATAACTGAGTCATAGCCTTCCATTAAGGTATTTGACAATGGATCCATTAACTCAATAATCATTGGAGAACCTTAGGCTTGGTGCTTGTTGACTAATGGAATTATCATTCATCATGACTTGAATGTGTCTCTCTAATAGTGGTTAGGTTGACTAACCATAGTTGGGCTTAATCATTCATTAGTTAGATACACCAAGTATGCTCATGTTAATGGTTGGACCTAATCGGATCTTTACAGTGGTGGCCATAGCCTACCGATTAGATTTTTGGGGCAAAATTAAATTACTAGAAGTTGTTTGAAAAAATAATTGGTTATGAACCTATCCTTAGATGTACATGGGTTGATCAACCATAGTTTGGCTTGTGCATAGTCTATGTGGATTCTAGTATCTACTAGAAAATTAAAGTAATTCTCCGAATTGGAGGTAGAGGCTACCAATTTGAATAAAATAGCGGAAGAACCTTTAGATTAAAGTCCAAGTCTTTAGGCTTAATATAATTCATATATTTAGGTCAATATTCTCTTTTCTCAAATTAAGGCTAAACCCTAATTGCTCCTATCACTATTAGATAGTGATGACTTATGGGACCCAACTTCGATAATTAGTATCAAGAGTTAAATTTGGTTCAGCAGTATGAATGGATTCGTACTGAGGCTTCTAAGTCCAATCAAAACAATTAGTCCAAGGTTAACCCAAATCAGGCAGAAGATTTGTCTTACTTTTCTTGACCACAACAGGCTGAACAAGAGAAAGGAGCAAAAGTTGCTAATTAAAGATGTTATATGATAACACCTTAAAATTTTTTTGTAAATAATTCTACTACATGGATATTAGATGTTGGTAGTCTTATGCAATTTGTTGCAAAGACTACAACTAAGTGGGATATTTGAAAATGATGAGAAATACTTGAACGTTGGGGATGAAAGTCTTGTTCCAATCCTAGCTTTAGAATTTGTCAAGCTTATTTTCAATAGATGTCATTTTGAGTGATTGTCACTATTATCCATCGTTTATGGTAAATATGATCTCTGATGGTCGTTTGATCAGATATTGTTATCATTTATCAATAAAGAAGATTGTTGTGATATTATTGCAAATAATATTATAATAATACATGAATAATAAAGAAATGATATTTAATATTTATACAGCCTGTTAAGTATAATGTACACACCCAAGTTAGATTATATCATGAATATCTATCTTTGGTATTATAGGCTTAGTCATCTTGAGAAGAACAAAATAAATTGGTTAGCTTGAGAGGGAAACCTCGATATCAGTGATTATGAATCATTGATAACCTATGAATCTTGTTTTCTTGAGAAGATGACAAAGTCACCTTTTACTGAAAAAGGTGAAGGAGCCGATAAAGTTCTAAGTCTCATACATAGTGATGTATATGGACATTTGAACTTAAGTGCCAAAGGAAGATATTAGTATTTCATTATAGACGACCTATTTGGGCATGGGTGCATCTGGCCTGAATCATTTGAAATATTCAAATGATTCAATAATGAAAAAAAGAAAACAAACTGGAAAGGATATTGAAACTCTTTGATTAGATCGAGGCAAATACTTATCCAGTGAGTTTGTCACATATCTAAAAGAGAATTGGATTCTCTCTTAGTGAATTTTTTTTTCGAACATAGTGTATCTGAAAGGAGAAAATTAAACTTTGTTAGACTTGGTTCAATCCACTAGACGGTTCACTTATCTGCGTGTTTCAGGGTTGTGCTCTTATGGCTACTAGTTTTACTCTGAAAAAGGTTCTGAGTAAATCGGTCACATAGATTCCATATGGGATATGGATCGGATGTAGACCTAAACTCTCTCACTTTTGGGTTTGGAGTTGATCGACCTATGTCATATATTTGCACACAGATAAACTTGGATCCTAGTCCAATAAGTATTTAAGGGTTATTAATTATACTATGCTAAAGAACATAAGATGTTCATCAGCAGTAGGGCATTCCTTTTGGAAAAGAGTTCCTTAGAGATGAAACTGAAGCCTACCAAGTTGAACTTGAAAAAGTTTGATTGGTAAAAAAGAACTGACGTAATCTAGTAAACCTATAGAATCGAATTTGATTAGATCAAATTTAGAGCCCATTAAAGTATCACCTTTAAGGAGATCCAGTAGAGTACCGCATTAGCTGAATAGATACTTTAGTATCTAGATTTGGGATGGCGATCCTGTTGAGCTCGATGATAACAATAAGAATCCGATCACCTATAGGGATATAATGCAGTGATTTGACTCTAAGAAGTGGCTTGGAGCCACATGATCCAAATTGAAGTCTATGAAAATTAAAAGTGTATGGACACTAGTTGATTCATCTGAAGGGATAAATTCTATTGGGTGTAAATAGATTTTCAAAAGGATCAGAGTAGCGTAGACGGGAACGTAAAGACCTTAAAGCCTATTTCGCTATTACCTCAGAATCAGAACATACATTTTGAATATATACCTTTGTTATGAACAAAGACAAATTTTGCATTTGTAATTAGACAAAACATTCTATAGTGTTATCCTTGTGTTGTCTGTGGATGAAATTCTCTTAATCGAGAATGAAATTCCAGCATTATAGAGAATAAAGATTTAGCTGTCATCTTATTTTTTCATGTACGTGAGCAGACATGGTATACCCATAAGAGGTACTAAGCAGAAACCAATCTGATCCAAATGAGCGCCACTGGAAGATTGTATAGACAATCCTTAAGTATTTGAAAAATACTAAGGTCCAATGACTCAAATATGGTTGTACTGATTTAAAACATGTGGATGTTTTAATTTCAGTCAGAACAAGATGACAACTAGAGAATGTTGGCTCATATCCTAATTGTAGGAGCAATCTACTAGAAAGGTTCCAAGCAGGATACTTTAGCCTATTCAGTTAGTGATGTAGAGATATCGTGGCATATGATGCTGCCGTGTAAGCTGTATAGTTGCTGAGGTTCATTAGTAGGTTGGAAGTGGCACCCTCCACCGATGGTCTAGTGCTATCGTAGCACTGGAGCCATAGCTCAAACTAAAAAATCGAAGAACCAGCATATTCTACATTGCTATCACCTTTGATTTTTTATCTGGGTGACGTCGATCTTTAGAAGATCGACAGAAAAGGAGAACTTGACCGACCCATTTGCTAGGGCCTCAAAACTAAGAAGTTCTATGAACTCAAGTGAAAGATAGAATATTTGATATCATTCTGATTGGCTTTAGTTCAAGTGGGAGTTGTTGGAAAATGTGTCCTAAAGCCAATCATCTAAGTAGTAGATGATTGGAATTAGTAAATGAATTATCTAATAATAATAGTTATTTGGTTGGTTCATCATAAAAGTTCTATCTTCATTAAATGAACTCCTAAATTATGATGAAGTCCTTAGAACCATAATCAATCGATAAAGAAGGATTTATCGGATGGTTCTTAAATTGTTCACGACCAAATGATAAGTTATTAATAAGGATAATAACTTATCGAGTGTAGATCGCTGTATGCCGTATGCATTGGTTGTCCTCATAACCAAGTGGTGTGAAGACATTGATATGGCATCTAGGTGAGATGTAGGAGTATATCTGCACTGAACGCGACCAATGTAGCACTCTACTGTCAAGAGTAGCTAGCTAAGGCCAATGGATATAAGTGTCCCTCCAATCTGACATCACCATGATGACTTGCTAGCAACTTACTGTACTTTGGTGCCGGACTATCTGTATTTTTAATATAGGTTTGAAAGATTTCTGGGTATAGTCAAGTACTTATAAAGTCGGTGTGTGTGTCAAGATGGGATTGACCACTCTTGATTAACTTCAAAACGAGAATGACTCGCTGTGTTTCAATTTAGCAAAACCTAGGCCTGGGTAATCCATGTGAGGTGTCATGAGATTTGTAAAATTTTGAGACACAATAGAGATAACTTGTATGAGTGTTTGTCAGCATACTCAAAGTTGTCTTGAGCATTATTGATCATAGGGATGAATTATACGGTAACCATGGGCTAGGATTCTAAGAATATTACTTTGCATACATTCGACCTATCCGGACGTCGGGTACCATTGCTAGATGGTCATTTCGATTAGTATAGGGATCAATTTCTATGCTACCAACTTAGGTTCGAACCTATGGGGTCACACACATTAGAGCTTGTAATCGATCAGATGGTTAATTAATGATTGAGAATCGTTCTAAGATCAATTCATCAATACGATTGATGTTTGACCTAATGCAAGTGTTGTAGGAGGATCGATTAGCAATTGGATTGCTAATTGGCTCAATCTGATTGAGCAATCAAACTGAGATTAAGTTTAATTGAATTAGATTCAATTAGAATTAGTTTAAACATAATTAGATTAAGTCTAGTTGGTTTATTAGATAAGCCAATTGCAAGAAAGAATAATTCATTATTTGACTAGGACTTAGGTGCACCTGATTGACTTAGAATTTAAGTCTAATTTAAATCTTGATTTAATCTAATTTAATTAGGCTCCTAGTTGGATTCAGATTATCCTTAATTGAGTTGCATTTTATCTAATTTAAATATGATTTAAATTATGTTCAAATCTATTTTGACCTAGTCAAATAAGAGGAGTCCCAGTCAACTGGGACTCTCTCTTCTTTCTTACGCCCACGAAAGCCCATGCCCACCTAAAAGTTTTCAGATCTTTGCATTAGTTTTCCCATGCCAATGAGAGGTCCCCACACCCAAAATCTAATTTGATTTGGTTTTATGTTTGACTTGGTCTAACAAGGAAACAGGTTTGACTTATTTCCTTTGCAAAGAGTCCCTCGAATCCTAATCTCTTCCTCCCTTCTTTTGAATATCCCATGCCCCACCTTTTAATTTGGTCATCCCTCTTTTCTCTTGTTTGGTACATGGGTTTCTCTCCTCCATAAAGCAAAAATTGCAGAGGGGGAATCTAACAAGAGGGGGCATCCAAGAGTTGGACGCCCCCTAGGACTACATAACTACCTTGTTGTAAATCCCTTAAGACTAGGAATTTGACCATGTCTTTCCTTCTGCCTCCTATTTGATTTGAGGAGGGTGTGAAACCACTAGGATTTTGTACGCGCAGATCTGAAGAGAGAGGCTTCGAGGTGTGGGGATTTGAGGTGCCAACAACCTTGGAGAAGGCCCTTTTCTTTTGGACATCAATTGTTGATGTCTTGATAAAAGATAAAGGTAAGAAATTATCTTCTCTTTGTACTTTGTCTTATGGTTTTCTTTCTTCTTAATTTTGTGAAGATTTTATATGATAAAATTTGGAAAAGAGAGGGAGTGGGAGTGGTGATTGCATGCTCCAAGGAGTTGAAGCATGCTAATTCCTCTTTGGACATGATTTGATCATGTCCTGATGATTGAAGGAGAAGAGAAGAAAGGTCTTCTCTTAGGGTTTCTATGAGAACCCTTCTTCTACTTAATTTTCTGGGAATTTTCTTAAAATAAAATCAGAGATGTTAGATCTATAAATATAAGAAAAATCCTATAGGAGAAGGTCTTCTCTTATCCTAACATAGAGATGTTTTCAGAACATCAACCATTGATGTCCTGAAGGAGAAGATTTGTCTTCTCTTAGGATTTATTTTTTCTTATTATTATTTTCTGATTTAAAGGAGATCCAAAGGATTGGATTCCTTCCTTATTCCTCCTTATGTTCTTCATGTCTTGGAGTGTCTAAGAGATTCGAAGAACAAGTATGTGATTAACCATCAGGAGGGATCTTGGAGAAGCTAGCACTTTGAGCGGATCTTTATTCGATGAACCTCCAATCTGTGTTACAGGTTCGTGTGGATCATCTGTAGAGGTCGAAAGCTTGTGTGGCTCCAAAGACAATAGTGAATTCGACCGCGGAGTTCTTGACCCATGCAAAGGTAAGAGATCTGATCTCTTGGTGACCTAGATGAGATCTAAGATTAGATCTAGAGTTATTCTTGATCTAGGTATTGATATGATCAATACTACTTAGGATTAATTTAATTTTAGATTTATATTTGCATCATAACATGTTATCGATTCTTGATGTAGAGTTTTGTAATTTTATTACATGCATGTTGTAGATTAAATAGTTTAATCTATGTCTTCTATTGCTCTATACTTTGAAAAAGTTTTGAAATCTATGCATGAAATCCTACATGTTTTTTTACAGTGGCACCATAGATGGATAAGCCCAACTTCTTTGGTGCCTAAGAGTCTATCTCTATCAAACATCCCTAGAGTCCCATCTGTATGGGACTCCATCTTATCCATATGGGGCACACACCTAGGGTGGCGTGCATCCTCTCTCTTTCCTCTTTTAGTAGGGGGACAAGAGCCCTAGGTTTTCTCCAATAGGCGCATGCCACATGGCCCTTTGTCCAAGTGTCTAGGATCAACAGTTAACCAATGTCCGAAACTAGAAAATGGCAGGTGACAGGAATTGGAAAATGGTGTCTTAAAAGCATCTAAAAAATTAAGACAATCCTTTTTTGGCCTAGACAAACTCCAGTCAGACTAAGATAAGGTTCCTGAGTGAGCCCAAATAATTTTGGCTCAGTTTAGATGAACCAGAATGATTATAGAAGGAGAATATTAGGCTCAATCATATGCTAGCATGATTTTCTTAAACCTAATTAGATCTAATCCAAATCAACTAAACTAAGTTAGCCCAATTGATAACATCCAGATCCAAAGCCTTATTTGTGTGATCCAATTAGGTTCAGTTCTATATGATAATGAGATACGTTATGATCTCCATCATCGACATCATTAAACACCTTTCGATGGACTAAAATTTCTTTTATTCATACAATCATAATGATCAATCATCAAGATCATTCTAATTGCTCCCAAAATTTTCTAGTGACACCTAGCAGTGTATGGTGGCAAGCCATTAGAATTGAAAATGAATCTCTTGGTTCAGTTACTTGTGTGATTGGGTACTTCTTGATGGAACTAGATCTAGGATTTCATAGGTAGATCTTAAAACTTTTTCAAGATCTTATAGTAAAAGACTTAAATAAATCTAAAATTTATTTAAATAATCATGTAAATATCTAGATCTCAGATCTATTACATAATTATGGTATAATATTAAATTAAAATCAAATAAGAAAGAAAAATGTTGATCAAATCAACCTAGATCTACACTACAACAAATGCCGGTATGAAGTTTATAGATCAGATCTATTACCTGAGCAAGTTTAGATGTTCTAACATATTGATCCAGACATGAGGATGAAGTCATGAGCTGCACACAAATCTAGCCTCTAGGAGTCATCCACACGAGCCTACGATCTCTAATCTGAAGTCCGATGCAGGAAATCAGCATAGCATGCTAGTACTGTGCTGATCATTCTTTGATGATCGATCCGATGCTCCCTTCTTCAAAATTTGGACTCTCCAAAATATGAGAAGGAAGATGAGAGTTTGTTGATCTGAGACTCTCTCAAAAAAACTCAAAAGAAAGGAGGAGAGATTGAAAATAAAATATCCCTAGAAGAAGACCCTCTTCTTCTTCTCTTTTCTCTTACCTAGACACCTAGTTTGATGCCTATGAAACCCCTATGCCCAAGGACCCTCTTCCTCTATTTTTTGTACACCCCAAAAATCTCCAAAATCTCTATATTCTATAAAAGGATTAGAATAAAATTCATCCAATAAATAGGATAAAAGAAGAGTCCAAGTTAGGTCAAATTTTTAGACTAGAAATATCCAAACAAGGAAAGTTTTTGGGGCACCCAACTCTTGGGTGCCTCCTCCACAATTTTTGGTGTGGACTAGCAAGAGAGGGTGCACAAAATAGAATATTATTTTCATGGAATAAGAAAAGAATTAATTAAAATAGGGGGCATCACTCAAGGAAAGATGTTTTGGTCAACAAGGATTCTATCTCATAGAATCCTAAGCAAAACTAATTCCTCCTTTGACTTGGTCTTCCACCTAACTTTCAAATATGACTTGAAGGGAGAGAGGGGGTGTGGAAATTAGGAAGAAAGAGATTTTTCATGAAAAATACCTAAAAAATAGGTATGGGGGGCGTTGGGACCAAGGTGGTGCAAGGAGATAAGGAGTCCTAGTCACATTAGGACTCCTATTTTGACTTGGTCAAACAAGATCTTTTAACCAAATAAAATCAAGATTAAACCAACCAAATTAAATAAGGCCCTAACCTATTTAAGAACTAAATTAAATTAAATTAAATTTTAATTTATTTTTTAATCAAATTAGAAATTTGGGTTAATCCGAGTCCTAGTTAGGCTAGGACTAGTTCTTCCTTGAACTTAGGTTATCCAATAAACCAATTAAACTTGATCCAATCAAGCCCAAACCAAATCTAATTAAATTATATTTAATTAGACTTAATCTCAAGCTATTGGCTTAATCAAATTAAGCCAATTAGCAATTTAATTGTTAATCGATCCTCCTACAACACTTGCACTAGGTTAAACACCAATCGTATTGATTGTTTAACCCTAGAATGATTCTTAATCGTTGATCAACCATCCGATTAGATCATAAGCTCTAATGTGTGTGACCTCATAGGTTCAAACCTAAGCTGCTAGCACAATAATAAATTTTTGTATCAATCAAAGTGACCATCTAGCAATGATACCCGACGATCGGATAGGTCGAAGGTGTACAACACCATCCTTAGAACCCATGCGGATATAGTTTCCATATAATTCATTTTCTTGACCACAATGCTCGTAGGACACATTAGAGTTCAATTGTCAAATCTGATCAAGTTATCCATATTATATTTTAAAATATCAAATCCATCTGATGGATTACCTTGGCCAAGGTTTTGCTATATTAAAGTACAGTGATACATTCTTCTCCAACTCTTGGAGTGGTCAATTCCATCTTGATCATACTCCAACTTTGTAAGTACTTAACTGTGCTCGGAAGCCTTCCATTGCTGTATTAGAAATTCAGTTAGTTCGGTACCAAAGCATAGTGAGTTGCTTGCAAGTCATTGAGGTGATCTCAGGTCTATGGGATACTTATACCTATATCCCATCAGAGACATTCTCGATAGCAGAATGCTCTAAAGTTGGTCATGTTCAATGATGATGTACTCATACATCTCACCTGTATGCCATACCAGTATCTCCACATACCTTGATTAAGAGGACAACCAACCTATATGGCATATAGCGACCTATGCCCGATGATGCTATCGTCCTAATTAATAGCCTATCATTTGGTCGTGAACAAATTTAAGGACTAATCGATATATCCTCTCATTATCGAAACTAAATAGTCCTAAAGACTTCATCGCGACAATGGAGTTGATTAGAAGATGTAAACTTATGATGATAAAAGATGCTAAAATATTTTTTATTAATTAATAAATCAATTATAATATCTCAATCATCAATAGACTGACGATTGACTTTGGAACATAATTCCCAATAACTCCTACTTGTCCTAAAGCCAGTTGGCATAGTATCTAATATCCATCTTCGATTTATGGTTGTCAAACTCCTTGATTGCCAAGATTTTAGTGAACGGATCGGCTAGGTTCTTCTTTCCATCGATCTTCTGAAGGTCAATGCACCACGATCCACAATCTCATGGACCAAATGGAAGCGGCGTAGAATGTGCTTTGCTTGCTGGAGTGCCTTCAGTTCCTTTGCTTGAGCTATGGTGCCAATGCTGTCATAGTAAAGTAGGACCGAACCATCAATGAAGGATGCTACTCCAAGCTCGGTGATGAACTTCCTCAGCCACACAGCTTCCTTTGCTGCATCTAATGCTGCCATATACTCCACTTCGCAAACAGAGTCAGCCACTATATGCTACTTAAAACTTTTCTTGCATATGGCTCCACCATTTAGAGTAAAGATATACCTCGATATAATGTTACTGCGATCATGATTAGATTGAAAGCTGGAGTCTGTAAATCCCACAAGCTTCATATGTGACTCACCTAAATCAACCATTGGTCCTTGGTATTTCTTAAATACTTAAGGATGGTTTTAACCACCTTTCAATGATTTTCTCTAGGATCAGACTGGTATCTACTCACTACTCCTAGTAAGTATGCCACATCTGATCTCGTACATGTCATTGCATACATAATAGACCCCACTATCAAAGCATATGGAATTCTACTCATATGCTCTCTCTCTTCAGGAGTTGTCAGACAATCCTTCTTAGAGATAGAAATTTTTTGGTCTATCGAAAGATAGTCCTTTTTGGAATTCTCCATGCCGAACATCTTTAGCACAGTTTCTATGTATGTGGATTGGGATATACCAAGCATCCTTTTAGATTTATCCCTATAGATCTTCATCCCTAGGATGTAATGCTTCACCCAAGTCCTTCATAGAGAACTATGATGACAACCAGACTTTTATTCCTTATATTGTGAGGATGTCATTCCCGATTAAGAGAATATCGTCCACATACAAAATAAGAAATACCACTGCTGGACCATTTGTCCATTTGTAAATGCAGGATTCTTCTCCATTCTTAATGAAGCCATACATTTTGATCACTTTATCAAAATGCATGTTCCAACTCCAAGATTTCTACTTCAATCCATAAATAGATCTCTAAAGCTTGCACACTTTGAACTCATCTATGGATGTGAATCCTTCAAGTTGTATCATATACACCTCTTCGGTCAGCTCTCCATTTAGAAAAGCTATCTTCACATCCATCTACCAAATCTCATAGTCCAGATGGACAGCAATGGCAAGCATGATCCGAATGGACTTGAGCATTGCCATAGGAGAGAACATCTCGTCATAGTCAATACCATAATGTTGATGATAGCCCTTGGCAACCTGATGGACTTTATAGATCTCCATCTTTCCATCTACGCCCCTCTTCCTTTTCAAGACCTATTTACATCCAATGGGTTTAACCCCTTCAGGTGGGTCAACTAATGTCCATACATCATTGTTCTTCATGGAATCCATTTTGGATCCCATGACTTCTAGCCATTTTTCAGAGTCCGATCTCTGCATCGCATCCATATAAGTGATCAGATCCTCATCGTTTTCACCAAATTTGATGGTATCACTATCCTGGACCAAGAATCCATGGTATCTTTTCGGATGGGGGGATACTCTATCGGATTATCTTAATGGTGTAGGTTCACTAGGCTTCGGATCTGATCTGATCAGATTCGACTTAAGTTCAACATTCTATATCGTACTTTCTATCTATTAAACTTCATCAAGTTCAACCTTAGAAGCAACTGTTCCTTCATCAATGAACTCCTTTTTCAAAAAGGTTGCCCTAAGGCTGATGAACACCTTTTGTTCATCAGCATGATAGAAATAGTATCATTTGATTTCTTTTGGGTATCCTATAAGTGTACACTTGTCAGACCTAAGTCCAAGTTTGTCTGTAACTAACCATTTGACATAAGCTGGGCATCCCCAAATCCTAAGGTGTGAAAGTGCTAGCTTACGTCCTATCCATATCTTATATAGGATTTTAACTATAGGCTTACTTGAAACCCTATTTAATAGATAACAAACCGATTCAAGTGCATATCCCCTGAAGGATATCGGTAAGCTGGCAAATCCCATCATGGATCGGACCATGTCTAATAGAGTTCGATTCCTTCTTTCAGACACATCATTATGCTGTGGTGTTCCAGAAGGAGTCTATTGGAAGAGAATTCCATTCTCTCCTAGATATGTGAGAAACTCACTAGAAAGGTATTCTCCTCCTCGGTCAAATCGAAGAGTTTAATATTCTTTTTAGTTTATTTTTCTACATCACTTCAAAATTATTTAAACATTTCAAAAGAATCTGACTTATATTTCATTAGATAGACATATCCATATCCAGATAGATTATCTATGAAAGTGATGAAGTATACATATCCACCTTTGGCACTTGTACTCATTGATCCACATACATCAGTATGTACTAGACCTAAGAGCTCATTGGCTCTCTCATCTTTGTCAGTGAAAGGTGACTTGGTCATTTTATCAAGAAGGCAGGACTCACAGGTTGGAAGTGATTCACAATCATTAACTTCTAGGATTTCCTTCAAAGTCAACCTATTTATCCTGTTCTTATTTATATGACCAAGCCTATAGTGCCATAACTAGATATCTAATACATTATCTAATCTAGAATGCTTGCCAGTAGAATAGACTATATTAACAGGTTGTGATATCATATATACACCATTATTCAATTATCCATAGAAAGTAGTAACACCATTCATAATGATATTACAAACTCATTTCTTTATTGAAATTTCATAATTGATCATGGCCAAAAGGCCTATAGAAATGATATTTAAAAAGAAACTAGGACAAAAATGATAATCACTAAGAACAACGGTATGAGATTCAAATACAAGTTTCAAAATTCCTAAAGCTAGAACTGGAACTGATCTTCCATCTCCAACGTTCAGAAATCTCTTCCCTTGCTCGAATCTTCTACTGACCTATAACCCCTGCAACGAATTACAAACATGATAACGGCTACCGATATCCAATACCCGTCAGTAATATCATAAATAGAGAAATTATAAGAAGTTATCATATAAATATCTTGTCCAGCAGTAGCTTGCTTCTTTCTTTACCTGCTCGGATCCAGGGAGGCAATGTACTGAGGACAGTTTCTCTTCTAGTACTCCCACTTCTTGCAAAAGAAGCATTCGGCTTGACTCTTATCGAGCTTGGTCTTTGGGGTCTAAGTCTGCACAGGTGTCCTAGCATGAACATGCACCTTTTTGGCTTTCTTCTTCTTATTCTTCTTTCCTTTCCTAAAGGATCGAGAATGAGAAGATGAACCTCCCACTAAGACTGACTCCTTATGGAGTTGGTGATCCTTCTCAAAGTTCTAAAGTAATCCTAGTAACCCGTGGTAGTCCACTTTAGACTTTGACATTCTATAATGTGTAAGAAATGGGAGATAAGACATGGGCAGTGAGTTCAGTATTGCTTCTTTCCTAAGTTGTTTGTGTAAGAGAAAGATAAGCTTGCTCGAGCGCTCTATCTGCTCGATCATGTACAATACATGATCAGTGATAGAGGCACCATCCTACATTCTGGCATTGAAGATGACACAACTGGTCTTATGCCTCTCAACGTTATCGAGTGTGCCAAAAGAATCCTCCAACACTTGGAGCATTTTCTTTGGCTGAGCTATCTCAAACTTATGACTGAACTCATCGCTCAACATAGCCAGCATAATGCAGCGCACCATGGTTCGATCACTGAGCCACTTCTGATAAGTCTTTTTGACTGTTCTATGTGCATTGATAGTTGGCTCCTCAAGTGCAGGATCCATCAGCATTCATGCTCCAGGACAATCTTCAACTTTCGATACCAGCTATCGAAGTTGGGTCCCACCAACATATCATTGTCCAACAATGATCGGAGCGATAGAGAAGTGGCCATGTCTGCATAAAGAAAAATCAAAACCTAATTAGTAATTGATTCATTAAACCTAAAGATTTGGACTTTAATCAAAAGATTTCTCTCACTATTTTTCTTGAATTGGTAGCCTTTACCTCTAATTTGAGGAACTATCCTAATTTCTTAGTGGGTACTAGAATCTACATAGGCTGTACACAAGCCCAACTTTGGTTGGTCTACCTATGTACATCTAAGGGTAGGTTCATAACCAATTATTTTTTTAAATAATTTTTAGTAATTAAATTTTATCCCTTGCCTAGATCAACTGGCTTTGGCCTTCTCAGAAAAGGGTTCAGTTAGGTCCAACCATTAACATGACAATACTTGGCCTATCCAACTAATGAATGATTAGGCCTAACTTTGGATGGCCCACCTGACCATCATTTAGAAAGATGTATCCAAGAGATCATATAATGAATGATAATTTCATCAACCGATAAGCACCAGATCTTTGGGCCTCCAATGATTATCCAACTGATGGATCCATTATCATCCATTTTAATGAGAGGCTACGATCCAGTTATCATATAACCATTTCATTTTAGAAATCTAATAATTTTAGAGAATTTATTTATAAAAGTGAGTAGGTCAGATTAACCAGCTTGTCATAATCCTCCCACTAACTTCACCAAATCAGCTTAAGGGAGATCAACAATAGGCTAGTCTAGGAGCACATAAATTAGTCAAACTGATTTACCTAGCTGATATGGGTTAGCTCGAATAGTCAAGCAATCGGATCAAAACATAATCTCACCAAGAGGCCAAGTAAATTCAATCAATGGAAGGGTCTGTCAGGCTTGCCTTAGACACCATCAAAAATGGCCAGGTAAGCAGGCTTCCAATTAAAAACCATTGGTCTGATTTACCTTAGACACCAACTGGTTTAATTAGTTTCAATTAGATCAACCTAACAGTTCATGCTAGACCGTGTAGCTAAGAATCAAGTCCATCTTGGGTCTTGTTAAAGACATGGACTTGACCAACTACAACTATTGCAATTGATCTAGAGAATCCTTGACCTAATCTAAGATAATAATTAATTAGATTTAATCAATTCTCTAATTAAGTCCATTCTTTAATCTAACCCTAGGTCTAACCCAATTAATGGACCTAATCTCCACTAACCCATTAACCCAATGTGTTATGATTCGTGTCATAGGATCTTCAATTTACAATCCTAGAACCTAATCAAACAACTTCTTAATTCTTAATTAAGTTTTGGACTGAGGGTTGGGGTTTGGCTTTTCAAAAATAATTTTCATATTTATAAAATATTTTTATAACATGGTTCTATCAACCAAGTTGTATGTTTGATTCATAATCAATATGCAAGTAAAATAAACATAAAACTACTTTAGATCTAATCTAAACTGGTTCATGTAATTGAAATAGTTCCAATAATAATCAATCATAAATCTCCCTAGATCAAATCTAACATATTTATGATGATTGAAATTAGATTAAAATATTTTTAATCAGATCATAAAATCTCTTAGATCTAATCTAAAATTTTATGATCAATATTTTAGATCAGCATTTACTAGGACAACCTATTCACTGTAAGGGATAAACCTTACAGCAGGATAATCTTATGACAGTCCATACAATCTAAAATATTTTATTTTATTATTTTTTTAAATTTTAGATTCAATAATTAGATTATAAATTAGATCTAATTTAAGAAATAATCTAGACATGCACAAAAATCATGTAATAAGAACTTAGGCTCTGATACCAATTGAAGGAATCAGATCTAGGATTTCACAGGTAGATCCTGAAACTTTTTCAAGAACTTATAGTGAAAGACTTAAATAAATCTAAAATTTATTTAAATAATCATGTAAATATCTAGATCTCAAATCTATTACATGATTAAGGCATGATATTAAATCAAAAATTAAAATCAAATAAGAAAGAAAAAGATTGATCAAATCAACCTAGATCTATACTATATCAAATGCAGGTATAAAGTTCATAGATCAAATCTATTACCCAAGCAAGTTTAGACAATTTTGAAGGAGAAATCCTAATTTTTTGGATCAGATTCATTCAAAACTGATCGGATCAAGAGAGATATTTTAAAAATTTCTATCAAGCATCCAGATCAGATTTGAGATGTTTTAGATCTGATTTTATAGATCTAATGAATAAAAATAAAAATAAATTAAATCTAATTTAATTTATATCTAGATGTTGGGTAATCTAATTATCCTTTGATGATCCTACTGATTGCCTGAGATTTTGGATCTAGTCACGTAAGCATCTGGCCTCTACTGGTATCCACTTAGATTGGATCTGAAGATCTTCTCTTTTTTTATCACCTCTTCAAAAATTAGATTTGGATCTGATTTGGAGGATCTTCAAAATATCATCTGAAGATCAGCAGTCGTCTCTGCAGCAGTTCTGCCTTCTTCCTTTCTCATCAACTTTTTCTTGTTTGAATCGCACCAAACCAGAGCCCAACTTTCCTTGGGCATGGAGAGGAGAGAGAGGGTTAGATGATGGCATGGAGGAGGGAGAGGGGTAGTCTTGGGGTGTGGGCTAAGAGGAACTTCATGAAAGTGTGGTGCAGATAAGGTTTATATAGACCCTACTGCACCATGCAATGCCACATCAT
>QRFJ01001625.1:0-109403 GCA_006176705.1 Cocos nucifera
TTCGATTCTCCATCTGAAACCCTATTGAGTTGAGGTGTTCTTGGTGGAGTCCATTAAGAGACTATGCCATTTTTTTTTAGATGGTCTAGGAATTCCTGGCTAAGGTATTCACCTCCTCGATCTGATCGAAGAACCTTAATGGATTTTCCAGTTTATTTTTCTACTTCATGTTTGAATTCTTTGAACTTTTCAAAAGCTTCAGACTTGTGTCTCATAAGATACACATAACCATACCTAGACAGATCATCGGTAAAGGTAATGAAGTAGATAAAATTGCCTCTAGTCGGCACATCAAATGGGCCACACACATTAGTATGTACTAGGGCAAGGAGATCTATGGCCCGCTCCCCATGTCCAATAAAAGGAAGTTTGGCCATTTTGCCTTGAAGGTAGGATTCATAAGTTGGATATGACTCGAAAGTCAATGGACTCAATAGTCCATTTTTCTCCAATTTGTTGATCCTATCTTCTACTATATGACCTAATCTCAGGTGCCATAGATATCTATCGTTTGGACTATCCCTAGATTGTTTGGCAATCACATTTTGCTCGAATAACGAGCATACCTCCAGAAGGACCTTCCTTCTTGTTCTTCGGGGTGGCCAAGTAAGTAGGGCAGTTTCGCTTCCAATGGCCGTCGCTATTGCAATGGAAACACTTTCCTTTGACATCAACCTTTTTCTTTGGTTCTGCCTTCTTCTTCTTTGCTCCTTCCACCTTTTACTTTTTTGTAGACTTCTTTTTCTTTCCATAAGACTTTCTTTTGGAAGAAGTCCGTTCCATAGCAAGAACTGAGCCTTTAGAACCTTTCATAGAAAGCTCAACGGTAACCAGCATATTCATTAATTCGGCCAAGGAATTTTAAAGTTTATGCATGTGGTAATTCATGATGAATTGCCCATTTGCATCAGTCAAGGATTGCAGAATAATATCGTTCTGCAGGTCCAAGTCTAACTTCACACCGAGCTTCTCAAGCTCTTCCATGTCCTTGATCATTGTCAGACAGTGATCTTGGACTGACTGCCCATCACGCATCTTAGCCTTAAAAAGTCATTTCGTGACTTGATATTTGGCTGCGCGACTCTGTTCACCAAACATCTCCTGTAGGTGAGCCAACATTTGGCGAGCAAGTCTCGATATCTTCATGTTGGCGCTGGAGCTCATCAGACATCGAGCCCAACATGTAATATCTGGCCTTATTATCTTCGTCTATCCATTTTTTCAGAGACGCTCTCTGTTCAATAGATGGATGGGCTGGTAAGGTGGGAGGGTCCTGATCCAATACATGGGTTAACTTCTCAGAACCCAAAATAATTTTGTAGTTCTTGAGCCAATCTTTATAATTGGGTCCAGTCAGTCTATGTGTGTCCAGGATACATGTGCCAATGGGTTGGACGCAGACATTTTCCTGTAGAGAGTCAAAGATTCTAGTTAGATACTGTAATTTTGACTTGACCAATTTGTTTAGGGATTTTATTTTTAAACAAATTAGCTCCCACTATTTTCTCGGATCCCTACACTCCCTCTGTAGAGATGCAAAAATCTCCATGATTAATGATTTCTAGTGGGTGGTGCGGTCTCACCAACTGACTCATCACCTCACCTAACAGTTATTGGTGATGGGTTAGCCAATGAGTGAACAACTCTTGTTCAATGATTCTCTAATCATGGTGCACCCAAACTTGGTCTCTAATTCATGAATCTCACCGTATCTGGAATATTGATCCACTCCTTAGTTAAGTCAGACCCACCATTTGCATAGACTGGGTTCCTAATTGAGTCTCTCACCGTATCCAAAATATTGAGCCCAACTCATCCTCCAGCCCATAGCATCCAATGCCTAATAGACATGGTTGCATCTTTTCGGTGCAACTGAGCCACTGTATCCAGCCGAGAACAATCAACCCCAGGAAGGGCCCGCACATCTACAATGGTGGAAGACCTCAGACTTAATCTTTTCTTAGGGAGAATTGATTCAGGTCTCATTAAACTAGACTTGTCATAGTCATAACAATTATGACTAACCTAGTGGCATGGGTTAGCTCGGATTATTGACCACCTCAGATCAGAACTGTGTCAACAGATATGGCCAGGTAAGTGAGATCGGTGGAAGGAATATGCCATTAACTCGTACAAGAACGCATTCAGGTCGAGTAGCTTCCAATTAAAAACCAGTCGGTCGTATGTGCCAAACTTACCTTAGACACCAAATTGTTGAGCCAGAACCAATTGGGTTAGCCTACAATCCAGACTCTAACCTCTGAGCCTAATTAGGTCTTGCTTGATCGTGACTCGATCTTGACCCAGACTTAATCCTATTAGGCTGGTCAATTTAAGCATTGTTGATCCCATCTAACCAACTCTTGATTCGGTTTGATCAACCGCTTAGACCTAATTGAGCTACCCAAGCCCGAACCCAGTATTATGAATATGTCTTAGATCTGAAATTCTCAATTTTAGACCTAATTAATATTCCATAATCTTAATTTCTTAATTAAGTAGGGTTCATAAACAAAATATGCACAATAAATCCTAGGGTTTCAGGATCTAGGGTTTTGCAGAAAGTAAGTTTTGGGTTTCTGATTAAGGACGAACACGCAGCACCCCTACACATCATAAGAACACCCCATCGAATGGAAAGAGAGGGCCTTTAAACCCTTCTTCATTCTTATGATCGGACGGCCAAGAGGAACGCCTTAATCAGGAACATGCAATACTACAAAACAGTTTTAGATCTATATCATATATCTCATATACAAATTAGATCTAATCATGGCATATTTTGCATACATCTCATGTATCGAATCATGCATATTTTTAGATCTAAATTATCTCATAATAATCTAAAAAATTAGATTTAAATTGATCTAATCAAAATAAATTCTAATCTAGATAATTATGTAGAACTATTCTACAACTAGTCTAGACATGCATCAATCATATCTCATATGATATTTAAAATTAAATAATTTTATTTTCTATTTTTTAGATGTTATTATAACCATTATAATATCAAAAAATAGTAAATAAATAGATCTAAAATATGATTTAATCAGATTAAATCAAAAACATGCAAGACTATTCTATAGAACTATTCTATTTTAGAACTAGTCATGCATATTTTCTAATCTTAGATCCAAATCATTTAATTTTAATTTTTTCTAATTTTAGATCTGATCACATCTCATGTGACATCTGAAATCACTTATTTTTTAATTAAAATAAATTTAAAATCAGATCTAAACACTTTTAGAACCTTGGCTCTGATACCAGTTGAAGGGAAATCCTGATTTTCCCGGTCCAGGTTCGTTCAGATCTGATTCAGATCAAGAGATATATTTCAAAAATTTTTCTCTTTGATCCTAATCAGATCTTGATATATTTTAGATCTGATTCTTATTATTTTAATAAATAAAATAAAATAAGATAAATTAAATCAAATTTAATTTACCTTGATTTGGGTAATCCTATTACCCTGTGATGATCCTGATTGCAGCGGAAGGTTCTGGATCTAGCCACGCAAGCGCCTGGCCTCTACCGGTATCCACTCAGGCTTGATCTGGAGATCCTCTTCTTCTCTATCATGTCTCCAAAAATTAGATCTGGATCTGATCTGGATGATCTTCAAAACTCCTTTTGAAGATCAGCAGTCGTCCTTTGCAGCAGCGCAGCCTTCTAGCTTTTATCGCCTTTCTCTGATCTGAATCGCACCAACCAAAGTCCAAAACTCCTTTTGGACATGTGGAGAGGAGAGGGAGAAGGTGGTTTGGCATGGAGGAAGAGGGGAGAGGCAGCCTTGGGGCATGGGAATTGTGATTCTTTCAATCACTTTCCAATCACAATTTGGGTTGGGCGCAGGGTCTTATTTATAGACTAAGCGTGATCCAACTCCTCTTCTTTCCAACCAATCACAACCCTTTGTGAAATCAGATCTAAATCTGATTGATGGGAATAGAGTCCCCTGGATTCCTCCTTAGAGGGTGCCTAAGACCAGTCAAAGTTGGTTCTTAGTAGAACTCTAATTGGAATCCAAAAAGGAGATGGAGTCCTTGTCCAACAAGGACTCCTAGGCGCCTCCAACTTGGGCACACGCCACCCTTGGCGTGCGCCCTTCTCCTTGCCAGGTTCTGGCAGGGGGACAAGGCCCCCACCAGCTCTCCAATAGGTGCATGACATGTGGTCAAAAGTCAAAGTGTCAATGGTCAACATTTGACCAGTCAAAGGTAGACTTTTGACCAAAGTCAAAGAACAAGAAATGGCAGGTGACCAAAAATGGCAGGTATTGTCTTACAAAATAAGACAACCTTTTCTGACTTGGACAACCTCCAGTCAGACCATATGAAGGCCTCTGATTGAGCACAAACTCCTTTGGCTCAGTCAGGACAACTTATTTATGATAGTAAAAGAAGAACGTTAGGTTCAATCGAGTGCTAGCACGATTTTCTTGAACCTAATTGAATCTCATTCAGATCAATTGAACTAGATCAGTTCAATTGATGATCACCAGATTCAAACCCTTATTTGTGTGACCCAGTTAGGTTCAGTTCTGTATGGTAATGGGATATGTCATGATCTCTATCATCGACATCATCGAAACTTCCTTTCGATGGATCAGAACTCTTCTGATGATTCGAACAGCTAGAATGATCGATCATCTAAATCATTCTAATTGCTCCCAAAATCCACCAAGTGACACCTAGCAGTATATGGTGGCAACCCATCAGAGCTGAATGCGAACCTCTTGGTGTAGCTACCTGTGTGATTAAGTTCTTCTATCTTGAGCCCCGATCAGATTAGGGTTAAGGTGAACTCATCAAACCCTAGTTTCTGTCATATGATGTAATCATTCGATTCGAAGTCCAATGTGAAAATCTAAATAGAAACTCTTTCTATTATTTCACTCTACCATGGCCATGGGCTTCTGGACTTGATTCTCATGATCATCATAGGGCTGCTCCTCTACCACCGAGGTAGATAGATTCCATCTTAATGCAATCCAGTTCCTACAATGAACATGCTATAGCCAACATACACCTCAGGATTTCCGAATGGCTAGGAGATCGAGTTAATGGTGTAGTCAAACTATAACACCCTCAAGGTGAACTGTCGATGCACCTCAGGTCAAAGAACCAGACACACCACTGCAGCATCGAGTCAGTCATTGACGAGAAGGTAGACTTCCTAATGACTACTCGAGGTGGTCACGCTCAGTGCCCTCGTTCTCTAACGAGTACCTATACTCTCGCTCTGATGTCTCCACACCGTAGACTCAAGACTCATCTACTAAAGAGAAGCGATTGTACACCAACCTTCTGGATCAATCACCATCCTCGTGATGATCCTATGGTCGGGAGCATTTTATGAGTTAATAATGATTATTCATGTCTTAAATTTTTAACACTTGAAAATATGAATTATCATTACCATTAACTCAAAAGATGTATCACAGACACTAAATACACATATGTGATAGAAAATAACCCATTTTATTGATATTAGTCAAAATTATAATTTTGTCCTTAAAAGTGTATTACAAGTGTCAGCCAATTCTAGCTTCTAGGGCACATATATCTAACATAGTCTTAGGTGCCATCTAAGGATGATTTAGAGGAGCTCTTATCTGATTGGATTAGATGATGTCATTCCATCAATCAGATTTAGATCTGATTACACGAAGCGACGTGATTGGCCGGGATGATGTGGCACTGCATGGTGCAGCAGGATCTATATAAACCCTATCTACGCCAATTTCAAAGAGCTTAGATCTTTGACCATGCCATAAGGCTGCCCCTCTTCCTCCTCCATGCCATCTTTAGGTCCCCTCTCTTCTCTCCATGCCCAAGGAGATTTGGGCTCTAGTTTGGTGCAATCCAGCCAAGAGAAAGGTGACGAGAAAGGAAGAAGATAGCACTACTACAAGAGACGATCCCTGATCTTCAAAAGGAGTTTGAAGATCCTCCAAATTAGATCCAGATCTGATATTTGAAGAATTAATAAAGAAGAAGAAGATCTCTAGATCCAGTCCGAGTGGATACCAGTTCAGGATAGGCACTTGCGTGGCTAGATCTAGAATCTCAGACAATCAGTAGGATCATCATAGGATAATCTGATTACACAACAACAAGGTACAAAATTAAATCTAATTTAATTTATTTTTATTTTATTAAATTTATTAAATTAGATCTAAAATATCTCAAATTTGATTTAGATTTAAGAGAGAAAATTTTTGAAATATCTCTTTTGATCCAATCAGATCTAAACAAATCTGACCCAAGAAACTAAGCTTTTCCTTCAACTGGTATTAAAGCCAGATTCTCATAAATTATTTATATCTGATTTAAATTTATTTTGATCTAATAATTAGGTGATTTCATATGTCACATGAGATGTGATTAGATCTAAAATTAAAAAAATTAAAATTAAATAATTTAGATCTAAGTTCTATAAGATGCATGACTAGTTGTAGAATAGAATTATTCTATGAATAGTCTTGCATGATCATAATTTAATTTAATTAAGTTATAATTTTAGATTAATTTATTTATTATTTTTTGATATTATAAATATTAAAATAATATCTAAAAAATAAAAAATAAAATTATTTAATTTTTGGTTCATATGAGATATGATGCATGCATGTTTAGACTTGTAGAATAGTTCTATATAATTATCTAGAATAGAATTTATTTTGATGAGATCAATTTAAATTTGATTTTTTAGATGAATTATGAGATAACTTAGATCTAAAAACATGCATGATATGATACATGAGATATATGAAAAACTTGTTTATAGTTAGATCAATTTTTTATATATGAGATATATGATGTAGATCTAACTAGTTTTGTAGTTTTCTTTTTTTTTTATATTTTTGATTAAGGCATTCCCCTTGGCTGTCCAATCATAAGAGCAAAGTAGGGTTTAAATGCTCTCTCCTCCCATTTGATGGGGTGTTCTTATGATGTATAGGGGTGTTGTGCATTTATCCTTAATCAAAAATCAAGAACTTATTTTTTACAAAATCATAGATCCTGAAATTCTAGGATTTTATTTACATGTTTTGTTTGTGAATCCTAAACTTAATTGAGAATTAAGATTATGAAATATATTAGGTCTAAAATTGATAATTTATGATCTAAGACATTCATAAAATTAGGTTTGAGCTTGGATAGGTCAATTAGGTCTAAGCGGTTGATCAAACTAAATCAAGAGTTGGTTAGATGGGATCAAAAGTGCTTAAATTGACCAGCCTAATAGGATTATGTCTGGGTCAAGATCGTGTCATGTGAGTGATCGATCAAGCTAAGGCCTAATTAGGCTCAGTGGTTAGAGTCTAGATTATAAGCTAACCCGATTGATTTTGGCTCAATAATTTGGTGTCTAAGGTAAGTTTGGTAAATACGATCGATTGATTTTTAATTGAGAGCTACTCAACTCAAATGCATTCTTGTTGAGTTAATGGCATATCCCTTCCACCGGTCCCGCTTACTTGGCCATATTTGTTGGCTCAGTCTTGATCTAAGGTGGCCAATAATCCGAGCTAACCCATGCCACTAGGTTAGTCATAATGGTTATGACTATGTCAAGTCCAGTTTAATGAGACCTAAATCAAATCTTCCTAAAAAAAGATTAAGTCTAAGGTCTTCCATCATTGTAGATGTGCGGACCCTACCCAGGGTTGATTATTCTTGGCTGGTTGCAGGGGTTCTGTTGCATCGGAAAGATCCAACCATGTCCATTAGGCATTCGATGCTATGGGCTGGAGGATGGATTAGACTAAATATTTTAGATATGGTGAGCGACTCAATTAGAAATTCAATTTGTTCAAATGGTGGGTCTGACTTAACTAAGGAGTAGATCAATATTCTGGGCATGGTGAGATTCATGAATTAGAGATCAAGTTTAGATGCACCATGATTAGAGAATCATTGAACAAGAGTTGTTCACTCATTGGCTAACCCATGACCAATAACTATTAGGTGAGGTGATGAGTCAGTTAGTGAGACCGCACCATCCAATAGAAATCATTAATCATGGAGATTTTCGCATCTCTATAGAGGAAGTGTTGGGATCTGAGAAAATAGTGAAAGCTAATTTATTTAAAAATAAAATTTTTAAATAAATTAGTCAAATCTTAATTATAATATCTAACTAGAAACTCTGACTCTCTACAGAAAAATATCTACGTTCAATCCGCTAGCATGTATCGTGGACAACCCTAGACTGATCGGATCCAATTACAAGGATTGGCTCTGGAACTTCAAAATCATTTTGGGTTTCGAGAAGTTAACTCATGTATTGGATTAGGATCCTCCCACCTTACCAGCTCGTCCATCCACTGAACAGAGAGCATCTCTTGATAAGTGGACGGATGAAGATAATAAGGCCAGATACTACATGTTGGGCTCGATGCTTGATGAGCTTCAGCGCCAACATGAAGATATCAGGATTGCCCACCAAATGTTGACTCACCTACAAGAGATGTTTGGTGAACAGAATCGCACAACCAAGAATCAAGCACTAAACGACTATTCAAGGCTAAAATGCATGATGGACAGTCAGTCCATGATCATTGTCTGATGATGATCAAGAATCTGGAAGAGCTTAAGAAGCTTGGTGTGAAGTTAGACCTAGATCTACAGAATGATATAATTCTACAATCTTTAATTGATGCATATGGGTAGTTCCTCATGAACTACCATATGCATAAACTTCAAAATTTCCAGGCTGAGCTTATGAACATGCTGGTTACTGCTGAGCTTTCTATGAAAGGTTCTAAAGGCTCAGTGCTTGCTATGGAATAGACTTCTTCCAAGAGAATGTCTTTTGGAAAGAAGAAGAAGTCAGTGAAAAAGTAGAAGATGAAAGGAGGAAGGAAGAAAAAGACAGAGCTAAAGAAGAAGGCCGCTGACAAAGAAAAGTATTTTCATTGCAACACTGATGGCCACTGGAAGCAAAACTGTCCTACTTACTTGGCCACTCTGAAGAATAAGAAGGAGGCAGGTCCTTTTGGAGGTATGCTTGTTATTGAGTCTAACCTTATGATTTCTTCTACATCCAGTTGGGTGCTTGACTCTAGTTCTAGTGCTCATTTGTGCACTTCCATGTAGGATATTGAGGATAGCAGGAGGCTAGGGGATGGTGAGATGATCCTACATATCGGAAATGGAGCAAGAGTTGCTGCTGTGACCATGGAAACATACCCTCTTTGACTACTATCTGGTTTAGACTTAATATTAAAAGATTGTTATTATGTGCCTGCAGCAAGCAGAAATTTGATTTCTATTTTATGCCTAGCACTAGAAGGCTTTGTAATTACTTTTCTTAAGGACCATTGTAACATTCTTTATGAAAGAAATAAAATTGCAAGTGGTTTTCTTGTTAATAATATTTATCAGTTACATATTGATGTATCTATTTTTAATATCGAGCAAAATGTGAATGCCATGAAATGACCTAGGGATAGTCTAAATGATAGGTATCTATGGCACCTAAGCCTAGGTCATATAGCACAAGATAGGGTTAATAAATTGGAGAAAATCGAACTATTGAGTCCGTTGACTTTCGAGTCACATCCAATTTATGAATCTTGTCTTCATGGAAAAATGACTAAGCTTCCTTTTGTGAGACATAGGGAAAGGGCCATGGATCTTCTTGCCCTAGTACATACTGATGTGTGCAGCCCATTTGATGTGCTGGCTAGAGACAACTTTATCTACTTCATAATCTTTATCAATGATTTATCTAGGTATGGGTATGTGTATCTTATAAGACATAAGTCTAAAGCTTTTTAAAAGTTCAAGGAATTCAGACATGAAGTAGAAAAGCAAACTAGAAAATTCATTAAGATTCTTCGATTAGATCAAGGAGGTGAATACCTTAGTCGAAAATTTCTAGACTATCTCAAGAAAAATGGCAAAGTCTCTCAGTGGACTCCACTTGAAATACCTCAACTTAACAGAGTTTTAGAATGGAGGAACCGAACCCTATTAGATATGGTCCGATCCAGGATGAGCTTTATAGACCTTCCTGATTTTTTTTGAAGACACAGTCGGTTAACTGCAATATACTTACTGAATAGAGTTTCTTCTAAAACTATTCCTACCATACCATATGAGATATGCCATGGCAAGAAACCAAGTCTGAGTCATCTCAAAATTTGAGGTTATCTGGCTCATGTCAAAAGACAACAAGCAAACAAGTTAGACTTTAGGTCCTTTAGAGCTCGATTTATAGGATATCCTAAAGAGTCATTAAGATATTATTTCTATATTCTAGAAGATCATAATATGATTGTGAGTTGACATACCATCTTTCTTAAAAAATAGTTTATTCAAGATAGTAGCATTGAAAAGCAGATCAAGCTCGAGAAAAAAGTCTCATAAGAGCAACTAGCTAAGGACCAAAAGGAACCAAATTAGGTGAAGCCAACACAATCACTACCTCCTCCACCTCGTAGATTAAAAAAGATTTTTCATCCCCCTGAGAGGTACTTAGGTACTATTTTAGAGAAAGTAGAGGAAATATTTCTCGTAGGTATTCATGGTGATGATCCCAAAACCTATAACGAGGCGACATCAGATATCGACTCTGAGAAATGGTTAGAGGCAATAAAGTTAGAAATTGACTCGATGCACTCAAGCCAAGTCTGGATCTTGATAGATCCACCAGAGGGTATAGTACCTATTGGGTGTAAATGGATCTACAAGAAAAAAATTAGTGCAGATGAAAATGTGGAGACATTCAAAGCTAGATTAGTGGCAAAAGGCTATAGTCAATGCAAAGGCATTGACTATCACCATACTTTTTCGTCAGTAGTTATGCTGAAATTCATTCGTACATTGCTTGCTATTATAGCCTATTTTGATTATGAAATATGGCAAATGGATGTGAAAATGACATTCTTAAATGGATATCTTAAGGAAGATATCTATGTGGAATAGCCGCTAGGTTTCACATCCAATGATACTGATCACAAAGTATGCAAGCTGCAAAGATCCATATATGGACTTAAGTAAGCATCTTGGAGCTAAAATACTCATTTCAATGATGACATCAAATTATTTGGTTTCATAAAAAATGAGGAGAAACCATGTATCTTCAAAAAGATCAATGGGAGCGCTGTTGTCTTTCTTGTATTGTACGTGGATGATATCCTCTTTATTAGGAATGATATTTCTATGTTGACCATAGTTAAAATATGGTTATCCAAAGAATTCTTCATTTAAGATCGAGAAGAAGCATCCTATATTCTAGATATTAGATCTATAGAGATAGACCAAATAGGATGCTAGGAATTTCACAGAAGATGTACATAGAAAAAGTGCTAATAAGGTTTATCATGGAAAACTTTAAGAGGGGTTTGGTATCCTTCAGACATGACATTCATCTTTCCAAGAAGATGTGCCCTGGCACACCTGAGGAAATAGAACGCATGAGCAAGATCCCTTATACTTCAGCAATAGGGAGCCTCATGTATGCCATGTTATGTACACGATCTGATATAGCCCATGCTGTGAGTGTCACGAGTAGATATTAGTCAAATCCAGATAAAGAACACTGGACTTCTATAAAATGTATCCTTAAGTACTTGAGAAGAACTGAGGATATGTTGTTGGTTTTTGGTAATGGAGAACTCCAAGTCCAAGGGTGTACAGACTCAAATTTTATGTCCAATGTAGATGATCGAAAGTTGACATTTGGGAGTCTATTTATATGCAATGGTGGAGCTGTCAGTTGGAAAAGTTCCAAGCAAACAGTGATAGCAGATTCCACCATGGAAGCAGAATACATCGCTGCATCAGAAGCTGCGAAGGAGGCATTTTGGTACAAGAAGTTTGCCACAGAGATTTGAGTGATGCCATCAAATGCCATTCCTCTATACTATGACTATAACGGTGCCATAGCCCTTGCTAAGGAGCCAAGATCTCATCAAAAATCTAAGCTCATCGAGCGGCGATACCACCTCATCCACGATTATCTCGAGAAGGATTACGTCGAGGTCAAGAGAGTCAACTCCGTAGACAATGTGGTAGATCCACTTACAAAGCCATTGGGCCAGTAGAAGATTGAAGCACACCTTGAGAAGATAGGACTTAGATTTATAGCCAATTGGCTTTAGGTCAACTGGGAGTTTATTAGATATGTGTGCCCTAGAAGCTAGAATTGGCTAACACTTGTTATACACTTCTAAGGGCAAAATTATAATTTTGACTATAAATAATAAAATGGGTTATTTTCTATCATAATGTGTATTTAGTGTCTATGATACATCTCTTAAGTTAATGGTAATGATAATTCTTATTTTCGAGAGTTGAAAATTCAAGACATAATTTTCATTATTAACTCATAAAATGCTCTTGACCGTAGGATCATCATGAGAATGGTGATTAATCTAGAAGGTTGGTGTACAATCGCTTCTTTATAAGTAGATGAGTCTTGAGTCTATGGTGCAGAGACATCAGAGTGAGAGTGCAGGTACTCATTAGAGAACAAGGGCACCGAGCGTGACCACCTCGAGCAGTCATAAGGAAGTCTACCTTCTCGTCGATGACAAGCCTGAAGCTGCAGTGGTGTGTCTGATTCTTTGATCCGAGGTGCATCGGCAGTTCACCTTGAGGGTGTTATAGTTTGACTACACCATGACTCGATCTCGTAGCCATCCAGAATCTTGAGGTATATGTTGGCTATAACATATTCATTGTAGGAATTGGATCGCACCAAAAGGGAATCCATCCATCTCGGTAGATGAGGAGCAACCCTATGATGATCATGAGAATCAAGTCCATAAGCCCATGGTCATGGCAGAGTGAAATAATAGAAAGAGTTTCTATTATGGTTTTCACATCGAACTTGAATCAAATGATTAAATCATATGATAGAAATTAGGGTTTGATGAGTTCATCTTAATCGTAATCTGATTAGGACTCAAGATAGAAGAACTTAATCACACATGTAACTGCACCAAGAGATTCATTTTTAGTTCTGATGGATTGCCACCATATACTGCTAGGTGTCACTGGTGGATTTTGGGAGCAATTAGAATGATTTGGATGATCGATCATTCTAGTTGTCTGAATCAGAAAAGTTCTGATCCATCAGAAGTGTTTCAATGATGTCGATGATAGAGATCACGACATATCTTATTACCATATAGAACTAAACCTAACTAGATCATACAAATAAGAGTTTGGATCTAGATATCATCAATTGGACTAGTCTAGTTTAATTGATTTGAATAAGATTCAATTAGGTTCAAGAAAATCGTGCTAGCATAAGATTGAGCTTAATATTCTCCTTCAATTATCATTCTAAGTTGTCTCGAATAACCCAAATGTGTTTGTGCTCACTCAGGTATCTTTACTTGGTCTGACTGAAAGTTGTCCAAGTTAGAAAAGAATTGTCTTAATTTATGAGATAAATTTGAGACAACACCTACCATTTTCCATCATCTACTAATTCTTGTCTTTTGACTTTGGTCAAACGTTGACCTTTGACACTTAGACATCTGCCCATGTGTCATGCACCCATAGGAGATTGATTTTTGATTAGTCAACTAGCTAAAAAGTAGGTGGACAAGGGGTACACACCTAGGGAGGCATGCACCCATGGATAGAGGTGCCTGGAGTCCCATACAGATGGGACTCATATTACTTCGGGGTTTCTACCTAGGTGGCGCCAAAGATTAAACTTTGATCAGTCTTAGGCGCCATCTAAGGATGATTTAGAGGAGAGGATCAGATGATGTCATTCTACTAATCATATTTAGATCTGATTGCATGAGGTGATGTGATTGGTTGGGATGATGTGGCACTACATGGCACAGTAGGGTCTATATAAACCCTATCTGCGCTTAGTTTCAGAGAGCATAGATCTTTGCCTATGCCATAAGGCTGCCCCTCTCCCTCCTCCATGGAATCTTTAGGTCCCCTCTCTCCCTCCATGCCCAAGGAGATTTGGGCTCCAGTTTGGTGCAATCCAGGCAAGAGAAAGATGACGAGAAAGAAAGAAGGTGGCACTATTGTAAGAGATGATACCCGATCTTCAAAAAGAGTTTTGAAGATCCTCCAAATTTGATCCAGATCTAGTATTTGGAGAAGTGATAAAGAAGGAGAAGATCTCCAGATCTAGCCTAAGTGGATACCGGTAGAGATTAGGCACTTGCATGGCTAGATCTAGAACCTCAGGCAATCAGTAGGATCATCATAGAATAATCTGATTACCCAACAACAAGGTACAAAATTAAATCTAATTTAATTTATTTTTATTTTAGTTTGTTAGATCTATTAAATTAAATCTAAATATCTTAGATCTGATCTAGATTCAAAAGAAAAAATTTTTGAAATATCTCTCTTGACCAATCAGATCTGAACGAACCTGATCCGGAAAATTAGGTTTTTCCTTCACGGAGAACTCCAGGTTCAGGAGTATACAGACTTGGATTTTATGTCTGACATGGATGATCAAAAGTTGATATCTGAAAGTTTATTTATTTGTAATGTTGGAGCTATCAATTGGAAGAGTTTCAAGTAGACAGTGATAGCGGACTCCACCATGAAAGCAGAGTACATCACTGTATCGAAGACTGTAAAGAAGGCATTCTGGTACAATAACCATAAAGCTCATTTAGATGTCATCCCTTTGTACTTTGATGATAATGGCACCATAACCCTATCTAAGGAGTCAAGGTCTCAATAAAAATCCAAGCACATCGAGCTGCGATACCATCTCATCCATGATTACCTTGAAAATGGATACATCGAGGTTAATAGAGTCAACTCGACAAACAATGTGGCAGACCTACTGATAAAGCCATTGAGCCAGCAAAAGATCAAAGCCCATCTTGAGAAGATGGAATATAGATTTATAGCCAATTGGCTTTAGGTCAAGTGGGAGTTTATTAGATGTGTGCCCTAGAAGACAGATTGGCTAAATACTTGTAATACACTTCTAAAAGCAATTTTATAATTTTTACTATAAATTAATAAAAAAATTATTTTCTATCATAGTATATATTTAAAGTGTCTGTTATACATCCTTTGAGTTAATGTTAATGATAATTTATATTTTCAAGAGTTGAAAATTTATGACATGAATTTTCATAATTAACTCATAAACTGCATCCGATCGTAGGATTATCATGAGGATGGTGATCGATCTAAAAGATTAGTGTATGATCACTTTCTTAGGATATATGTGTCTTGAGTCTATGGTGTAGAGATATCAAAGCGAGAGTATAAGTACTCATTAGAGAATGAGGGCACTGAGCATGACCACCTCGAGCAGTCATAAGAAAGTCCACCTTCTCGTCGATGACTGGCTTGATGCTGTAGTGGTGTGTCTGATTCTTTGACCTAAGGTGCATTGACAGTTTATCTTGAGGGTGTTATAGTTTGACTATACCGTAACTTGATCTCCTAGCCATTCGAAATCCTGAGGTGTATGTTGGCTATAGCATGTTTATTGTAGGAATTTGATTACACCAATAGGGGATCTATCTACCTCGGTAGATGACGAGTAGCCCTATGATAATCATGAGATTGAGTCCTTAGGTCCATGGCCATGGTAGAGTGAAGATGATAGAAAGAGTTTCTATTACGGTTTCACATCGGACTTGAATCAAATGATTAATTCATACGATGGATGTTGGGTTTGATGAGTTCACCTTAACCCTAATCCTTTCGGAACTCAAGATAGAAGAACTCAATCACACAGGTAGCTACACCGAGAGATTCTCTTTTGATTTTGATAAGTTGCCACCATATACTGCTAAGTATCACTGTAAGATTTTGGGAGCAATTAGAATGATCTTGTTAATCGATCATTCTAATTATATGAATCGGAAGAGTTTTGATCCATCAAAAGGTATTTTGATGATGTCGATGATAGAGGTTGCAACATGTCTTATTACCATACAGAACCAAACCTAACTAGATCACACAAATAACTATTTAGATCTACATGTCATCAATTAAGTTAACATAGTTCGATAGATTTGGATTAGATCCAATCAGGTTCAAGATAGTTGTGCAAGCACACGATTGAGCCTGGCTTTCTCCTTCTGTAATCTTTTTGTTTCATCGCAATCAACTCAAATTTGATTTGACCCATTTCTATATCTTGAATGGGTTTATTTTTATCTAACTAGTACTAGTCCTGGTTAGATTAATTATAGAAATTAAATCCATTCCTAGTCTAATTGGACTAGGATCAAAAGTTGACCCAATTGAGAGAATTAAGGGTCACCTAATTAGATGCTTTTAGAAAAATCTCTAGAAATCCTTTTGATTTAATTTTTGGTTATGTGATAGGGCTCAAGTCATACTTTGGGTGTGCTAAATTTTTTGATTTATGGAGGTGCCTAGACTGAGTTACGATAGAGTTTAATTTGGATTAAACTCTTAAGCAAAGAGTCCTAGGCGCAATGGACTCTTCCTTATCAACTCATGCTGCCCCCTTTTTGATGGCTTTTTGGCATCGAAACTCAATAGAGATTTGGTGTTTGTTGTGGAGATTAATTCTAGAAGTCCCAAAAGATCAAATAAGATGGTTATTTGATCAAAAAGGGACTCCAATATGGCACATTATTTTTCTATAAGAACCCTTGCACCAAAGGGTCTTTTAGATGTGATCTTTTTTCCACACCCATGTGCTACCCCATTCATCTTCCACACCCCTCTGATTCTCTCTCTCCTTCTCTTCTACACACCTAAAAAGTTAGGTATGAATCTGAGTTGAAGGTCTAATGTTTTTGGCAAAAGATTCAGGATCTACGTGATGATGTTCGTGAGACGGATGGGCTACCTTCAAAAATAGTTTTGAAGGATCTACATATCAAATTTAGATTAGATCTTTGGAGGAGAGATTCATAAGGAGAAGACATTTAGATCCTACCTGAGTGGATATTGGTAGAGGCCAGGCACATGCGTGGCTTATTCTAGAACCTTAGGAACCAACATGATCATCGCAGGATAACTAGATTACCCAACAAGATACTTAAAATTAAATCTAATTTAATTTTATTTTTAATTTTTAATATTAGATCACTATGATCAGATCTAAGAATTCTTAGATCTGATCAGATCATAAAAATTTTTGTAGAAATATTCATCTCAGATCTGATCAGATTTGGACGATCCTATGGTAGAAAATCAAATTTTCCTTCAGCTGCCATCTTTAGAAGTGTTTTGGGTGACAAAAACACTAACGAGATAAGTGTTTAGCATGGGCTATCAGCTTTAGAGTCCTAAGCAACTAAGCAATTTGATTGCTTGATGAAATGGGACTCTAAGGTGGTGCAGGAGTCTATTTAAAGATCCTGTGCCCTAGGGCTGTAAATCTTTTGATCACCACACAAATATGCTGTTACCATAAACCTTCTCCATGCCCCAATTAGAGCTCCTCCCTCTCTTCTCCACGTCCAAACCTGATTTGGTGAGGTTTTAGCTATCAAGAGTTGAGAAAAGCTGAAGATAAAACAAGATAGGATGATCTAGACCAAGAGACAAGGTGCTGTCTTCAAAATTTGTTTGAAGGCTTCACAAATCAAATATAGATCTGATTTTTGGAGATCAGATCTAGAAGGAGAGCGCATGTCTAGATCCTACCTGATTAGACTCTGGTAGAGGTCAGGCGATTGCATGGCTACATTTAGAACCCCGAGTGACAATAGATCATTGGTACGGTAAAAGCAATTTACCCAACCAAGGTATGAAAATTAAATTTGATTTAATTATAATTTTTAGTTTTAATATCAGATCTATAGGATCAAATCCGAGATGTCTCAGATCTAATTAAAATTTTAAAAATGTCTCTTCATATCCAATCAAATCTAAACTATCCTATGGTAGAAAATAGAATTTTTCCTTCACCCGCATAATGCGTCCGACTTCTATGGATAGTCCACATGAGATTGCTATGCAAATTAGTGGTTCATCGAATGAAGATTCGCTTCAAGTGCTAGCTTTTCATGGATCCCTCTTGATGGTTGATCTTTAAAAAATTCTTCAGATCTTTTAGACACTTCAAGAGATGAAAGTGAGGTGGAGGATGAAGCAAGAAGACCTGAAGGAAAAATCCTGATTTTTCGGATCAGGTTCGTTCAGATTTAATCAGATTAAGAGAGATATTTCAAAAATTTCTCTCATATATCTAGATCAGATCTAAGATGTTTCAAATCTAATTTTATAGATCTAATAAATAAAATAAAAATAAATTAAATTTGATTTAATTTATACCTTGATGCCGGGTAATCAGATTACCCTTTGATGATCCTGCTGATTGCCTGAGGTTCTGGATCTAGCCATGCAAGGCCTGGCCTCTACCAGTATCCACTTAGATTGGATCTGAAGATCTTCTCCTTCATTATCATTTCTCCTAAAAATTAGATTTGGATCTGATTTGGAGGATCTTCAAAACTCCTTCTGAAGATCAGCAGTCGTCTCTGTAGTAATGCTGCCTTCTTTCTTTCTCGTCAGCATTTTCTTGCCTAGATCGCACCAAACTAAAGCCCAACTTCCCTTGGGCATGGAGAGGAGAGAGAGGATCAAAAGATGGTATGGAGGAGGAGGGAGAGAGGCAGCCTTGGGGCATGGGCTAAGAGAGAACTCTATAAAAGTTGGGCGCAGACAGGTCTTATTTATAGACCTTGCTCGCCATGCAAGTCCACTTCATCCCAACCAATCATGTTCAACCCTTTCGTGAAATCAGATCTAAATCTGATTGGATGGGATGACATCACCTAATCCAATCAGATGAGAGCCCCACTAATTCATCCTTAGATGGTGCCTTAAGACCTGGTCAAACTGGATTCTATAGTTATTGGCCACTCTAATTAGAAATCCAAAAGGCAGACCTGGAGTCCTTGTCCCATCCATATGGGACTCCTAGGTCGTCCCTATCCATTGGGCACACACCTCCCTTAGGTGTGCACTCCCTCCTTTCCAAAAGGTTCAAGCAAGGGGACAAGCCCCCTACCTAGCTCTCCTAATAGGTGCATGACACATGGGTCAAAGATGTCAAAGGGTCAAATGGTCAACGTTTGACCTAAAGTCAAAAGACAAGAAATTAGCAAGTGACGAAAAATGGTAGGTATTGTCTCAAAATTGGCAGGTAATCTCATACAAATAAGACAATCTTTTTCTGACCTGGACAACCTCCAGTCAGACCAAGTGAAGGCCTCTGATTGAGCACAAACTCCTTTGGCTCAGTTGAGGATAACTTATTTAATGATAGTAAGAAGAAGAACGTTAGGTTCAATCGAGTGCTAGCATGATTTTCTTGAACCTAATTGAATCTCATTCAGATCAATTGAACTAAGTTCAGTTCAATTGATGATCACCAGATTCCAAACCCTTGTTTGTGTGATCCAGTTAGGTTCAGTTCTGTATGGTAATGGGATATGTCATGATCTCTATCATCGACATCATCGAAACTCCTTTCGATGGATCAGAACTCTTCTGATTCGAACAGCTAGAATGATCGATCATCTAAATCATTCTAATTGCTCCCAAAATCCACCAGTGACACCTAGCAGTATATGGTGGCAACCCATCAAAGCTAAAAATGCGAACCTCTTGGTGCAGCTATCTGTGTGATTAAGTTCTTCTATCTTGAGCCCCGATCAGATTAGGGTTAAGGTGAACTCGTCAAACCCTAGTTTCTATCATATGATGTAATCATTCGATTCAAGTCCGATGTGAAAACCATAAATAGAAACTCTTTCTATTATTTCACTCTACCATGGCCATGGGCTTATGGACTTGATTCTCATGATCATCATAGGGCTGCTCCTCTACCACCGAGGTAGATAGATTCCCATCTTGATGCAATCCAGTTCCTACAATGAACATGCTATAGCCAACATACACCTCAGGATTCCGATATGGCTAGGAGATCGAGTAATGGTGTAGTCAAACTATAACACCCTCAAGGATGAACTACCGATGCACCTCAGGTCAAAGAACCAGACACACTACTGCAGCATCGAGTCAGTCATTCGACGAGAAGGTAGACTTCCTAATGACTACTCGAGGTGGTCACGCTCAGTGCCCTCATTCTCTAACGAGTACCTATACTCTCGCATTCCGGTGTCTCCACACCATAGACTCAAGACTCATCTACTAAAGAGAAGCGATTGTACACCAACCTTTCAGATCAATCACCATCCTAATGATGATCCTATGGTCGGGAGCATTTTATGAGTTAATAATGATTATTCATGTCTTAAATTTTCAACTCTTGAAAATATGAATTATCATTACCATTAACTCAAAGGGATGTATCACAGACACTAAATACACATATGTGATAGAAAATAATCCATTTTATTGATTTATTAGTCAAAATTATAATTTTGCCCCTATAGAAGTGTATTACAAGTGTCAGCCAATTCTGGCTTCTAGGGCACATATATCTAACAAAATCTCCCACTTGTCCTAAAGCCAATTGGCTACAAGTCTAAGTCCCATCTTCTCAAGGTGGGCTTCGATCTTCTATTGGCCCAACGGCTTTGTAAGTGGGTCTGCCACATTGTCTTGCAGAGTTCGACTCTCTTGACCTCGACGTAACCCTTCTCGAGGTAATCGTAGATGAGGTGGTATCGCCGCTCAATGTGCTTGGATTTTTGGTGAGACCTCAGCTCCTTAGCAAGGGCTATGGCGTCATTGTTGTCATAGTACAGAGGAATGGCATCACTCCGATCTCTGCAGCAAACTTCTTATACCAGAATGCTTCCTTTGCAGCCTCTGATGCAGCAATATATTCTGCTTCCATGGTGGAATCTGCTATCACAGTTTGCTTGAAACTTTTTCAGCTGACAGCTCCACCATTGCACACAAACAGACTCCCAGATGTCGACTTTCGATCATCTATACATCGGACATGAAATCCGAGTCTGTGTATCCCTGGACTTGGAGTTCTCCATTACCAAAGACCAACATCATATCCTTAGTTCTTCTCAAGTACTTAAGGATACATTTCACAGAAGTCCAGTGTTCTTCACCTGGATTTGACTGATATCTGCTTGTGACACTCACAGCATGGGCTATATCAGGTCGTGTACATAGCATGGCATACATGAGGCTCCCTATTGCAGAAGCATAAGGGATCTTGCTCATGCGTTCTATTTCCTCAGGTGTGCTAGGGCACATCTTCTTGGAAAGATGAATACCATGTCTGAAGGGTATTAATCCCCTCTTAGAGTTTTTCCATACTAAACCTCTTTAGTACTTCCTCTATGTACATCTTCTGTGAAAGTCCTAGCATCCTATTCGGTCTATCCTCTATAGACCTTAATTCTCTAGAATAAAGGATGCTTCACCTAGGTCTTTCATGGAGAATTCTCTTGGACAACCAAATTTTGACTGTCGTCAACATGGGAATATCATTCCCAATAAGGAGGATGTCATCCACGTACAATACGAGGAAGACAACAGCGCTCCCACTGACCCTTTTGAAAGACACACGGTTCCTCTTCATTTTTGATGAAACCTAAATACTTTTTGATCACATCATTGAAATGAGTGTTCCAGCTCCGAGATGCTTGCTTAAGTCCATATATGGACCTTTGCAGCTTGCAAACCTTGTGATCAGTATCACTGGATGTGAAACCTAGCGGCTGTTCCATATAGATATCTTCCTCAAGATATCCATTTAAGAATGCCATTTTCACGTCCATTTGCCATATTTTCATAATCGAAATAGGCTGCAATAGCAAGCAATGTGCGGATGGATTTTAGCATAGCCTACTAACGGGGAAAAGGTATCCTGATAGTCAATGCCTTCGCGTTGACTATAACCTTTTGCCACTAGTCTAGCCTTGAATGTCTCCACATTTCCATCTGCACCAATCTTTCTCTTGAAGATCCATTTACACCCAATAGGTACTATACCTTCTGGTGGATCTACCAAGGTCCAGACTTGGTTTGAGTGCATCGAGTCAATTTCTGACTTCATTGCCTCTAAGCCATTTCTCGGAGTCGATATCTGATATCGCCTCGTTGTAGGTTTTGGGATCATCACCATGAGCACCATTACCTACGAGGAACATTTTCTCTATTTCCTCTGAAATAATACCTAAGTATCTTTCAGGGGGATGGAAAACTCTTTCCGATCTACGAGGTGGAGGAGGTAGTGTTCTTATTGGCTCAACCTGATTTGGTTCCAATTGGTCCTTAGCTCGTTGCTACTTGTGAGACTTTCTCATCAAGCTTAATCTGCTTTCCAATGCCGCTATCTTGAATAAACTATTTTTCAAGAAAGATGGCATGTCGACTCACAATCACATTGTGGTCTTCTGGAATGTAGAAATAGTATCCTAATGACTCTTTAGGATATCCTATGAATCGAGCTCTAAAGGACCTAAACTCTAACTTGTCCGCTTGTTGTCTTTTGACATGAGCCGGACAACCCCAAATTCTGAGATGACTCAGACTTGGTTTCTTACCATGCCATATCTCATACGGTGTGGTAGGAACGGTTTTAGAGGGAACCCTATTCAGTAGATAAATTGAAGTTAACAATGAGTGTCCCCAAAGAAAATCAGGGAGGTCTGTGAAGCTCATCATGGATCGAACCATATCCAATAGAGTCCGATTTCTCCATTCTGAAACCCCATTGAGTTGAGGTGTTCCTGGTGGAGTCCATTGAGAGACTATGCCATTTTCCTTGAGATAGTCTAGGAATTTTCGGCTAAGGTATTCACCTCCTCGATCTGATCGAAGAACCTTAATGGGATTTTTCAGTTTGTTTTTCTACTTCATGTCTGAATTCTTTGAACTTTTCAAAAGCTTCAGACTTGTGTCTCATAAGATACACATACCGATACCTAGACAGATCATCGGTAAAGGTAATGAAGTAGACAAAATTGCCTCTAGCCGGCACATCAAATGGGCCGCACACATCAGTATGTACTAGGGCAAGGAGATCTGTGGCCCTTTCCCCATGTCCAACAAAAGGGAGTTTAGTCATTTTGCCTTGAAGACAAGATTCACAAGTTGGATATGACTCGAAAGTCAATGGACTCAATAGCCCATTTTTCTCCAATTTGTTGATCCTATCTTCTGCTATATGACCTAATCTCAGGTGCCATAGATATCTATCATTTGGACTATCCCTAGGTCGTTTGGCATTCACGTTTTGCTCGATAGTTAGAATAGGATACATCAATATGTAGCTGATAAAGACCATTAATAAGGAAACCATTTGCAATTTTATTTCTTTCATAAAGAATGTTACAATGGTCCTTAAAGAAGGTAATCACATAGCCTTCTTAGTGCTAAGCATGAAACAGAAATCAAATTCCTGCTAGCTGCAGGCACATAATAACAGTCTTTTCAAAACTAAGTCTAAACCAGATGGTAATCGAAGAGGGTATGTTTCCATGGCTACTGCAGCAACTCTTGCTCCATTACCGATGCGTAGGATCATGTCTCCATCCCTCAGCCTCCTGCTATCCTCAAGACCCTGCATAGAAGTGCACAGATGAGCACTAGAACCAGAGTCAAGCACCCAACTGGATGCAGAAGAAATCGTAAGGTTAGACTCAATAACGAGCATACCTCCAGAAGGACCTTCCTTCTTGTTCTTTAGGGTGGCCAGGTAAGTAGGGCAGTTCCGCTTCCAATGGCCGTCGCTGTTGCAATGGAAACACTTTTCCTTTGTCATCGGACCTTCCTTCTTCGGCTCTGCCTTCTTCTTCTTTCCTCCTTCCACCTTTTGCTTTTTCACAGACTTCTTTTTCTTTCTAATAAGACTTTCTTTTGGAAGAAGTCCGTTCCATAGCAAGAACTGAGCCTTTAGAACCTTTCATAGAAAGCTCAGCGGTAACCAGCATATTCATTAAGTTCGGCCAAGGAATTTTGAAGTTTATGCATGTGGTAATTCATGATGAATTGCCCATATGCATCAGTCAAGGATTGCAGAATAATATCATTCTGCAGATCCAAGTCCAACTTCACACCGAGCTTCTCAAGCTCTTCCTAATGTCCTTGATCATTCATCAGACAGTGATCTTGGACTGACTGCCCATCACATGCATCTTAGCCTTAAAAAGTCATTTCGTGACTTGATATTTGGCTGCGCGACTCTGTTCACCAAACATCTCCTTGTAGGTGAGCCAACATTTGGCGAGCAGTCCCGATATCTTCATGTTGGCGCTGGAGCTCATCAGACATCGAGCCCAACATGTAATATCTGGCCTTATTATCTTCGTCTATCCATTTTTCAAGAGACGCTCTCTGTTCAATGGATGGACAAGCTGGTAAGATGGGAGGGTCCTGATCCGATACATGAGTTAACTTCTTCGAATCCAAAATGATTTTGAAGTTTCGGAGCCAATCCTTGTAATTTGGTTTGGTCAGTCTATAGGTGTCCAGGATTTGTGCTAGTGGGTTGGGATGCAGACATTTTTCCTATAGAGAGTCAAAGATTCTAGTTAGATATTGTAATTAAGACTTGACCAATTTATTTAGGATTTTATTTTTAAATAAATTAGCTCCCACTATTTTCTTGGATCCCTACACTCTCTCTGTAGAGATGCAAAAATCTCCATGATTAATGATTTCTAGTGGGTGGTGCGGTCTCACCAACTGACTCATCACCTCACCTAACAGTTATTGATGATGGATTAGCCAATGAGTGAACAACTCTTGTTCAATGATTTTTCTAATCATGGTGCACCCAAACTTGGTCTCTAATTCATGAATCTCACCGTGCCTGAAATATTGATCCACTCCTTAGTTAAGTCAGACCCACCATTTGCATAGACTGGAATTTCTAATTGAGTCTCTCACCGTATCCAAAATATTGAGCCCAACTCATCCTCCAGCCCATAGCATCCAATGCCTAATAGACATGGTTGTGTCTTTCCAGTGCAATTGAACCACTGTAACCAGTCGAGAACAATCAACCCCAAAAAGGGCCCGCATATCTACAATGGTGGAAGACCTTAGACTTAATCTTTTCTTAGGGAGATTTTATTTAGATCTCATTAAACTTGACTTGACATAGTCATAACCATTATGACTAACCTGGTGGCATGGGTTAGCTCAGATTATTTACCACCTCAGATCAAAACTGAGCCAACAAACATGGCCCGATAAGTGAGACCAGTGGAAGGGATATGCCATTAAGTCGATAAGAATACATTCGAGTCGAGTAGCTCCTAATTAAAAACCTGTCGGTCATATCTACCGACTTACCTTAGACACCAAATTATTGAGCCAGAACCAATCGGATTAGCCTACAATCCAGACTATAACCACTGAGCCTAATTAGGTCTTAGCTTGATCGATCACTCATGTGACTCGATCTTGACCCAGACCTAATCCTATTATGCTGGTCAATTTAAGCATTGTTGATCCCATCTAACCAACTCTTGATTCGATTTGATCAACTGCTTAGACCTAATTGAGCTATCCAAGCCTGAACCCAATATTATGAATATGTCTTAGATATGAAATTTCAATTTTAGATCTAATTAATATTTCATAATCTTAATTCTTAATTAAGTTAGGGTTCACAAACAAAACATATAAATAAAATCCTAAGGTTTCAGGATCTAGGATTTTGCAGAAAGTAAGTTCTTGATTTCTGATTAAGGATGAACGCGCAGCACCCCTACACATCATAAGAACATCCCATCGAATGGGAGGAGAGGGCATTTAAATTTTGCTTTATTCTTATGACCGGAAGGCCAAGGGTAAGATCTTAATCAAAAATATAAATCTACAAAACTGGTTAGATCTACATCATATATCTCATATATAAAATTGACCTAACTTAATACATGTTTTGCATACATCTCATGTATCATGTCATGCATATTTTTTAGATCATAATTATCTCATAATTATCTAAAAAATTAGATTTAAATTGATCACATCAAAATAAATTCTAATCTAGATAATTATATAGAACTATTCTACAAGTAGTCTAAACATACATTCATCATATCTAATATGATCTAAAAATTAAATAATTTTATTTTATATTTTTTAGATCTTATTATAACATTTATAGTCATCAAAAAATAGAAAATAAATAGATCTAAAATCATAATTTAATCAAAATAAATCATGATTATGTAAGACTATGTATAGAACTATTCTATTTTACAACTAGTCATGCATATTGTAGAACTTTGATCTATATTATTTAATTTTATTTTTTTTAATTTTAGATCTAATCATATCTCATATGATATATAAAATCATCAAATTATTAGATCAAAATAACTTAAAAATTAGATCTAAATAATTTAGAGAACTTGGCTCTGATACCAGTTGTAGGGAAAATCCTAATTTTCCAAATCAGGTTCATTCAGATTTGATTGAATCAAGAGAGATATTTTAAAAATTTTTCTAATGTATGTAGATTAGATCTGAGATATTTTAAATATAATTTTATAGATCTAATAAATAAAATAAAATTTAATTTAATTTAATTTAATTTAAATCTTGATGCTGGGTAATCAGAATACACTTTGATGATCATGCTGATTGCCTGAGGTTCTGGATCTAGCCATGCAAGTGCCTGGCCTCTACTAGTATCCACTTAGGCTGGATCTAAAGATTTTCTCCTTCTTTATCACTTCTCTAAAAATTAGATCTAGATCTAATTTGAAGGATCTTCAAAATTTCTTCTGAAGATCAGCAGTCATCTTTACAGTAGTGCTGCCTTCTTCCTTTCTCATCAACTTTTTTTTGCTTGGATCGCACCAAACTGAAGCCCAACTTCCCTTGGGTGTAGAGAGGAGAGAGAGGATTAGAATATGGCATGGAGGAGGGAGAAGGGTAGCCTTGGGGCATGGGCTAAGAGAGAACTATATAAAAGTTGGGCGCAGATAGGGTTTATATAGACCCTGCTGCGCCATGCAGTGCCACATCATCGTGGCCAATCACGTTACTTCATGTAATCAGATTGGTGAGATGACATTATCTAATCTAATCAGATGAGAGCCCCACTAATTCATCCTTAGATAGTGCCTAAGATTGGTCAAAGTCTATAGTTATGGGCACCTAAGAAGAAACCAAGAAGCAACCTAGAGTCCCATCCGTATGGGACTCCAGTCATCCCTATCCATGGGCACACGCCTCCCTAGGCGTGCGCCCCCTTCTTTCCAAAATCTAGCAAGGGGATAAGTCCCTATCTACTCTTCAATAGGTGCATGACATATGGGCAGATGTCTAGGGGTCAAAGATCAACATTTGACTAAAGTCAAAAGACAAGAATTAGTAGGTAACGAAAAATGGCAGATGTTGCCTCAAATTTATCTCGTAAATTAAGACAACTCTTTTCTAACCTAGACAAGCTCCAGTCAGACTAAGTAAAGGTACATGAGTGAGCACAAATATATTTGGCTCAGTCGAGATAATTTTTAATGATAGTAGAAGGAGAACGTTAGGCTCAATCGTGTGCTAGCACGATTTCCTTGAACCTAATTGAATCTAATTCAAATCAATTAAACTGGGTTAATCTAATTGATGATGTCCAGATCCAAACCCTTGTTTGTGTAACCTAGTAAGATTTAGTTCTATATGGTTATGGGATATATCGCGATCTCTATCATCGACATCATCGAAACTCCTTTTGATGGATCAAAACTCTTCTGATTCAGACAACTAGAAAGATCGATCATCTAAATCATTCTAATTGCTCCCAAAATCCACCAGTGACACCTAGCAGTATATGGTGGCAACCCATCAAAACTAAAAGTAAACCTCTCAATGCAGCTATCTATGTGATTAAGTTCTTCTATCTTGAGCCCCGATCAGATTAGGGTTAAGGTGAACTCATCAAACCCTAATTCCTATCATATGATTTAATCATTCGATTCAAATCTGATGTGAAAACCTTAATAGAAACTCTTTTTATTATTTCACTCTGCCATGGCCATGGGCTTATGGACTTGATTCTCATGATCATCATAGGGCTGCTCCTCATCCACCGAGGTAGATAGATTCCCTCTTGGAGCAATCCAACTCCTACAATAAACATGCTATAGCCAACATACACCTCAAGATTCCGAATGGCTAGAAGACTAAGTCATGGTGTAGTCAAGCTATAACACCCTCAAGGTGAACTGTCGATGCACCTCAGGTCAAAGAATCAAACACACTACTATAGCTTTGAGTTAGTCATCGACGAGAAGGTAGACTTCCTTATGACTGCTCGAGGTGGTCACGCTCAGTGCCCTCGTTCTCTAACAAGTACCTATACTCTCACTCCAGTGTCTCCACACTATAGACTGAAGACTCATCTACTATAAAGAAGTGATTGTATACCAACCTTCTGGATCAATGACCATCCTCATGAAGATCCTACGGTCAGAAGCATTTTATGAGTTAATAATGAAAATTCTTGTCTTAAATTTTCAACTCTTGAAAATAAGAATTATCATTACCATTAAATCAAGAAATGTATCACAGACACTAAATACACATTTATGATAGAAAATAACCCATTTTATTAGTTATAGTCAAAATTATAATTTTGCCCCTAGAAGTGTATTACAAGTGTCAGCCAATTCTAGCTTCTAGGGCACACGTATCTAACAAGACCAACTTTTGGATCTCCTAAAAAATAGAAAAGAAAGGCTTAAGAAAAAGCCCTAAGAGAAGATACATCTTTTCTTTCAAGACATCAAGTATTGATATCCTTAATACATCTCCATGCTTGGATAAGAGGAGACCTTCTCCACTAGATATTTCCATATTGCATGGCTCTCTCTCTCTCTCTCTCTAATTTTTCTTATGGAAAAACCCTCAAAGCATTGAGAAGAAAAGGTTCTCAAATAAACCCTAAGAGGACCATTTTCTCTTCTTATTATTCTCAATAGGACATGAATGTTCCATGTCCTAAAGAAACCAAAACCCTCTAGCAATATGGGTGCCTAACCTTCATGCCCTCTCTCCCTCTCTCTTAGAAATTTGCATGCCAAAAATCATTCTCTTCTCATGCCTTAATCCCCATTTAAATAGGTGCTATAAGATTCCTTTGACTAGGTCAAAAACCTAGTTTATAGGAATCAAAAGGAAGAGTTTTAGGGGTCATCCAACTCTTGGACACCTCCCCTAAAAAAATGGCATGGAGAAACCAACTCCATTCAGAAATTTACCATAAAAAAATTTCTTTGTTGCATGCCCACACATCCCTAAAAACATGGTGCAATAACAAGAGGGGTGGACTAGGTCAAACCTAATGTAATAGGGACTCTTGGTGGTGTCCAACTCTTTGATGCCTCCAAGTCTCTTAAGGCAACAAATTTTCTACAGTAGAAAGGATGAGGAGGCACACAAAATCTAAGAAAGAGTGGTTACAAAAGCAATGTTGGCGTTGAAACTTATTTCCAAAAGAATAGGAGAAGTTTTAAACTTTTAAAACTCTCTCAATCCTTTCCGTGTTTGACCAGTTCAAACATAATTCAAAAACCAAAGAAAGTAGGGCGTGGAATCCATCATAGGCATGAAAATCTCACACCAAAATCTAGAGGTGGGGGAGGGTGGGGGTGTGGAAAAAATACATGGTGTGGGCTTCATGTGGGCGCAAGAGATATAGAAGAAGTCCTAGGCTAACTAGGATTCTTCTATTAAGACTTGGTCAAACCTATTTAAGTCCTATTTTAATTAGAATTGAGTCAACCTAATTAAAGAGTGATCTTAGTCCAACTAGAATCCTAATTAAATTAGATTAAATTAAATTTAAATTTAATTTAATTTTTAATTAAATTAAAAATTAGGTGCCCTCAAGTCCTAATTAAATAGGGACTTGTTCTTTATTGCAACTGGCTTATCCAATAAACCAATTGTACTTGATCCAATCAAGTCCAAACTTATTTAAATTAAAACTAATTTAATTAAACTTGATCTCAGTCTGATTGCTCAATCAAATTGAGCTAATTATAATTCAATTGCTAATCGATCCTCCTGCAGTACTTGCACTTGATCGATCATCAATCGCATTGATGATTCGATCAATAAACGATTCTCAATCATCAATCAACCATCTAATTAGGTAACAACTTCTTATGTGTGTGACCCCATAGGATTAAATCTATGCTAATAGCATAGGAATCAATTTCTATACCAATTAAAATGACCATAAAAAAATGTACCAATGTTCGGATAGGTCGAATGTATGCAAAGCAATATTCTTAAAACCCTAGCCTATGGTTACTATATAATTCATTTCTTTGATCAATAATGCTTAGGATGACTTCGAGTTAGTTGTCAATACTCATATAAGCCATCCATATTGTATTTCAAAATTTTGCAAATCCTATGACTCCTCATGGGGATTATCCAGGCTTAGGTTTTGCTAAATTGAAACACAGTCAGACATTTTCTTCCTTAAGTTAATCAGGAGTGGTTAATCTCATCTTGACTCATACATCGACTATATAAGTACTTAACCATACCTAGAAATCTTTCAATCTTATATTAAAAGTATTGATAGTTTGGCACTAAAGTACAGTGAGTTGCTTATATATTACCATGATGATTTTAGATTAGAGAGACACTTATATCCATTGGCATTAGCTAGCTACTATTCACATTAAAGTGCTATATTGGTCATATTCAGTGCAGATGTACTCCTACATCCCATCTGAAAGGAATATGCCCTCAAGCCAATTAATTTTTTAGGATGTTCTTTATCTTCCAAACTCATGTAATGATATTTTTAATAAATAAAGGCATTTATTTCATCATATGTAGTGTCTTATTATTTATTTAAGATTATGATGAATCCTATAAATTAGGGCTGTGATTTTAGAATTATGATGAGATCATACTAGTGAGATCTAAAACCTTAAAACCCTGATTTAAATATTCTTAGTTGATGGGATATTGAATTAGGGATTAATATTTTTCGATAAGACTAGCACATTCTTTGTATGCTCGATTGAGAGGATGATTGATCTCACAATAACTTATGTATGACACTAATACAAGAATGTGGGTGCTCATTAGAGAATCAGTTCACTAAATTGATCTAAGTCGAGAATATCTAATGGAGTCTTATCTACATGTCAATAGATTATTCTCATAGTGGAATTTATGCATGTAATCCTTTGACCTAAAACTACCATAGAATCTTATATATATAAATCCATATTTTAGTTCATACTCATTAATGACTCAGTTATGTACGAAATGATGTTGGTATGGTAGATTATGTATATGAAGGTTGTGAGTAGGTTAACATGGAATTGATCTCTCCTGGTAAGAGGAAATAACATTCTACTTGCTTCAAACAAATGATGATTCAGGAAGACTTTGATCAAAGCATGATGAAAAATTAGAAATGGTTTCTAATGTTTCATTAAATAAATCATCATGATAAGATTGAAAGAGAAATGAATATGATATTGGGGTTGACATATTTTCATATCCAGAGTCATATTCAGGATGCAGGAAGATCGAAGGATCTAGTTGCATGGTAATTTTCACTGAAGGGTATTTTTGATATTTTCATCAAAATTTCATATCTTTTGGGAAGTCATGATATGTTGCTAGACGTCAATCATGTCTTGTGGGTTTATTCAAATTAAAATTTTAATTTGATCATTAAATTAGAAAGTATTCTAAATTAAGTCAAATTGGGTTGGCTAGTTTTGACCTAAATCGGTTTGGTTGAGTTCTAACCAGATTAGGTCAAATCATGCCCAGAGTCACTACTAGTTAGATGTGGAATCCAATGGGTCACACACAAAGATGGTTGATTAAGGGTCTAATTGGATTAGACCATATTTGCAAGATGAACATGCTAGCACATGTAGCAAATCCTAGCACTTGGTTTCGAATTGGATTCGAATCGACTTTTGATTTGGGCTAATTTAGATTCAATTTAAGCCAAATAGGATTTGGTCTTGAATTGGACTAACCTAGACTAATTGGGCTTCAGTTGGGGTGCCACATACCAAAATCCCATGCGCCAGAGAGTCTCTCTCTTGCGCTTGGGAAGTCTTTCGTGCGCAAAGAATTCTTTGGTGCATGGAATTAGTTGGTGCCTACCTTCTTTGACTTTTTCCATTTTGTTATGTCATGTAAAATTTTTATATTATCATGGACATCAGACATGGGGCACAGAAGAGTCCTTCTGCAGATGAAACACTTCATTATTATTTTGAGAAGGGATTTTTTGTCGCCCAAGACCCCTTGCCGCCTAAGACTCCATGCCGCCCACTCCTCCTTGATGCCTCTTGGATCAAGTCAAAGTCTCTTAGAACTTTAACTATTCAAAGATAATCTCCATGCCTTCTTGCTGAATGGACGTCCCTTTTTAGAGCCATTGGATGGCCTTTTTTATATGATCTAATGGATGGAAAAGGGTGGCGCCAAAGATGAAATATTGCGACTCTTCCTCGTTCTTCTTTAAGGCACCTCTTGGACTAAGTCTACATCTCATTATTTACTGATGAGGCATGAGATTGGCTGATGGGGCATTAGATATTGATTAGAAAAGGGTGTGGGAAATTTAGTTGGCACCTCTACGTACATTATAAATAGGGGTGCGCACCGTGTAAAAATTATCTTTCTTTCTTAGAAGAGTTTTTTTTGTCCATTTTTTTTTCTTTCTTTCTCTTGTCTAGACCTTGTTCTTATAAGGACAAGAAGTCATCTTAAGACTAAGAGATTAGGAAGGAAAATTAAGAAGACAAAAGAAAAAGAAAAGACAGATAAGGAGAGGCAAGAAAGGTGACATGAAGGCTAAAGAAGGTCTTGCCCTTTTTGACTAAAGTTCTTATTATTAGAATTCTAATTATATAAATCAGAGCTGCTGGTGTCTTGATCAAGTCTCTATGTGGATCAATGTTGGAGGGTGAACATATGGGCACCTGGTGGAAACCCTGATGGACTGCTACCACCGATCAGGGTGAATTTAGGGTTTAGCAATAAGAGGTATGTTCTAATACTTTTTTTTATGTTACAAATGCATGTTATATGATTTAATTACTAATAAGATGGTCTTAGGTTTTAGGTTTGGTTTATATGATTTCATATTTTTGCTTTGAAATCCATGCTTCCGCCCTGTACACCAAACCTATCAGTGGTATCAGAGCAAGCCTTATTAGGTTAAATCATATAATGCTCTGCTTATAATATAATGGCATAAAAGAAAAGTCTGATATATCTTTTGTGTTTATTTGCATGTTATTTATATAATGAGATCATGTTCTTTTATTTATCATAATGAGATTATGATGTATATATTATTCTGTAAAGGTTATCCTGATATAGTGAAAAGTATTCACTATATAATGATGGTTGTCCTAGAATAATTATACATGTTAGTATATATATAAATTTTATTATAATTGATGCTATTAGGCATTTAGTTTGTTTTAAATTAGAATGTACATCTAGACCTTTTAAATCTCTCTTTAAAAATTTATATTAAGCTGTAGTGTAATTAATCTATAGCTGTATCAGTCGGGATGTTTAATTGATCAATCGGTGTCTAGGATAAATGGTTCATGATTGGTAAAGAGAATGTGATTTTTAATTGGTTCTGTTGTCTGACTTGACCAATTTATTTGTATCTAAGGAAAGCAACAGGGGGACTCCCACTTCTCTCCCACTTTCCTGGCTGATTCGATTAATTTAATTCTAGACTAAAATGCTTAGTATTATATTCACTACGTTTAGGCCTTCCTTCATACTAGGTTCTTATTATGTTCAGAACCATATTAGTTTTATTGTGTAACCACAAGAACTATCATGGAAATGATGTAATATTAATCTAGTGCATTGAGATGCTTACAGCATTTTGAATATACTGCTTTGTTGTGTAACCACAAAAGTAGTCATATTTTATTTTGACTGTATAGAAATGAAGGGTTCTATTTAAACTAAAACATTAAAGTTTGTTGTGCTAACACAAGGCTATTAATGTTTTAGAAGCAAAAGTTTTTTTTTTAGAGTTGCATAAAGTGCAATTGGAAAGAGTTTCCTATCTTTGAACTTATAAAAGGTTTGTTGTACAACCATAAGACCTTTTATAAGGAATTAGGATCTTATTCTCACTAAGAAAATCAATAAGAGGGTTATGATTTTTGATTAAATAGTGGGAGACATAATTAAATTAAAGTCCTAATTTAATTATGTTTGTCATCATGAGTTGTTTGCTTATATATTATTCTTTATTATGTAGATTAAATGGCTTCTTCACTTTCATTGTGTTCAATTTTGGATTCAAATAAATTGACTGGTCAAAATTATGTTGACTGGATTGAGAAACCTAAAAATAGTACTCAGTCAAGAAAAACTCTCCTATATTCTTGATGCCCCTGATCCTAAGCCATTAGGAAATGATGCCACAGATGAAGATAAGTCCACATACAAGATGTGGCAAAATGATTTCCTTACTGTCAAATGCATCATACTTGCCTCTATGAATAATGAATTACAGAGGCAGCATGATAGCATGGACACTCAATCCATATTGCTCAATCTAAAAGAGCTTTATGGAGAGCATAGTAGGACTGCTAGATATGAGATATCTAAGTAATTATTTCGTGCAAGAATGATAGAAGGAACATCCATACAAAATCATGTTTTGATGGTAATTGACCTAATCACTCGATTAAGTCAATTAGGTTTTGTTATGGATGGAGAGTTAAGTCAGGATTTGATCCTGCAATCACTCCCAGAATTATTTTCTCAGTTTATCGTGAACTATCACATGAACAAACTGAATTCTTCCTTGCCTGAGCTGTTAAATATGCTCAAGATAGCAGAAAGCCATATCAAGAAAGATAAGGCTCCTCTTCTTCTTGTGGAAGGGATCTCCAAGAAGAAGGCAGGCAAAAAGGATTCAAAGAGAAGGTTGAATCTTAAAAGTAGTATAAATAAGAAGAAAAAGAGGAAGAAGGTCTCCAAATAGACGATCTATTTTCACTGCGATAAAATAGATCATTGGAAGAGGAATTATAAGGTTTACCTTGCAACAGTGAAGTCTGGTGCAAATAATGCAACAAAAGGTACGTATGAGATACATACTATATTATCATTAAATTCTTTCATTTCAAATTCTTGGGTATTAGATATCGACTGTGGTTTTCATATCTGCAAATCTTTATAGGGACTGCAGAAAATTAAGAGTTTGAAGAAAGATGACTTCAAGCTCTATGGCATTGCAGGAGGGTCTATCCAAGTAGAAGCTGTAGGGACAAATATATTGAAGTTACCTTATGGGAAGATCTTAGAGCTTACAAATTATTATTATATGCCTAAGATCATTAGAAATATTATATCTATACCCTTGTTATTAAAATAAGGTTATAGTCTTAATGTAACGAGCGAAGGTTGCTCGATCAAATATTCTAATGAAAATATTTGTTTTGGCATATTTAGCAATGGTTTGTTGACTCTATGTTTGGATGACAATATATTTCATATTGATGAAAATAGAAAACGTAAGAGAGATGACATAAATAATACTTTACTTTGGCATTGTCGATTAGGTCATATTAGTGAGGCTAGGATTAACAAGTTATACAAAGAAAAGTTCTTTGATCCTTTTGATTATGAATCATTAGGAACTTGTGAATCATGCCTCATGGGTAAAATGACCAAGATTCCATTTAGTGGACATGGAGAAAGGACAAATGAGTTATTAGGACTTGTACATATGGATGTATGTGGTCCTATGACAACTCAAGCCAGAGGAGGATACTCTTATTTTATAATTTCACTGATGATTTATCTAGGTTTGGATATGTGTATCTTATGAAACACAAATCAGAAGCCTTTGATAAATTTAAAGAGTATCAAAGTATGGTCGAAAAACAAACTGGACAATGTATAAAAATCCTTCGATCTGATCAGGAGAGGAGAATACTTATCTAGTGAGTTTCTAGACTATCTTAAAGTTAAAGGGATTCTCTCTGAATGGACACCTCCTTATACACCATAATTAAATGGTGTAGCCTAAAAGAAAAAATCATACCTTATTAGATATGGTACGGTCCATGATGTGCTTCACTGAATTACCTATTTTCTTCTGGGGTCATGCTCTGGAGACTGCAATTTACATCTTGAATAGAGTTACCTTCTAAATCTATATCTAGTACTCCATATGACATATGGAGAAGTAAGAAAAACCTAATCTTAAGTATCTTAAGATATGGGGTTGTCCAGCTTATGTCAAAAAGAAATTTTGGACATAAACTTGATGCTAGATCAGACAGATGTCTATTTATAGGATATCCTAGAAATAGTATAGGATATTTATTCTACCATCCTACTGAACAAAAGGTATTTGTAAGTAGGCATGCCACTTTCATGGAAAAAGAATTTATCCTAGAAAAAGGGCAGTGGCAGAAATATTGAACTTAGTGAAGTTCAAGAAAAAATAAATAGAAATTTCTCAACCAATATAATCACATAAAAGAACCAGAACACATAACTCCTATCCGTAGGTCTAAAAGAGTACACGAAATACACCTGTGAGGTATGGTTTCATTATTGAGAACAATGAAGCCCAAGTCATTGAGAATGATGAACCTCTGACCTATACGGAAGCAGTCAAAAGTAAGGACTCTTACAAATGGCTGGCTGCCATGCAATCCGAAATGGAATCCATGCACACCAACAAAGTATGGACTTTGGTGGATGCACCAGAGGATATAAATCCTATTGGATGCAAATGGATTTTTAAGAAAAAGATTGGAGCTGATGGTCAAATTGAAACCTATAAGGCCAGATTGGTGGCTAAGGGTTTTAGGCAAAAATAGGGGATTGATTATGATGAAACATTTTCACCTATTGCCATGCTCAAATCTATTCGGATTATGCTTGCTATAGCAGCATACCACGACTATGAAATATGGCAAATGGATGTAAAGACTGCCTTCCTTAATGGTTTCCTTGAGGAGGAGGTCTATATGTCACAGCCAGAGGGATTTGAGTCAAATGAGAGACCAAATCAGGTATGCAAGCTTAAGAGATCCATTTATGGATTAAAGCAAGCATCAAGGAGTTGGAACATCCATTTTGATGAAACAATAAAAGAGTTTGGTTTTATCAAGAATGTTGATGAACCATGTGTGTACAAGAAAACTAGTGGGAGAACCATAGTCTTCTTGGTTCTGTATGTAGATGACATACTCCTCATTGGGAATGATATCCCAATGTTACAATCAGTCAAATTATGGCTATCAAATAAGTTTTCCATGAAAGATTTGGGAGAAGCATCCTATATACTAGGAATAAAGATCTATAGAGATAGATCTAAGAGGATGCTAGGCTTATCCCAATCAAGGTACATTGACTTAATACTGAAAAGATTCAGTATGGATGGAGAGTAAAAGAGGTTATTTACCCATGAGTCAAGGCATACATCTCTCTAAAAAGATGTCTCCTAAGACACCTGAAGAGAGAAATAGAATGAGTTCTATTCCTTATGCTTCGACTGTTGGATCAATAATGTATGCCATGTTATGTACAAGGCCTGATGTTGCTTATGCTTTAGGCATTGCAAGTAGATTTCAAGCTGATCCAGGAGAGGATCATTGGAAAGCTGTGAAAAATATTCTTAAGTACTTGAGAAGGACTAAAGATATTTTTCTAGTATATGGTGGTTCTGATCTTAAATTAGAAGCATATTCTGATTCTAGTTTTCAATCAGACCCAGATGATAGCAAATCCATTTTAGGGTATGTCTTTACTCTGAATGGTGGAGCAGTAAGTTGGAAGAGTACTAAGCAGCCAACTATAGCTGACTCAACCACTGAAGCAGAATACATAGCTGTAAGTGAAGCCGCCAAGGAAGCTGTCTGGATGAAGAAGTTCATCACTGAATTGGGAGTTATTCCTGAAATTGAGAATCCAGTACCACTTTACTATGATAATACTGGAGCTGTTGCTCAAGCAAAGGAACCAAGGTCTCATCATAAATCCAAACATATTCTGAGACATTTTCATCTCGTTCGAGAAATTATTGAAAGATAAGATGTAGTCATAGAATGAGTGGACACAAAGAACAACATAGCAGACCCATTCACTAAAGCTTTACCACTGCAACTATTTGATCGCCACCTTGATTGTATGGGATTAAAATATAAGGGTGATTGGCTTTAGTGCAAGTGGGAGATTGAAAGGAATATGCCCTCAAGCCAATTAATTTTTTGGGATGTTCTTTGTCTTCCAAACTCATGTAATGATATTTTTAATAAATAAAGGCATTTATTTCATCATATGCAGTGTCTTATTATTTATTTAAGATTATGATGAATCCTATAAATTAGGGCTATGGTTTTAGGATTATGATGAGATCATACTAGTGAGACCTAAAATCTTAAAACCCTAATTTAAATATTCCTAGTCGATGGGACATTGAGTTAGGGATCAATGTTTTTCGGTAAGACTAGCACATTCTTTGTATGCTCGATTGAGAGGGTGATTGATCTCACAATAACTTGTGTATGACACTAATACAAGAATGTGGGTGCTCATTAGAGAATGAGTTCACTGAATTGATCCAAATCAAGAATATCTAATGGAGTCTTATCTACATGTCAATAGATGGTTCTCATAGTGGAATTTGTGCATGTAATCCTTTGACCTGAAACTACCATAGAATCTTATATATATAAATCCATATTTTGGTTCATACTCATTCATGACTCAGTTATGTATGGGATGATCTGGATATGGTAGATTATATATATGAAGGTTGTGAGTAGGTTAACATGGAATCGATCTCTCCTGGTAAGAGGAAATAGCATCCTACTTGCTTCAAACAAATGATGATTCAGGAAGACTTTGATCAAACCATGATGAAAAATTAGAAATGGTTTCTAATATTTCATTAAATGAATCATCATCATAAGATTGAAAGAGAAATGAATATGATATTGGGGTTGACATATTTTCATACCTAGAGTCATATTCAGGATGCAGGGAGATCGAAGGATCTAGTTGCATGGTAATTTTCACTAAAGGATATTTTTCGTATTTCCATCAAAATTTTACATCTTTTCGGAAGTCATAATATGTTGCTAGACATCAATCATGTCTTGTGGGTTCGATCAAACTAAAATTTTAATTTGATCATTAAATTAGAAAGTATTCTAAATTAAGTCAAATTAGGTTGGCTAGTTTTGACCTAAATTGATTTGGTTGAGTTCTAACTAGATTAGGTCAAATCACACCTAGACTCACTGCTAGTTAGATGTGGAACCCAATTTGGTCACACACAAAGAGAGTTGATTAAGGGTCTAATTGGATTAGACCATGTTTGCAAGATGAACATGCTAGCACATGTAGCAAACCCTAGCACCTGGTTTCGAATTGGATTTGAATTGGCTTTCGATTTGGGCTAATTTAGATCCGATTTGAGCCAAATAGGATTTTGTCTTGAATTGGAATAACCTAGACTGATTGAACTTCAGTTGGGGTGCCACATACCTGAATCTCATGTGCCAAAGAGTCTCTCTCTTGTGTGCGGGAGGTCTTTCATGCGCGAAGAATTCTTTGGCACATGGAATTAGTTGGCACCTACCTTCTTTGACTTTTTTCATTTTGTTATGTCACGTAAAATTTTTATATTAGCATGGACATTAGATATGGGGTGCAGAAGAGTCCTTCTACAGATGAAATACTTCATTATTATTTTAAGAAGAGATTTTCGTCGCCCAAGACCCCTTGCCGCCCAAGACTCCATGCCGCCCACTCCTCCTTGACGCCTCTTGGACAAAGTCAAAGTCTCTTGGGACTTTGACTATTCAAAGATAATCTCCATGCCTTCTTGCTGAATGGGCATCCCTTTTTAGAGCCATTGGATGGCCTTTTTTATATGATCTAATGGATGACAAAGGGTGGTGCCAAAAATGAAATATTGTGACTCTTCGTAAATAACTTACGTAGAATTAGTCCAAGAGTCCTTCTGCTTTAAGGCACCTCTTGGACTAAGTCTACATCTCGTTATTTACTAATGAGGCATGAGATTGGCTGATGGGGCATGAGATATTGATGAGGAAAGGGTATGAGAAATTTAGTTGGCACCCCTATATACATTATAAATAGGGGTGCGCACCAAGAGTCTGGTGTGTGTGTGAAAATTATCTTTCTTTCTTACAAAAATTTCTTTTTATCCAATTTTCTTATCTAGACCTTGTCTTTATATGGACAACAAGTCATCTTAAGACTAAGAGATTAGGAAGAGAAATTAAGAAGAAAAAAGAAAAATGAAAGATAGATAAGGAGAGGCAAGGAAGGTGACATAAAGGCTAAAGAAGGTCTTGCCCTTTTTAATTAAAGTTCTTATTATTAGAACTCTAATTATATAAATCAGAGGTGCTGGTGTCTTGATCAAGTCTCTGTATGGATTAATGTTGGAGGGTGAACACGTGGGCACCTGGTGGAAACCCTGACGGGCTGCTACCGACGATCAAGGTCAATTTAGGGTTTAGCGATAAGAGGTATGTTCTAATACTTTCTTTTATGTTACAAATACATGTTATATGATTTAATTGCTAATGAGGTGGTCCTAAAATTTGGATTTGATTTATATGATTTCATGTTTTTGCTTTGAAATTCGTGCTTCCACCCTGTACACCAAACCAATCACCACCTGTATGCTATTCTAGTGTCTTCTCACTACTTAGTTATAAGGATAACTAATGCATATGACATACAGCGACCTATACTTGATAAGTTATCATTCTAGTTAATAACTTATAATTGGTCATGAACAATTTATGAACCATCCGATAAATCCTCCTTTATTGATTATGGTTCTAAGTACCTCATTATAACTTAAGAGTTCATTTAAGAAAGATAGAACATTTATGATAAATTAGCCAAGTAACAATTATTATTTGATAATTCACATACAAATTCTAATCATCTACTACTTAGATGATCGACTTTAGGATATATTTTCTAACAACTCCTACTTGGACTAATGCCAATCAGAATAGTATCAAATACCAATCTTCCACTTGAGTTCGTAGAACTCATTATTTTTGAGGGTTTAGTAAATGGGCCGATTATGTTCTCCTTTTCCATCGATCTTTTGAAAGTCGATGTTACCTTGATCCAAAATCTCTTGAATAAGATAATACTGGTGCAGAATATACTAGTCCTATAGTGTACCTTCGATTCTTTAGCCTAAGGTATGGCTCCGTTGCTATATTAGGATTGAACCATCATTGGAGGGTGGAACTCCCAGCTTGCTAATGAACTTTTGCAATCACAGCCTACATGGCAGCATCAAATGCCATGATGTACTTTACATCACTAATAGAATAGATTACAGTATTCTGCATGGAACTTTCCAGTAGATTGTTTGGTGCAGACACTAGAGCCATCAGAAGTCGGCAACATAATTTATATTCAATTTGGATTGAAGAAACCATATCAGAATAACTCTACTTTAGTTATTTTACTCTTGTCCTTTTGATTTAATCAATTAGTTCTTTTGATGTATTTAGTTTTGGGTCCATAGGACTATACTTGGATTTATTTTGGATTGAGCTTTATTTGGAAAGAGACCATCATAAAGAAGCAAGCTTGGTCTACGTCATCTTTGGAGCCACCACCCTCCATACGCCTAGGAAGAAAATACACATGCCAGCATGTGCCATGCCCAAGGATCCTCATGCCAAGTTGTGCCAAGCATCAAGCACCCACATGGAGTTTCTTTTCTTTTCTAGGATTCCTTAAGAGTTCTTGATTTCTTACTTATTTTATTAAAAGACTGATTTCTTCTCTATGGTTCCACAAAAGATAGATATGATATATTATCGTATTTGGAAACCATACATAATGTTTTACATTTTTGTTGGGAGGGTTGATTTTTTTCTTGTAAGGAAAATAGGATTCCTAAAGAAATAGGACCCTTAGGGTCCTATATAAACCCATGTATCTTTAATGAATGAGACAATGAATGAATGAATCACTTTACAATTCACACAAACACTTGTGTTGGTCGCTCCAAGAGGGAGGGGGTGTGAGACCCAAAATCGCTTCACGAGGGGAGGGTGTGAGGCCCACCTTTTTTCTATCTCTTTAACCTTCATTTTCTTGAGATTCAATATTCCTACGATCCTAATTCGTCTTTACCATCTACCTACATAAGCTTATTCCAGCAAAAAAAAATCTATCTCCTCCATGATTTTTATCTATCATGATGAGAGAGAAAGAGTGGTCTATTATTCTACAGATCAAATATTGACAAGGACCTTCATTCCTTCTCAACTAATCTTTAATTTTTACTTTTTTTTTTATATCCGATGTTGGTAAAGATCTAGTTCTTTATTGATAGATCTGCTTGGCTAAAAGATGAAGAGCCCTAATCAGGGTAGTTTCTTAACTACCATGATCCGGATTCTTCTTATCTTTTTTTTGGATTTTCTTGTAGGCTTAATTTCTTATTATCCTTCATTCCATTTATATTTTTTTTTTTGCAATTATTCATGAGCATGTTTAATTTTTGCTATCTATCTATTTACATTATTATTGCTAGTTATTTATTGATCTCTAAAATGGGATTCATTAGCATCATTTAGATTGATCGTGCTTTGGTTTCATGTCAATCAGTCACACCTCCTGAGCAGAGTATAGACAACTATACTGTCTATCCTATGAATAATGTACCATAGTCGGACGTAATTTATTATTGACGAATGGAAAGAAGCTTGGTCTTTTTTTTTTCTTAGGCTGTCTTGCATCAATTTTGTATTAGAGCCAGATTGGTTAGGGCTTTAGTTTAAATTTTGCAATTTAAAATTTCTGCAAGTTAAATTTTCATAATTTAAATTTTGTAATTTACTTTCTAGCATTTCTTTTCTTTTTTTACTATATTTTATTTCTACATCCTGAACTTACATGACCACTAGATCAGGTATCCAATACCAACGTCCTACTTTCTCATCTAGTACCAATATGGATCCCAATACAGCAGCCATCTTTAATGCCCTGACTGAGAAGTTTGACGATATGAAAGATTTTATGAAAACCATGAGTGAAAGAATAACAGTACTAGAAGAAGCTAGGCAAGGACAATCTGAACTTGAGTCTCTCCAACTACCTATAAGATAGAGAAGAAGGAACCTCGACCTAGATCGACCTATAGCAGCATGCCCCCATCATAACCAGTTCAACCAGGATAAGCATATTCTTAGGAATGTGAAGATCGAAGCCCCAAGTTTTGATGGTTGTCTAGATCTGAGAGAGTACCCAGATTGAAAATCAGGCATGGAGCACTTTTTTGGATGGTATGAAATATCTGAAGCAAGAAGAGTTAGGTTTGCTAGGATGAAGTTGGTTAGGCAAGTCCGACTTTATTAGGAAAGTGTTGAGCGTCTTCCCAACTAGAGAAGACAAGATCCAATAGAAACCTGAGATGAAATGATGGAAAAACTCAGAGAAAAATACCTCCCAACCTCCTACCCACAAAGACTTTTAGATCAGTGGCAGAGACTTACTCAAGAAAATAGATCAGTCATAGAGTACATCACGAGATTTGATGAGTACCTCATGAAATGAGGAGTAACTGAAGATAGGATTGTTACCTTATCTAGATTTAAAGCTAGATTACGAGAAGATATCCAGCATGAGCTCTTTTTGTGAGAGGTAATCACGTTAGAACAAGCTTATTAACTTGCCCTTGACTTTAAGAGATTTTTTAGGTATTCGACCATCCATCGTCTTGAACCTAGTTGAGTAATCCCTTTTGGATCAAGATCCAGTACTACCCAGACTCCTAGTAATAGTCCACCTACAAATCCTATTATGAGAAAAGAAGATAGAGGAAAAAGAGTTGCAGGAGAGTTATCTAAAAGAAGTAGTTCTCGATCCCACTGCATTAAGTGCCATGGTTACGGTCATGTTGTTGCACAATGTCTCCACCGATCATTATTTATGGAAAAATTAGAAGAGAAAACTCTAGAAAATATTAAGGAGAAAGTTTGTGAAGCTGATCCAGACTTAGCCAAGCAGTTTGAGAGTACTGAGAGAATTTTAAGTTTTGTTGCACCGAAGTCAGATCTTAGGCTTGGAGTCATTAGGTATGTTCTAGCACAGACTAAGGAGAGTGAAGACTGGTGTAAGACTTCTATTTTCCATACCTTCATAAAATTTAGCAATAAAATTTGTAAGGTGATCATTGATAGCGGTAGCTGTATCAACGCCATCTCCACCGACATGGTTAAGCGATTATGATTAGCTCCTGTAGATCATCCAGCCTATACCGTGTGTCTTGGATAGATTCCTCCTCTATTTCCATCAAACTTAGATGTCGTATTTTCATCTAGCTCCATTCTTATTAGGATCATATTTGGTGTGATGTCTTACCCATGGAAGTCGGAAGTATCATATTAGGTTGGCCTTGGCTATTTGATAATGATGTTATGATTTATATCGAACCAACTCCTATAGTTTCACTCATAAGGGTAAGAAGATTACGATCAATCATTTCCCACCTAAGGCTTCCAATAGAAAGATAAGCGATGGACCAAAAGAAAATATCAAAAAGAAAAGCCTCTATCTGATAGGTGCTAAGGAATTAGAGATGGCCATGAGTAAAAGATCACCAGTTTGGATGATTATTGCAAGAGAAGTTCGTGAGGACCCTAAGATAGATCATCCCAAGAAAGTAGTTCATAGATATCAACCTAGAAAACCAATAGACCTTACCCCACTGCCCATGCATGCTAGAATTTTTGAATCTGCAGAGTCATTTGCATAGCATGTCAAGAGTTTACATAAAGAGATCAGTAAAAAAATTAGTATTAGTAATAAAATTTATAAATAGAATGTAGATTCTCATCGACACGTCCAAGAGTTTGCAAAAAAAAACTATGTGATGGTTCGAATGAGGCCTGAACGATTCCCACCAGGAACCGTCAACAAGTTACATGCTCGAGAAGCAGGTCCATTTAAGATTTTAAAGAAGATCGAACCAAATGCATATGTTGTGGACTTACCTTCTAATTTTAGGATTAGCTCTACTTTTAACGTTGTACATCTGTCGCCTATAAAGAGCCAACTTGGATACCAAGTGAGCCATTTGAGCCTGAACTAACCTTTGAGAGAGAGCCTATTCCTAAATGTCCACCAGCCAAAATGTCAAAGCATGATCAGATTGAGAGAATTTTGGATGAGCAAATCATCTCCACTTAGAGTCGAGGCTATTAGCGGTACTTAGTTAGATGGCGAGGTCGATCAGAGTCCGAGGATATCTGGATCACTCGAGAAGAGCTGCAGCGTATTGATCCCGATTTGCTTGAATGTCACCAGAGAATAATCGACCCTTACTCGATAGGATCGAGTTCTCCCCATCCCGAGAGAATTGATGTGAATATCAGAGCCATCAGAAGTCAGTAATATAATTTAGATTCAATTTGGATTGAAGAAGCCACATCAGAATAACTCTATTTTAGTTATTTTATTCTAATCCTTTTGATTTAATCAATTAGTTCTTTTGATGCATTTAGTTTTGGATCCATAGGATCATACTTGGGTTTATTTTGGAATGAGCCTTATTTGGAAAGAGGCCATCATAAAGAAGCAAGCTTGGTCCACGTCATCATTGGAGCCACCACCCTCCACATGCCTAGGGAGGAAATACACATGCCAGCATGTGCCATGCCTAAGGATCCTCATGCCAAGTTGTGCCAGGCATCAAGCACCCACATGGAGTTCCTTTTTTTCCATAGGATTTCTTAAGAGTTCTTGATTTGTTACTTATTTTGTTAAAAGGCTGATTTCTTTCCTATGGTTCCATAAAAGATAGAAATGATATATTATTGTATTTGGAAACCATACATAATGTTTTACTTTTTTGTTGGGAGGGTTGATTTTTTTTTTGTAAAGAGAATAGGATTTCTAAAGAAATAGGACCCCTAGGGTCGTATATAAACCCATGTATCTTTCATGAATAAGACAATAAATGAATGAATCACTTTATAATTCCCATAAACACTTGTGTTGGTCGCACCAAGAGGGAGAGGGTGTGAGACCCAAAATTGCTCCACGAGGGAAGGGTGTGAGGCCCACCTTTTTCTATCTTTTTAACCTTTATTTTCTTGAGATTCAGTGCTCCTACGACCTCGATTCATCTTCACCATCTACCCACATAAGCCTATTCCACCAAAAAAAGATCTATCTCCAAGATTTTCATCTATCATGTAGAGAGAGAAAGAGTGGTCTATTATTCTACAAATCAAATGTTGACAAGGACCTTCATTCCTTCTCAATTGATCTTTGATTTTTACTTTTTTTTTTAGATTCGATGTTGGTAATGATCCAGTTCTTTATTGATAGATCTGCTTGGTTAAAAGATTAAGAGTCCTAATCAGGGTAGTTTCTTAACTACCATGATCTGAATTTTTCTTATCTTTTTTTTGAATTTTTTTATGGACTTAATTTCTTGATATCCTTCATTCCATTTATATTTTTTTTTTGCAATTATTCATGAGTATGTTTAATTTCTGCTATCTGTCTATTTACTTTATTATTGCTAGTTATTTACTGATCTATAAAATGGCATTCATCAGCATTATTTAGATTGATCGTGCTTTGATCCCGTGTCAATCGATCACGCCTCTTGAGTAGAGTATAGGCAACTATACTATCTATCCTAGGAATAATATGCCACGATCGGACATGTTTTGTTGTTGATGAATGGAAGGAAGCTTGGTCTTTTCTTTTTTTTTTTTAGGTTGTCCCACATCATTGTTCCTCCAATTAGGATAAATTCATGATCTAACACCCTCCTACTACTATCTTAATCCGACTAAAAGCTGGAATCATAATATCCTATAAGTTTTTAGATAGTTTTTCATATATGAGTCACTAGACCTTAGTATTTTTCAAATACTTAAGGATTATCTATACAATCTTTTAGTGAATCTCATTCTGATCAAACTGGCATCTGCTCACTATCTTTAGTGAGTATACCATAGTTCATCTCATACTTGGATTAGAGCAATCCAAGTATTCTTTTAGATCTATCTTTATAGATTTTCATTCCAAGTATGAAGGATGCTTCTCCTAAATCATGCAGGAAGAAATAAGATGACAGTTAAACCTTTATTTCCTATAATACTGGAATGCCATATTCGATCAAGAAAATGTCATCCACAGACAATACAAGGAATAACACTGTAGAACCTTTTGCCCACTTTTAGATGTAGGGTTCCTTTGCATTCATAATGAAGATATACATTTAAAATGCATGTTTCAATTCTAAGAGGACACCCAAATGGGCTTTGTAGGTCTCCACCTCTCCATCTGTATCTCTCTGATCATCTTGAAAATTTATTTGCACCCATTGGATTTTATTCCTTCAGGTGAATCAACTAGTGTCCACAAACTTTTGATCTTTATGGATTTCAATTTGGATTTCATGGCTCCAAGCCACTTCTAGAGTCAGACTTCTGCATTGCATCCATATAGGTGATCGGATCCTCGTTGTTCTCATTGAGCTCAATAGGATTGCCCTCCTAGACGTAAAAATCAAAGTATCTATCTAGCTGATGTGGTACTCTACCAGATCTTCTTAAAATTGTCTCTTTAATGGGCTCTAAGTTTGATCTAATTAAATCTAATTCTATAGATTTACTAGATTATGTCAGTTCTTTCTACTAGCCAAACTTTCTGAAATTTAATTTTTTAGGTATCAGTTTCTTCTCTAAGAAACTCTTTTTAAAAAAAGAATGCCTTACTACTAACAAACATCTTATGTTCTTCAGCATGGTAGAAGTAATAACCCCTAGTTTTCTTAGGATATCCTATGAATAATTACTTATTGGACCATGATCCAAGTTTATCTATGTGCAAACCTTTGACGTAGGCCGATCAACCTCAAACCCAAAGGGGAGAAAGTCTAGGTCTATGTTTGATTCATATCTCATATGGAGTCTTTGTAATAGATTTACTCGGAATAATTTTTAGAGTAAAATAAGTAGTCACAATAGCATAATCCTAAAATAGGCAAACTAGTAAATCCCATCATGGATCGAACCATGTCTAACAAAGTTTGATTTCTTCTTTCTAATACGATAATATCCTACGGTATTCTGAAAGGAGTCCACTATAAGAGAATCCTATTCTCTCTAAGATATATCAAAAAACTCACTAGATAAAGATTTCCTTCCTTGATCTGATTGAAGATTTCTAATATCTTTTCTATTTTATTTTTCTATTTTATTAAAGAATCATTTGAACAATTCAAATGATTCAAGCTAGACACATCCATACCTAGATAGGTTGTCTATAAACATAACGAAATATTGATATCCTTCTCTAGCACTTGAGTTCATAGGTTCACATGCATCACCATGTATAAGTCTCAGAACTTCACCAGCTCATTCATCTTTTTCAATTAAAGATGACTTTGTCAACTTCTCAAGAAGATAAGGCTCACAGGTCATTAATGATTCACAATCATTGATATTGAGGTTTTCCTCCTAAGCTAATCTCTTTATCCTATTTTTGTCAAGATGACTAAGACTACAATGCCGAAGGTAGACATTCGTGATAGTATTAAATAGGTGTTTATTAGATATGTATGTTACACTAACAGGCTGTATAAATGTTAAATGTCATTTTCTTATTGTCCATGTATTATTGTAACATCATTCATAATGATATCACAATAATCTTCTTTTATAGATAAATGTTGATCATCTTTGGCTAAAAGACCAACAAAGATCACATTCATTATAAACGATAGATAATAGTGACAATCACTAAAAATGATAATATTTATTTTAGCTTGACGATTTCTAAAGCAAGAATTGGAACAGAACTTCCATCCTTAATGTTCAGGAATCTCTCACCATTTCCAAATATTCTACTTACCTAAAGTCCTTGCAACAAGTTGCATAAGACTACCGGTATCTGATACCTAGGTAGTAGAATCTTAAATAAAAAAATTACAACGTATTATCATATAATATTCTTGATAAGCAACTCTTTACTTCTTTTCTTATTCAGCCTGCTGGGGTCAAGGAAAGCAAGATATTCATGACAAAGCTTCTTCCTATGAACCTGCTTCTGATAGTAAAAGCACTTTGCCTAATTTGGGTTAATCCTGGATATTTTATTTTTACTAGATTTAGAAGCCTCGACATGAACCCCTTCGTACGACTGAACCAAATTCAACTTTTGATACTAATTATCGAAGTTGGATCCCATAAGTCAATCACTATCCAACCATAAATGGAGCAATTAGGGTTTAGCCTTAATCTGGATAGAAAAGATAACAATGACCTATTGTATATAAATTATTTTAAGTCTAGAGACTTGAACTTTAGTCTAAAGGTTCTTCCACTATTTTATATGAATTGATAGTCTTTACCTCTAATTCGTGGAATTATTTTCATTTCTCATAGGTACTAAAATCCACATAGACTGCACAGAAGCCCAACTCTGGTTGGTCAACCCATGTGCATCTTTGGGAAGGTTCTTAAACCAATTATTTTTCTAAATAATTTTTAGTAAATTAATTTTGCCTCAGAAACCTAACCAGTAGGCTTTAGCCTCCACTACAAGGATCCGATTAGGTCCAATCATTAACATGACCAAACTTGGTGCATCTAACTAATGAATGATTAAGCCCAACTTTGGCTGGTCAACCTAACCATCATTAGAGAGATACTTTCAAGTCATCATATTATGAATGATAATTTTATTAGTCAATAAGCACCAGGCCTTTGGGCCTCCATTGATTATTGAGTTAATAGATCCATTATCATCCAACTTAATGAGAGGCTATAACTTAATTATCTTCATAACTTTATTATTTTAAGAATATAATAATTTTAGAAGATTTAAATTATTAGTAATTTAATGATAGAGAAGATATGGACCAAATTACTCCCACTAGCTTCAGCAAGTCAAATCCTCCCACTAACTTCTCAAGTCAATGATGATGACTAAGATTAATTTCGATCCATGGGCATCTAGATCAGTTTTACTGAATAAAATCAATCTTACTAGTTTTTTATGTAACATGAGTTAGCATGAATCAATAAGCAATCTAATCAAAAGCTGATTAACCACATTGACAAGGTAAGTAAGATCGATGAGAGCATCTGCCAAAGCTTACTTTAGACACCATCAGAGATGGTCAGACAAGCGGGCTACCAATTAAAGACCACCAGCCTAAAAATGCCTAACTTATCTTAGACACCAATTGGTTTATCAATTTTGATTTGGCTTACCTAAAAACTCGAGTTTGACCACTGAGCCACGATTAGGTCCATTTGTTAGATGTATAGACTTTGATCAACTACAACTATTAAATTGATCTATGAAAAAGACAAGATCTAATCCTAATTAATTTTTAATTTTATTTGATTAATTTCTTAACTTAGTTCATATTTAATCTAACCCTCGGTCTAATCTAATTAATGACCTAATCAAAGCTAACCTATAACCTTTTAACCCATGATTTATGAAATTGACTTAGGATCTTCAAATCACAAACCTAGATCTTAAACAATCACTTAATTCTTAATTAAGTTCAAGGCTTATAAGTTGGGATTCGGATCCTCAGAACTAATTTTTGATTTTAACTTTTGAAACATTTTCAAGGTGCAAATAGTTTACATTAAATCACATTCAATTTATGATTATAGATCTAATTTATTTTAATATTTAGATCATGTCCCAAGATTTTGAATCTAAGATTTTGCAAAAAGTATATTCATAATTTAAATTCCACAAAGCATATATGTCATATATATACATTCTGGATTCAAAAATCAGAACTACGTATCGAGCATATGTAATATAAGGATGTAGATCTAAATATGAAACACATCATATGGATCTTATCTAAATGATCAAAATCAAATCATAAATCAATTAATATTAGATTTAAAATTTAAAAATAAATCATAAATTATTTTAGATCTTAGTTAACATATTTATGTTAAAAATTATATCCTAAAGCTAATCATCTAGGATGTAGACAGTTAAGTTGATTGTAAAATGCACTTGATTATAAATGAATAAAATTATTATTCTAGCTTTTCATCACTCTTGTGCATCTTCTTTTAATGAACTCTTCTGTGATGAAGTTCTTAGGACTATTTAGACTTGACAAAGAAGGATTTGTCATTTAGTCTTTAAACTTGATCATGACCAAATGATACATTGTTATCTAGGATGACAATGTTTATCGAGTGTAGGTCATTGCATGTCATATGGATTGATTGTCTTCTTAATCAATGAGTACGAAGATATTGGTATGGCATGTAGATGCAATGTAAGATTATATTTCACTAATCGTGATCCAATTATGGAACTCTATGCAACAAGAGTTGCTTGTGAAAGATATGGATATAAATGTCTCTTAGACCTGAGATCATCATGGTAATTTGCAAGCAACTCACTGTACTTTGATACCGAACTAGCTAAATTTCTAATTCAATGATGGAAGGTTACTGTGTGTAGTCAAATACTTATTTAGTCGGTACATGAGTCAGGATGGAATTGACCCCTCCAATTATTAGAGCAAGTGCATCACTATATTTCAATTTAGCAAAACCTCGGCTAGGATAGTCCAAATGATGGATGCTGAAATTTTGAAATATAATATGGATGATTTTTAGGATTGGAAGTAAATCCTAAATCATCATTTGAGCATTGAGGTCAAGGAGATGAATTATATAGTAACCATATGCTATAGGTTCATCAATGTTGTGTTGTGACTATTCGACCTATTCGGACGCCTGATACTATTGCTAAATGGTCACATCGATTGGTACAGAAAATTGATTCTTATGCTACTAGTTTAGAATTCGAACCAATGGGGTCATGCACAATAGAAATTTCTATCTGATTAGAAGATTGATCAAGAGTTCCAATAGTTTGGGACTCTATGGTCAAGATTTCTACTGGACTGAGACTCTATGACCAAGAGTTTCACTGGACTGGGACTCTACCTTCATGGGTTCCATTAGACTAAAACTCTAATATTATTGGAGAATTAATTAGCAATTAGATTGCTAATTACCTCAATTTGATTAAGAGATATGGATTTGATCAAATCTGATAGAATTTGATTTGATTGGATTTGACCGGATTAGGTTTTGAGATGACCTAATCACTATGAAAGATTCGATCCTGATTTGATTAGGACCTAAACATAATTGAATTCTAATTTGATTAGGATTTAATTAGTTTGGGTTAAGCCTAATTTGATTAGATTTATCCTAGCCTAATTGATTTTAGATAAGTAGGTTTGGACTTAACCATTTAGGATAAAGTTCAAATGTTTAAATTCTTCCTATGCCTTGACTCTTTGATAGATTAGGACTTAACCAATTAGGACATGACCAGTTATGGAATGTGCATAAGTTTTCTCCATGTCATAATCTGATGTTTGCACCCTCTCTTATCTCCCTTTGACCTGGTCCAAGCATTGGATCAGATTAGATTGAAGAATTTTGAATTCAACTTGAATAGGCTGGTTTGGTTGAAACCTCCTAACCCTCTCATCCTTATCCAGACTGCATGCCACCCATGCTTTTGTCACACTACTTCATGAGCTTTTTCAGAGTAGGTATGCAAAAGGAGAGTCCTTTTGCTCGTCGCCCACCTAAATGGTGCATTGGAGGTGGATAAGATTGTTGCCCAGTTATGCAACCCACGAGTGGGGGTGGTGAATTGAGTTTCTTAAAAAATTTAAACTTAAAAACATAATTGCAAGATGTGCTTTTGAAATTTTAAATAAAGTGAGGTGAGTTAGGTAAGTAAGATGTAAGAGCTTAATTTAAAAGAAAAGAAGTAAGCACAATAGAGCAAGTAAAGAGGAAGAAGAGAGAACAACATAAATAAGATGATTTATAGTGGTTCGGTGCAACCTTGCATCTACATCCACTTTCCAAGCTCCTAGTTGAGAATTCCAATCCACTAAACATATTTAATTGAATACAACGTTAGATGCTCCAACCATAGCTATCCCAAGCTAGACACTTATTTTCTGGGTAGAAGCCAATCCAAAATACATTGATTAAAGGTTTGGATCAATCTTCTCAAGTTTTGGAAACGCCACAAAAACTTGAGCCCCAAAACAATGAACAGAGTTTGAAAAGATATACAAGTTCAACATAGCTATCTTCTAAATGAGCATAATAAAACTTTAAAAACTCTTTACACAAACCAGAGGAAGCTTTTAAAAATCCTTTCGAAGAGATTGAAGACTTGAATGCATATTGGAGAAGTAGTTGAGCTTGAAATCAATACTTCTCTTTCTTAGGGCAGAGATTTCTTTGAGCTGAATATTCTCTTGATTTTCTTCTTATTTTTCTTTCTTTTTGAATGCTTTTAAATCTTCATTCAATCTTGGGAGATGAATAGTAGCCATTTGTAGCCATTGGAGATCATTTAGGAGGCATTAAATGTGCCAAACTGGAGAAGAAAAATAGCCATTATAGGATTTTTCATCACGAAGGATGATCCATGGGTCGCCCTCTAGAAAAGGGTCACCCCATGGGATGCCCCTTTTGCATCAGGCGATGAAAAATAGATTTCTATATTTTGGTGTAGAACCTTTAGGTGGCACCCCATGGGTCACCCCTTTTTTCATGGGGTGCTCCAGAGGTCACCCCTTTTAGCATGCCAGTTCTAATTTAGCATGCCAGACCTGCATGCCAGTGTACCACAGTAAAAGGGTCGACCTAGGGGTCATCCTCTTTTGTCCAAAATGTCATATCTTCATTTTTAAGCTTTCAAATAATTTGAGAATACCTCCAAATGAATCGATATCATCTTGAGAGTTCTTGAGGCTTTCGAAAATCTTTAATTTTGACCATCTTTAACCAAATTTTTGCAATACAAAAATTTTTGGAATTCCTAAAATGACTTTTAAAAATATCTCCAAGAATAGAAATTATTAGTAATCATCTTAATTATTTTATACTCATCAAAATCAATCCTAGGGGCAATAATCTCTCCCTTTTTTATGATGATAAAATAATTGAGTATAAGCAAAAATAAAGTAAATTTAATATTGAATAGAGAGATTCCATTTGCAATTAAAAAAGCTCAAAGACAATTATATGTAAGTAATTAGTTCAAAGCATCTAATTTTGGGTATTGTTTTATGCATAATGCATTATTCATGAAAATTCAATAATCTAAACATATAGTATTCATAAGAGAATAGATTTGCAATTTGTATTGACTTTTAATACCATACCATGACTTTTTAGTATGAAACTTTTAACAATTTGCTCAAACTCTATCATTAAGTATTAGAATTCAATAATTTCACTTTGAATTAACAATTCAATAATTTCACTATAAATTAATAATTCAACAATTTCACTATGAATTAATAATTCAACAGTTTCATAATGAATTAATAATTCAGCAGTTTCACTATAAATTAATAATTTGCTCCAACTTTTCATTTAATGGTTTGTTAAATATGAATGATAATAATTTACTTTTAATTTGCCTTTTAATTTGCTTATACTATGCACAACATGCTATATTATTTATTACTCCTTTTTGACATCATCAATTATGATCTCAAGAAGTTTCTTTTAAGTAGGAAAAGACTTTCCCTTAATTAAATTCTCATATTTTATTGTTGATTTAAAAATAAATTGATTAACATATACAACATTTGTAAACCAGATGATAAGTCACAAGCGTACAAGATATTCCATAAGCCAAACAATTCATGAAAGCTAATGTCAAATATACATCCAAAATGAAATAAGAGATCTAAGAACAATATCATTCAAAACATAGTCATGATACAGTATCCATCCAAAATGTTTTAAGTCATAAGTCATAGGCCAATATACCAAAATCATGGTCAATCGAAAAATACATCATACCATGATAACCAAACAATAACAAGTACATAGGCCTTTAGTTACATCCTAAATACATAATACTAACAAGATCTAATAGAGTAGTCGAATGGATTCACGAAAATCAGACTCAAAAGATGAATCAAAAATGTGGTGAGAAGTATCCAGATCAAGGCCATGGGCATGTCCTCAATCATGTCTGCCTCGGCCATGGACAGAAGTACCGACACGAGTAGAAGTACAAGCACGAGCAGAAGGATGAGATGGCCTGAGAGCCTGGGAAGAGATAGGTAATGCTAAAAGGGCAAGTCTAATGGTGTCCAACTGTCCTAGGGCTCTTAACATGGAATGCATAAGTGAACCAATCTATGTAGAGATAATGTCACTGGAGCCTCTGATCTCACTCCTCAGAAAAACAAACTCACTCTCCGAAGCACCGCAAAGTCTTGCAGCCTCTGTAGGTAGATCTGAATTCTCTATGATGTCCTCTCGTGATTGAGGATGGCCCAAATCTAATACCTGCCTCACATATTCCAAACATTGCCTATCAATCTCAACACAAACCCCTCAAGCTCCTTAAGGCAAGCTGGCTGAGCTATAAGTATCTAAAAAATTGTAGAAATATGAATAATCAAAGATTGATCAGATAAGGGGACAAAATGAGTACTCTCCCCCTAAGTAAAACTTATGGCACTCCTGCTGGCAATCTACTAAGACAAAAGATTGGCAACCTATGTATCTTTGCTCCTAGATGGAGGTACAGGTGAAACTCTCCTCATGAACTTTGAAGGACCAGTCTCATGATCAGATACAAACTAAATATCAGGTAAGGCTCTATGATCATGAGGAGGTGAAGATTGTCCTTCCTCTTCAAGTCTGTCCTCCTCCTCTACAACACCTCCACCTCTGGTCCAACGATCACCAACTCTAATATAGCCCATACATTGCAAAGAATTTTCATTGTAGGTGTCAGTATGGGCTAAATAGGTGGCAACCTTCCCCTCAAAGTCTACTCTAAGGCATCTAAAGTTCGTAGTGAGTGCCATGCTATATGGTAAAAGTGCTTTTAATCTAGTCACTGCTTCTCTCATGGCATCAATCATCAGGGCTAGCAAATTTAGAGAGATTTCATACACATTATAATGCATAATGCACAGATCCCTACTTGATACAAAATCAAATCTACGAGCTCTAGAAAAGAAAATGGTATAGACAATATGATGGAGTACCCTCATTTCCACACTGAGATCCCTACTAGCATCAAATTTCTCAATTTCACTAACATTATCTTTTTGCAAAGCTGATCTTAACCCATCTTCTTTGTTCAATAATTTGTCAGAAGTAGATCCTTCACATGGTAGTTGAATGAGAAATCCAAGTTATTGAGCATCAAATTCTACTTCAACACCTTTAACTAGGGATCTCACCCTCCCATCCAAAAACATAAAGTTTCGATAGAACTCTCAAACCAAATCAATAAAAAAAGTTTCTTTCATTATGCAGAGGAAACCCCAACCTAAAGATTTTCTCTTTTCTCCAAAGAAAAATTCATCTTTTTCTAAAAATAAAAAATCAATATTTCTCCCAAGTAAAATCTTCCAACCAGAGAGGAGGTCTTTTGCTGGGAGTTATCGGAGAAGCAGAGTGTATCGGAATTGGTGTGGGATCTGGAACTGATGCAACTCTCTTCTTTCTCTATTCTTCTTTAATGCCACGGGTGGACTTATGGCTCTAGAGAAGCTTCATCCGAGGTGCCATTTGTTGAGCAGTAGTAGGTATAGCAAAATGTTGGTACAAAGAGTGAAGAAAGTCGAAGTATGCGAGAGATTTGTCTAAGAATTTGAATTTTGCCAAGAAGAGTTTGGGTTTGGTTGAAGATTAGGACTTATGGTGGGTATAGAGGTAGAAGAGAAATGATCTGAATAGAAGAGGGATAGGGCAAATGACAATTAGGAGATCATTTTGGAGGAGGTTTGGTACAGTTTGGAAGAAAGTTATGGAGGGATTTTGGCAATAAAGGGTTCGATGGGAGAGACAGAAAGAATGCCTGGAAGGGTTGCCCTTTGGGAAGAGAGGGAGATGAACAGGATTCATCGTTTCATTTTTATTTAAGGCAGAATAAAAAGATTAAAAGGCCTAAGAGGCATCCCTTAGGTCATCCCTTTTTGAAGGGGGTGACCAAGGAGGGATCCCATCCAATTAAAAAATCTAGTTTAACTTCTTTTTAAACAAATTAATGATCAAAAGTGAGAATCAAGGGATTTTTGTCAAAGGAAAAGAGTGGATTAAATTTCAAAAGATCATTGATAGGATGATTTTGAGAAGGATTACTTGAGATCTCTAAGATAATGGATCCAAGATATCTAACTCCCTTCTAATTTCACAAAATTTATCTTCATTTAATTATTTTAAAAAGATGTTCATCAATTATTTTTCAGAGCAAATAAAGTTAATCAATACATCATTATTTTGCACATGCTCTCTTATGAAATGATGTCTAATTTCGATAAGTTTTGACCTAGAATGTTGAATTAGGTTTTTAGTTAAATTAATGGCACTAGTGTTATCACATCTTATGGGAATGTTATTAAATTTTATTTCAAAATCTTTGAGTTATTGCTTAATCCACAAGATTTGAGTACAACAACTTTCGGCTATAATATATTCAGCCTCAATCGTAGACAACGCCACCAAATTTTATTTCTTGCTAAACCAAGAGATTAAGTTTACACTAAGAAATTGATAAGTTTTACTAGTACTTTTTCTGTCTAACTTACATCCTGCAAAGTCTGCATCTAAGTATCCTATCAAATTTATGGATGATTGTTTGAAAAACCATAAGACTAAAGTTTGAGTTTCATTTAAGCATTTCAAGATTTTTTTTAATAGCATTTAAGTGAGATCCTTTAGGGTTGGATTGAAATCTTGCACACATACAAACACTGAACATGATATCAGGCCTATTAGTAGTAAGATAAAGCAAGCATCCTATCATGCCTCTACAAAGCTTCAAATCAACACTCATACCATTTTTATCCTTGTCAAGCTTGCATGAAGGACTCATAGGTATGCCAATGCTTTTAGAAGTCTCCATTCCAAATCTTTTTTTATAGTTCTTTTGTGTACTTGCTTTAGCAAATAAAGATCCCTTCTTTAGACTATTTAATTTGGAGTCCAAGGAAGAAGGTGTGTTCTCCCATCATGCTCATCTTGAACTCTCCCTACAAGAGCTTGGCAAAATCTTGGCATAGAATTTCATTAGTAGATTTAAAGATAATATCATCTACATATATTTGTGTCGTAAGAATATCATCAATCTTTCTTTTTGTAAAAAGTGTTGTATCTACTTTTCTTATAGAAAAATCATCTTCTAGCAAGAATTTACAAAATCTTTCATACCAAGCTTTTGGAGCTTGTTTTAAATCATATGAAGGTTTATTTAATTTGAAAACATGATTTTGAAAAGCATGGTTTACAAAACTAGGGGGTTATTCTACATATACTTCTTTCATAATAAAACCATTTAGAAAAGGACTTCTTATATCCATTTGAAATAATTTGAAGTTCATAAAATATACATAAGCAAGTAAGAGTCTTAAAGCTTCTAGTTTAGCAACGGGTGCAAAAGTCTCTTCAAAATTAATTTCTTCTTACTGGTTATACCCTTTAGCTACTAATCTTGCTTTATTTCTTATGATATTTTCATTTTCATCTAATTTATTTCTAAACATCCATTTAGTTCCAATCATAAGATGATCTTTTGGTCTTTCAACTAGAGTCCATACATTATTTCTTTCAAATTGATTAAGTTCTTCTTGCATTGCATTTATCCAATTATGATATTTTTTGACTTGATCAATGATTTTTTATTCAAAATGAGAGATAAAGGTAAATTAATTATTTACATCTCTAAGTGAGGATCAAGTTCTTACCCCATGTATAGGATTATCAATGATAAGTTCTTTAGGATGATTATGAACATACCTCTATTCTTTTGGAAGGTCATTTATAACTTTTGATTGTTTTGGTTGATCTTGTTATTCCTCGTCTTCATCCTCCTTTTTATCTTCAAATTTCTTATCATTTTGGACTGATGATTCTTTTGTATTAAGCTCATTCCTACGTTTAATAATTTGACCTGCATCATCAATACCATCTCTCTTCCTTGTTGGAAGATTATTAGTCTCACTAAAAATAATATGTATTGATTCTTCTACAACTATGGTTCTTTTATTGAATACTCTAAAGGCTTTACTAGAAGTAAAGTAACCAACAAAAATTGCTTCATCTGATTTAGCATCAAATTCTTCTAACTTATCTTTACCATTATTTAAAATAAAACATCGACAATCGAAAATATGAAAATATGCAATGTTAGATTTTCTTTCTTTCCAATGTTCATAAGGTATTTTCTTTAAAATTGGTCTAAATAGAGCATGATTTAAAATATAACATGCCATGTTAATTGCCTCCACCCAAAAATACTTTGGAAGATGCCTTTGACATAGCATAGTACGAGCCATTTCTTTAAGTATCCATTCTTTCTCTCTACTACCTCATTTTATTGGGGTATCCTAAGTGCAGAAAAATTATGATCAATGCCCTTTTTATCATAAAACTTTTCAAAGTCATGATTTTCAAACTCGGTACCATGATCATTATGAATTCTGAGAATTGAAAGATCTTTTTTATTTAAAACTTTTTGATAAAACTTGGTAAAAGCTGAAAAAGATTCATCTTTTGATACCAAAAATAAAATCTACGTAAATTGAGAGAAATCATCAATAATTATAAAATCATCTCTTTTTCTACCGAAGTTTGTTGTTCTAGTGGATCCAAATAAATCCAAATGTAATAATTCCAATAATATAGAAGTTGAAATAATGTTTTTACTTTTGAATAAAACTCTAGTTTATTTTTCTAATTGACATGCATCACATATTTTATTTTTTTCAAAATTTAGTTTAGGTAGGCCAATAACTAAATCTCTTTTGATAATTTTAGAAAGAGAGTGCATACTAATATGTGCGAGCCTATGGTGCCAAAGTCAACTAGTCTCACTAATCTTGGCATTAATGGCTACTAGGAATTGCATGTTTTGCAAAGATAAATCATTCAAGTCTACAATGCAAAACATTACAATGCCTATATCCAATAAATCTCATGCCATCATTATTGGGACTAGTTACAATGCACAAAGTAGATTCAAATATAATTTTAAAATTCTTATTGCATAATTAACTAATACTTAAAAGATTATTCTTGCGATCATCTACTAGCAAAATATTTTCAATAAATATGGAGGGAGTGATACCAATGTTACCTACTCCAATGATTTTTCATTTGCCATTATCTTCAATGGTGACCATCCCTTCATCTTTTGTTTCAAGAGTAATGAATTGAGATTCATCACTAGTCATATGTCTTGAACATCTACTATCAAGATACCAATTCCTTTTTGATCCTTGGGATGTAAGACATACCTATAAAGAAAATCAGGTTTTAACTTTGGGTACCTGAGCTTTCTTGAATCCCTTTTGGTTAGTCATAATGGTTCCTTTAGGAACCTGCACCATTTTTACATGAAAGCTACCAAATTTGTTAGACTAGCATGCAAAAGATTTATGGCTTAATTTACCATAGCTGAAACATGAAATAGTATTTTAAGGAGAGTTCACAAATATGTTCTTCAAAAATTTCAATTTCTTTAGTGGGTTATAATCAAGAACAACTTTATCATAAATAGCCCTTTGGTTTTCTAAAATTATATTTAATTTACTTGAACTTAAGGTAAATTTATCTATTATAGGTTTCAACTTATTTACTTTAGTTTTTATGTTCTGATTTTCTTGAATTAAATTTTTATTTTTAGCTAAAATTTCTTCTTTTTCTTTGAGTAAGCATTGGTTTTGCTTTTTCAACTCTTTATTTTTAAATCCTAAATCTTTAGATCATCTAATAGATCATTAAAAGCCTCTTGCAATTTATCAATCATCAAGTCATTTGAAGGTTCAGATGTGATCTCATTTTCATGTGCCATGAAATAAAGATTAGCTTCTTTATGGGTGTCATCATCAGAGTGAGCTTGAATCATCACTATCACTCCATATTGCCACCATAGTCTTCTTTTTGAATTTCTTAGGGGTCTTCTTAAGTTGAGGACAATTGGATCTAAAGTATCCCAGCTTCTTGCATTCAAAATATATAAGGGGCTACTCTTTTTCTTTCTCTTTGCTTGGCTCATCCTTAGTTATTGTCCTTCTTCATAATCCTTGCATCCTTTTTTTTATGAATATTTTGAATTTTCAAGTGATTAAAGCAAGCTCTTCATCTTCATCTTCATTATTTGATTAGTCTAAGTCTTCCTCTTCTTAAGCAATGGATTTTAGAGCAATAGCCTTCTTCTTTTTGATTTCGTCTTCTTTGTGTTGCTTCATGGTGAGTTCATGTGTCATGAGTGTCCCAAGAAGCTCCTTTAATGGAAGGGTATTAAGATCATTTGCCTCTTGAATTGCAGTAACTTTAGCTTTCCATGTTCTTGGTAGAGATCTATGTACCTTTCTCACAAGATCACTATTAGTGTAGGACTTACGAAGACTCTTAAGCCCATTAATGATATAAGTTAAATGAGTAAATATTTTGGTAATAGACTCATCGGGTTTCATTTTGAAAAGTTTATATTTATGGACAAGAATGTTGATTTTAGACTCTTTTACCAGATTTATACCATCATGAGTTACTTCTAATCTATCCCATATCTTCTTAGTAGAATTACATGTGGAAATTCTATTAAATTCATTTGCATCTAGAGCATAATATAAAATATTCATAGCTTTTGCATTAAATTGTGCCATCTTCTTGTCAACCTCATCCCACTCATTTTTAGGTTTGGAAATATCTTTTTCATTAATTTATTTTATGGGTGAGTGAGGTGCATTTACTATGATACTTCACATGTCATAGTCAAGAGCTTGAATAAAAATATTCATCCGAGATTTTTAATAGGTATAATTTGACCAATTGAAAAATGAATATCGGTTTGTGGATTGTCCCTTGGTAAGTAAAGTGCCAACTTGAGTTGCCATAGATCTTTAGCTCTTGATGGTAAAATCAAGAAAGAGCTAGAGCATCGAGCTTTGATACCAATTGTTGCCTAGCTATACAACCTAAGAGGAGGAGGGGGGGGGGTTGAATTGGATTTCTTAAAAAATTCAAACTTAAAAATATAATTATAAGATGTACTTTTGAAATTTTAAGTGGAGTGGGATGAGTTAGGTAAGTAAGATGTAAGAGCTTAATTTAAAAGAAAAGAAGTAAGAACAATAGAGCAAGTAAAGAGGAAGATGAGAGAACAATACAAATAAGATGATTTATAGTGGTTCGGTGCCAACCTTGCACCTACATCCACTCTCCAAGCTTTTACTTGAAAATTCTAATCTACTAAACGTATTCAATCGAATACAACATTGGATGCTCTGATCCTAGCTATCCCAGGCTAGACACTTATTTTTTAGGTACAAGTCAATTCAAAATACTCTGATTTAAGGTTTGGATCAACCTTCCCAAGCTCTGAAAATCTTTCAAAATCTTGAGCCCCAAAATAGTGAACAAAGTTTGGAAAGATATACAAGTTCAACATGACTAGCTCCTAAACGAGCACAATAAAGCTTTAAAAACTCTTTACACAAACTAGAGAATGCTTTTAAGAATTCTCTCGAAGAGATTGAGGACTTGAATGCATGTTGGAGAAGTGGTTGAGCTTGAAATCAATGCTTCTCTTACCTAGGGCTAAGATTTCTTTGAGTTGAATATTCTCTTGATTTTCTTCTTATTTTTCTTTCTTTTTAAATGCTTTTAAATCTTTATTCAATGCTAGAAGATGAATAGTAGCCATTTGTAGCCATTGGAGATCATTTGGGAAGCAGTAAATATGCCAAATGGAAGAAGAAAAATAGCCGTTACAGGATTTTTCGTCATAGGGGGGGATCCATAGGTCGCCCTCTAGAAAAGGGTCACCCCATGGCATGCCCCTTTTGCATCAGGTGATGAAAAATTGATTTCTACATTTTTGTGTAGAATCTTTAGGGGGTGCCCCATGGGTCACCCCATTTTCCATGGGACGTCCTAGAGGTTGTTGCTTTCAACGTGCCAGTTCTAATTTAGCATGCCGGTCCTGCATGCCATCATGCCATAGAAAAAGGATCGACCTAGGGGCCACCCATTTTTGTCCAAAATATCATATTTTAATTTTTAAGCTTCCAAACAATTTGAGAATGCCTCCAAATGAATCGACATTATCTTGAGAGTTCTTGAGCCTTCCAGAAAACTTCAATTTTTACTCCAACTTACGTAAATTTTAAATTGACCATCTTTAACCAAATTTGAAATGACTTTTAAAAATATCTCCCAGAATAAAAATTATTAGTAACCCTCTTAATTATTTTGTATTCATTAAAATCAATCCAAAGGGCAATAAAGATGCCACTTGAATTTAAATTCAAGTGGAAGGTTGAAATGAGTTCAGCCTCTCCATCTTATCCTATCTTACATGCAAAACCCATTGAAGTGCAAGCCTATTAAAATTAGAATTTTTTGGGCATGCACAAGTTTGAGAGTGTGGGTGTGCATGAGATATCTAAGGGATTCCTGGAGAGAGAAAATTAGAGGGGTGCCACTTCCTAGGTGAGAGAAAATCTAGAGAGAGACTCTGCGCCATTCCACTTTCTCTACCTATCTCATGTATTTTATATGGTTTAAAGTGTGCGTGAATATTTTTTTTGTGAAAAGGATTTCATGAAAATTAGAGAGAAGGGGGTGAGGGTCATCGGGGTGCAAGTTCTGAGTGTTAGAGAAATTTAGAGATTTTGGATTTCAAGTTTTTGGGTGTGGGTAACCTTAGGGTTTGGACCCAAGATTCGGATGGTGAGTTTGAGTGCTGTGAGCATCGGATGATCATAAAATTTGCAACACCACCTCATCATCCTCCATAAAGTGTATCTTGACCTTCTAGTGCATCCAGGACATTGGAAGAAGGTTGTTGATTAGATTAACGAAGATCGACTGTCGAAGGCTTCGATAAGAAGCTAGCACTCTGGTGGAGCTGGTCGAAATCAGGAGCTCCATGTGGACTGACTGTAGTGGCCGGATGACTGTGTGGTTGCATCATGATACGAGGGCATCTTCCTATAATCTCGAATTATGGAGTTCAGCTATCCATACTCAGGTATTGTATTCTGAACGTATGTCGGTTAGCAAATATTATTTGCTAATCGAATGCATTTTATTTTTCTATTACATAGATCACAGTGTAGGATTTATGATTAGATCATAGCATGTATAAATTAATAATAGATTAATTTTGCTTCCACTGCACATAAAATTTGAAAATGGTTTTGAAAAGTATGCTCATAATCCTGCATGATTTTCATCATTGGTATCAGAGCAAGAGTTGCTTGACATGTTTATATGTTAATTAAAAAAATTTAATATTAGCATATATGATATGTTTTGATCTAGATAACTTAGTAATTGAGGATGAATGAGCCACCAAGCCATCTGATCATAAGAGATAAGTATGGTTTAAAGGTCATTTCCTTCCATTTGATGGGATCCCTTATGGTGGTAGGGATGCCATCGTGAACTCATTCATTAAGATGAATAGTGAAAGAATTTTTAATATTAAAATTATTTTAAATTAATAGTTAAACAAAAATAAGTTTAGATTAGATCTAAAAGGATATATGGTTTAATTATGCTTTATTTTCTATTATAAAACTAGCAATAGGTTGTTGTTTGTGAAATAAGCTGACCCATTTGTGAAATGAGTCAACTCATTTAGTGAATAAAAAATAGAGAAAACTTTTTAAAATTTAAAAATTATTTTTAAAATATCGAATCCTAACCCATTAGTCCAAAAACTTAATTAAAAAAATTCTGTGTTGTCTAGTAGGATCTAGAATTATGAATTAAAGATCCTAAGACAAAAGCATAAAACTATGGGTTAAAGGGTTAGATGAATTAGGTCCATTAATTAGGCTAGATTTAAGATTAGTTAAAGAATGAACTTAACTAGAGTAATTGATCAAATTGAACCAAATGTTAAATTAGATTAGATCAAGGACACTTTAGATTCAACTTTAATAGTTATAGTTGCACAAGTCCATGTCTTTAACAAGGACCAAGATGGACTTAATTCATGGCTAAGTGGTTCATCTTGAAATTACTAGGTTGATCAGATTGAATATAATTAACTGGTTAGTGCCTAAGATAAGTTTGATAGTCTAGACTAGTGATTTTTAATTAGGAGCTACTCACACTAATTTGATCTTTGATGAGTTATTGACATATCCCTTCCACTGATCTCACTTACCTAGCTGACATGGTCGATTGGATTTGATTAGATCACTTGATGATTCGAGTTGGCCCATGTCAGTTAGAAATCAGTTTGACTGATTTCAATCAGTAAGACTGAGTTAGGTGCCCATGAACCAAAATTGATCATAGTACTTATCAACTGACTTGGTGAAGTCACTAGAAGGATTTGACTTGGTAAAGTCAGTGGAAGAAATTTGGTCCATGTCTTTTCTTTTCTTAAGTCACATGTAAACTAAATCCTCAAAATTATTAAATCCTTAAAAATGATAAAGTTATGGGGATAACTGAGTCAAAGCTTCCCATTAAGGTGAATGGTAATGAGTCCAATTTTTTAGGTGGACATTGGAGGTGCCTTACACCTGGTGTTCATCTAGATGTTAGAATTATTATCCATCAAATGATGATTAGGTAATACTCTTTGAACAATGATCAGGTTGGCTAGTGCTTTCCTCGAGCTTGGTCTTTATTTGTTTGATGCAAAGAACTTAATCATGTTAATGGTTGGACCTAACCAAACCTTTTCAGTAGAGGCCATAGCCTACTAAATTGACTTCTAGGGCAAAATCAAATTACTGAAAATTATTTAGGGAAACAATTGGTTATGAACCCACCTATAGATGCACACGAGTTGGCCAGAGCTTTCTTCAGGCTCGTTTGTAGTCTATGTTGATTTCGGTACCCAATAAGGAGTTAGTGCAATTCCTCAAAATAGAGGTTGAGGCTATCAATTCATAAAAATAGAGGAAGAATCTTTAGACTAAAGTCCCTGTCTTTAGGATTAAATAATTCAAGTACTAATTGTTAGATGTATGCCCTAGAATTTAGATTGGCTGACACTTGTAATACACATTCTAGGGGTATATTTATAATTTTGATTTAAAATTAATAAAGAATTATTTTTTCTATCACATTATATATAAAGTATTTGTGATATATCCTTTGAGTTAATAGGTATGATAATATATATTTTCAAGAGTTGAAAATTTAGGACATGTATTTTCATAATTAATTCATAAACTGCTCCTGGTCGTAGGATCATCACGAGAATGATGATTGATCCAAATGATTGGAGTATAATCACTTTCTTAAGATAGATGAGTTTTGATTCTATAGTGTGGAGACACCAAAGTGAGAGTATAGGAATTCATTGAGAATGAGGGCACTGAGCATGACCACCTTAAGCAGCTATATGGGAGTCTATCTTCTCATCGATGACTAGCTCGATGCTGCAGTTATATGTATGGTTCTTTAATCTAGGGTGCATCGGCAATTCTTCTTGAGTGTGTCATAGTTTGACCACACCATAACTCATTCTCCTAGCCATTCAGAATTCTGAGGTGTATATTGACTGTAGCATGTGCATTGTAGGAATTGGATCAGACTAATAAGGGATCTATCTACCTTAGTAAAGGAGTAGTCCTATAATGATCATGAGATCAAATCCTTAAGCCCATGGTCATGGCAGTGTGGAATAATAGAAAAGTGCTTTCTATTAGGGTTTCACATCAGACTCGAATCAAATGATTCACTTACATGATGGGTGTTAGGCTTGATGAGTTCACCTTAATCCTAATCCTATCAGGACTCATGATAGAAGAACTCATTCACACAAGTAGCTATAATGAGAGGTTCATATTTCATTCTGATGGATTGCCACCACATACTGCTAGGTGTCACTAGTAGATTTTGGGATCAATTAGAATGATCTTGATGATCGATCATTCTAATTGGGTGCTATTAATGCGGAAATCCATCTTGAGGTCGGATTGGCTAGAGTTGCACGATCGTAGCTAGTTGATGGTGATAGAATGAAGGTGGTCGTACCTGCAAGAGAAGTTTTTGATCAGAGTTGGCTCCGATGGAGATCTTTCGATGTTCAAGTTAGTTTTTCATTCAATAGAAGAAAGAAGATAAGCATTTTGAAGAGAAGAAGTTGCGTACCTTGGGATCCCTCTTTTTTCCTCTTTTATAGAAGGGTTTGAAGTTTGTTAGAATGGATTGTGGGTTATTAGTCATGGGAGAATAGTGAGTTATCAGAGATATTTTATTTGTCCTCTAGAATATTCACAGGAGTCATGTTAGGAATTGTCCCCTCATGGCATGTAGGGAGAAAGTTGGCAACTTGAAGCCAAGAGTAGGAACTTTAGCCTTTTGACAACTTCAAGTTCGGTCTAAAATAGGACCTCAGCCTCAGACTTCTAAAGACCTTCAATCAGTCCATATTGTGATAGGCTTCCATCTCTAGATGACTTCATGTTCGGCCTAAAATAGGATCTCGACCTCAGCCTTCTGAAGACCTTCAATCAGCCTATATTATGACCCTGGCTTCCATCTCTTGATGACTTCATATTTAGCCTGAAATATGGCCTTGACCTCAGCCTTTTGAAGACCATCAATCAGCCTATATTATGACTGGCTTCCATCTCTTGATGAGTTCAAGTTTGGCCAGAAATAGCACCTCGACCTTGTTGTCCACCAACTGGCATCACTTCGCTCTAATACCAATTGTAGTTCCTACGGCTGCTCGGAGCTACAGTCGTAGATCCAATCTCTTGCGTGAACCTGATTATTAATCCAATAAACTGAAGAAGATCTAAGAAAGATGAGAGAAGCTAGGGTGTTGGTGTTGGAACCAAAGAGAAGACAGAAGAGAGTTAGGGAGAAAAGCTCAATTGTATTCACTTGTCCTTTGTAAAAGTTACAATGTCCTGGTTTATATAACCTAGAGTTCCCACATGAACCCTAATAAACCCTAGTTCAAAAACCCCCTTAGGCTAACCCAATATATGAAAGCACTCACCGAACCCAAGTCTCACATGCTCTCATCCCCTAGATCTAATCCCAACTCATACATGAATTAGCCCTATTAAGACCTCTCAAACTAGGCCTTAAGACCCCTAAGATCAACCCAGACCCTAGACCAAAATAGACCCTTGCGTAACTTTTCCCGCACACTGAGCGGGCTTAGTCTCAGCACTGAGCGGGCTAAACTGAGCTGGCCCAGTTTTGTGCCATGCTTATAGTTTTGAATGATCAGCTCTCTATTTTGTCTGTGCTCTGAGACTTAGCCGACCCAGTTTTGGACTGAGCCAGCTAACTTGCAGAAAATCTTGTTTCTACAGTCTTGATTCTTCAGCTTTGGTTCCTTGCTCCATCTTGAATTCTAGATCTTTGAAGCACTAAACAAGACCCTTGAGGCCCTCAATACCCGAACCTCAAGCCCATGGAGAGCTACATGCCATCTCCTCCCTAGGATAACTCCTATCCTAGCCTTAGGACCACACCTATCCTAGCCTCCCTAGAGCTCTCACCCTGGCTCCGCCTGTGGCCTCCTAAGGCTTGGGAGCACCACACCCCCTACAATCTCCACCTTGGTGTGCCCAAGCCTTGGCAGACCTGGCAACATCCTCCTGCACGATCCTACTATCCCTACATGTCCTGACAGCCCCTCATTCTAACCATGCCACTGCCATTCTTCTTCAACTGCTGAGCTCTCTTTGAGGCCTTTAGGATGACCGCCTCCACTACTGAAGTTCTTGGCTTGTTTCTCTGCACCACCTTTGGAGTTGTAGATATCCTTCTGCTTGGCAGCTACATCACTTATTTTGAACTTTCCTACAGATCATGCAACATTTCTTTATCGACACTCACTGCATATCCTGATGCTCCATCTGACACTATCCCCTCGGAGCCATGCCTATCTCCCTGCACAATTCTCTCCACCGAATCTGTACAGCTCCGACACTGATGCTAGAATACTGATCTTCCCTCTGCACCCCCTACTCTGAATCCGTGCCACAGCTTCCTCCACCTGTGAAGCCACCTCTACCCGATGCTCCATTTGGAGCGAAAGTCCTCCTGATGCCGCAGAAGCTGACTCTATCTTCGAGTCCCCCAAGGCCAACCATCTAATGCTGTACTACTGAGCCTGCCGCTGTACCTCGATCACCATCACTGTCCCTTCGGATCCTCTACACTCTGTAGACCTATCCAAAATCATCTCAGATACACCGCATCCTATGTGCTCCTTCGAGACCACTAAGATTTCATCCAAGTCTTCACTTACAGCGACTGTACTGATGGAATCGGAGCTTTCTCCTTCCTTGCACTTCTTCTAAAGTGGACACACCCACTTAAAGTGCCCTACTTCTTCACACTTGAAGCATCTCTTGGACCCCTTGCTGCTCCTCTATTTGCCCTTCTTTTTTCCATTCCTATGCTTCTTTGAAACCACAAGACTCTCCTGGAAGACCTTCCTCTTTGGCATCCATTCCTGCTGCTCGTTGGACCTGAGCATTGATATGATCTCCTCGTACACCAGTGTCTCCCTACCATACAACAAAGTTGTCACTAACAAATCGAAGCTCTTGGGTAGCGAATACAGCGACAATAGACTCTTATCCTCCTCTTCTAAATTCACCCCTATATTAAGCAAGTCCATGCTCATACGATCGAATTGTTGAATATGTCCTACAACATCCTCACCCTCCTACAACCGAAGGCTATACAGTTGCTTCTTCAGCATGAACTTGTTGCACAAGTTCTTCCCCATGTACAACTATTGCAACCTCGATCATAATCTCTTGGGTGTTCTCTCCAACACACCATACTAAACCTCATCCACCAAACAAGCCCAAATCATGGCATATGCCCTTTTCTCTAAGGACACCCACTCCTTATCTGTGATCTCCTCTAGCCTATCTTCCAAGATCGAATCCAACCTCATCTGAACCAGCAGATCCTCCACCCTTACTATCCACATCATGAAACTTTTCTTTCCATCAAACTTCTCTAATCCTGCCTTCAACCCACTATTTTCCATGATTAATCCGAATCAAATAACAACAAATAGATAGATCTATGAAATACCTTGAATAGGGATGGTGGACAGTAGCCCTGTGATCTCTTTCTTCCTCACGAAGCTTGGAGAAAATCTTTAGATTTGAATCTCACGACTGATCTCTATTGAAAATTGATCTTCTTCCTCTTTCACGGTCAACCGGGCTCTGATACCAATTATTGTCCCACCAACTAGCATCACTTCGCTTTGATACCAATTGTTGTTCCTACGATTGCTCGGAGCCACAGCCGTAGATCCGATCTCTTGCATGAACCTAGGTGTTAATCTAGCAAACTGAAAAAGATCTAAAAAAGATGAGAGAAGCTAGGATTTTGGTGTTGGAACCAGAGAGAAGAGAGAAGAGAGTTAGGGAGAAAAGCCCAATTGTATTCACTTCTCCTTTGTAAAAGTTACAATATCCTGATTTATGTACCCTAGAGTTTCCACATGAATCCTATTAAACCCTAGCTCAAAAACTCCCTTAGGTTAACCCAATATATGAAAGTACTCACCAAGCCCAAGTCTCACACCCTCTCATCTCCTGGGTCTAATCCCAACCCATATATGAATTAGCCCCCATAAGACCTCTCAAACCAGGCCTTAAGACCCCTAGGATCAACCCAGACGCTAGCCCAAAATAGACCCTCGTATTACTCTGCCCGCGCACTAAGCCAGCTAAGTTCCACTAGATCGGCTCAGTCTGAAACTGAACCAGTCCAGTTCTGTGTTAGATATATGTGCCCTAGAAGCTAGAATTGGCTGACACTTGTAATACACTTCTAGGGGCAAAATTATAATTTTGACTATAATTAATAAAATGGGTTATTTTCTATCACACCTGTGTATTTAGTGTCTGTGATACATCCTTTGAGTTAATGGTAATGATAATTCATATTTTCAAGAGTTGAAAATTTAAGACATGAATAATCATTATTAACTCATAAACAGCTCCCGACCATAGGATCATCACGAGGATGGTGATTGATCCGGAAGGTTGGTGTACGATCGCTTCTCTTTAGTAGATGAGTCTTGAGTCTACGGTGTGGAGACACCGGAGCGAAAGTATAGGTACTCGTTAGAGAACGAGGGCACTGAGCGTGACCACCTCGAGTAGTCATTAGGAAGTCTACCTTCTCGTCAATGACTGACTCGATGCTGCAGTAGTGTGTCTGGTTCTTTGACCTGAGATGCATCGGCAGTTCACCTTGAGGGTGTTATAGTTTGACTACACCATTACTCGGTCTCCTAGCCATATGGAACCCTGAGGTGTATGTTGGCTATGACATGTTCATTGTAGGAACTGGATTGCATTAAGATGGATCTATCTACCTCGGTGGTAGAGGAGCAGCCCTATGATAATCATGAGAATCAAGTCCTGAAGCCCATGGCCATGGCAGAGTGAAATAATAGAAAGAGTTTCTATTTAGGTTTTCACATTGGACTCGAATCGAATGATTACATCATATGACAGAGACTAGGGTTTGACGAGTTTACCTTAACCCTAATCTGATCGGGGCTCAAGATAGAAGAACTTAATCACACAGGTAGCTGCAACCAAAGCGTTTCGCATTCAAGCTCTATGGTTGCCACCATAAGCGTGGCTAGGATTCACCTGTGGATTTTGGGACAATTAGAATGTGATTTAGATGAACGACTTCATTCTAGCTGTTCGAATCAGTAAATAGTTTTCTGATCTCACGAAAGGAGTTTCGATGATTGTCTATGATAGAGATCATGACATATCCATTACTACAGATCTATAGCACTGGGTCACACAAACAAGGGTTTGAATCTGGTGATCATCAATTGAACTGATCTAGTTCAATTGATCTGAATGAGATTCAATTAGGTTCAAGGAAATCGTGCTAGCACTCAATTGAACCTAACGTTCTTCTTTTACTATCTCAAATAAGTTGTCCTGACTGAGCCAAAGGAGTTTGTGCTCAATCAGAGGCCTTCATATGGTCTAACTGGAGGTTGTCCAAGTTAGAGAAGGTTGTCTTATTTTATAAGACATTACCTGCCATTTTTGGTCACCTGCCATTTCTTGTTCTTTGACTTTGGTCAAAAGTCTACCTTTACTGGTCAAACGTGACCATTGACACTTTGACTTTTGACCACATGTCATGCACCTATTGGAGAGCTGGTGGGGGCCGTCCCCCTGCCAAAACCTGGCAAGGAGAACGGCGCACGCCAAGGGTGGCGTGAGCCCAAGTAGGAGGCGCCTAGGAGTCCTTGTTGGACAAGGACTCTACCTCCCTTTTGGATTCCAATCAGAGTTCTACTAAGAATCCAGTTTGACTGGTCTTAGGCACCCTCTAAGGAGGAATCCAGGGGTCTCTATTCCAACCAATCAGATTTAGATCTGATTTCACAAAGGGTTATGATTGGTTGAGAGGAAGAGGAGTTGGATCACGCTTAGTCTGTAAATAAGACCCTGCGCCCAACTCAGATGCTAACGAAATTCAATAGAGATTTCCCACGCCCCAAGGCTGCCTCTCCCCTCTTCCTCCATGCCTAAACTTCTCCTCCTTCTCCTCTCCACGTCCAAAAGGGTTTTGGACTTAGGTTGGTGCATTCCAGATCAAAAGAAAGGCGATCAAAAGAAGAAGGCTGCACTGCTGCAAAGGACGCCTGCTGATCTTCAAAAAGGTTTTGAAGATCCTCCAGATCAGATCCAGATCTGATTTTTGGAGGCGTGATAGAGAAGAAGAGGATCTCCAGATCCAACCCGAGTGGATACCGGTAGAGGCCAGGCGCTTGCGTGGCTAGATCCAGAACCTTCCACTGCAATCAGGATCATCTCTAGGGTAATAGGATTACCCAAATCAGGTAAATTAAATTTGATTTAATTTATCTTATTTTATTTTATTTATTAAAATAATAAGAATCAGATCTAAAATATATCAAGATCTAATTGAGATCAAGAGAAAAATTTTTGAAATATATCTCTTGATCTGATCAGATCTGGACGAACCTGGACCGGAAATCAGGATTTCCCTTCAACTGGTATCAGAGCCATGGTTCTAAAATTGTTTAGATCTGATTTTAATTTTATTTTAATTAGAAAATAAAGTGATTTTAGATGTCACATGAGATGTGATCAGATCTGAAATCAAAAAAATTAAAATTAAAATGATTTGGATCTAAGAACATGAAGATATGCATGACTAGTTCTAGAATAGAATAGTTCTATAGAATAGTTTTGCATGTCTTTGATTTAATCTGATTAAATCATATTTTAGATCTTCTTATTTACTATTTTTTGATATTATAAGTGTTATAATAACATCTAATAAATAGCAAATAAAAATTATTTAATTTTGAATATCATATGAGATATGATTGATGCATGTCTAGACTAGTTGTAGAATAGTTCTACATAATTGTCTAGAATTAGAATTATTTTGATTAGATCAATTTAAATCTATTTTTCAGATTATTATGTGATAATTTAGATCTGAAAAACATGCATGATTATTGATACATGAGATGTATGCAAAATTATGCCATGATTAGATCTACTTTATATATGAGATATATGATATAGATCTGATATTGTTTTGTAGTATTGAATGTTCCTGATAGGCGTTCCTCTTGGCCGTCCGGTCATAAGAACGAAAAGGGTTAAAGGCCATCTCTTCCCATTCGATGGGGTGTTCTTATGACGTGTAGGGGTCTGCGTGTTCATCCTTAATCAGAAACCAAAACTTACTTTTCTGCAAAAACCCTAGATCCCTGAAACCCTAGGAATTTATTGTGTATATTTTGTTTATGAACCCAACTTAATTAAGAATTAAGTTTATGGAATAATCAATTAGCGTCTAATTGGAATTCAAGGAAATATCTAAGACATATTCATAATACTGGGTTCGGGCTTGGATAGCTCAATTAGGTCTAAGCGGTTGATCAAACCGAATCAAGAGTTGGTTAGATGGGATCAACAATGCTTAAATTGACCAGCCAAATAGGATTAAGTCTGGGTCAAGATCGAGTCACGATCAAGCAAGACCTAATTAGGCTCAGAGGTTAGAGTCTGGATTGTAGGCTAACCCATTGGTTTGACTCAACAATTTGGTGTCTAAGTAAGTTTGCATAGACGATCGATTGGTTTTTAATTGGAAGCTACTCGACCTGAATGCGTTCTGTGCGAGTTAACGGCATATTCCTTCCACCGGTCTCACTTACCTGGCCATATCTGTTGACACAGTTCTGATCTGAGGTGGTCAATAATTCGAGCTAACCCATGCCGCTAGGTTAGTCATAATTGTTATGACTAAGCCAAAGTCTAGTTTAATGAGACCTGAATCAATTTCTCCCTAGAAAAGATTAAGTCTGAGGTCTTCCACCATTGTAGATGTTGCGGGCCTTCCCGGGGTTGATTGTTTTCCGCGCTGGATACAGTGGCTCAGTTGCACCGGGAAGACGCAACCCGATGTCTATTAGCATTGGATGCTATGGGCTGGAGGATGGTTGGGCTCAATATTTCGGATACGGTGAGAAACCCAATTAGGAACCCAGTCTATGCAAATGGTGGGTCCTGACTTAACTAAGGAGTGGATCAATATTCCGGATACGGTGAGAATTCATGAATTAGAGACCAAGTTGGGTGCAGCCATGATTAGAGAATCATTGAACAAGAGTTTGTTCACTCATTGGCTAACCCATCACCAATAACTGTTAGGTGAGGTGATGAGTCAGTTGGTGAGACCGCACTACCCACTAGAAATCATCAATCACGGAGATTTTTGCATCTCTACAGAGGGAGTGTAGGGATCCGAGAAAATAGTGGGAGCTAATTTGTTTAAAAATAAAATCCCTAAATGAATTGGTCAAGTCAAAATTACAGTATCTAACTAGAATCTTTGACTCTCTACAGGAAAATATCTGCGTCCAACCCACTGACACGTATCCTAGACACACATAGACTGACTGGACCCAATTATAATGATTGGCTCAGGAACTACAAAATTATTTTGGGTTTAGAGAAGTTAACACATGTTTTGGACCAGGACCCTCCCACCTTACCAGCTCGTCCATCCACTGAACAGAGAGCGTCTCTGGAAAAATGGATTGACGAAGACAATAAGGCCAGATTCTACATGTTGGGCTCGACGTCTGATGAGCTCCAGCGCCAACATGAAGATATCGGGACTGCTCGCCAAATGTTGGCTCACCTGCAGGAGATGTTTGGTGAACTGAGTCACGCAGCCAAATATCAAGTCACAAAATGATTTTTAAGGCTAAGATGCGTGATGGGCAGTCAGTCCAAGATCACTGTTCTGACAATGATCAAGGACATGGAAGAGCTTGAGAAGCTTGGTGGAAGTTGGACTTAGATCTGCAGAATGATATTATTCTGCAATCCCTTGACTGATGCATATGGCAATTCATCATGAATTACCACATGCATAAACTTCAAAATTCCTTGGCCGAAGTTGATGAATATGCTGGTTACCGCTGAGCTTTCTATGAAAGATTCTAAAGGCTCAGTTCTTGCTATGGAACAGACTTCTTCTAAAAGAAAGTCTTATGGAAAGAAAAAGAAGTCTGTGAAAAAGCAAAAGGTGGAAGGATCAAAGAAGAAGAAGCAGAATCAAAGAAAAAGGCCGATGGCAAAGGAAAGTGTTTCCATTGCAACAGCGACGGCCATTGGAAGCGGAACTGCCTATTTACCTGGCCACCCTTAAAGAACAAGAAGGAAGGTCCTTCTGGAGGTATGCTCGTTATTAGATCTAACCTTACGATTTCTTCTGCATCCAGTTGTGGTGCTTGACTCTGAATCTAGTGCTCACCTATGCACTTCTATGCAGGGTTCTTGAGGATATGCAGGAGGCTGAGGGATGGAGACATGATCCTACGCATCGGTAATGGAGCAAGAGTTGCTGCAGTAGCCATGGGAACATACCCTCTTGATTACCATCTGGTTTAGACTTAGTTTTAAAAGACTGTTATTATGTGCTGCAGCTAGCAGGAATTTGATTTCTGTTCATGCTTTAGCACAAGAAGGTTATGTGATCACCTTCTTTAAGGACCATTGTAACATTCTTTAATGAAAAAAATAAAATTGCAAATGGTTTCCTTATTAATGGTCTTTATCAAGCTACTAATTGATGTACCTGTTCTAACTATCGAGCAAAACGTGAATGCAAAAACGACCTAGGGTAGTCCAAATGACAGATATCTTAGGCACCTGAGATATGTCATATAGCAGAAAGATAGGATTAACAAATTGGAGAAAAATGGGCTATTGAGTCCATTGACTTTTGAGTCATATCCAACTTATGAATCTGTCCTTCAAGGCAAAATGACTAAACTCCCTTTTGTTGGACATGGGGAGAGGGCCACAGATCTCCTTGCCCTAGTACATACTGATGTGTGCGGCCCTGATGTGCCAGCTAGAGGCAATTTTGTCTACTTCATTACCTTTACCGATGATCTGTCTACGTATGGGTATGTGTATCTTATGAGACACAAGTCTGAAGCTTTTGAAAAGTTCAAAGAATTCAGACATGAAGTAGAAAAGCAAACTGGAAAACCCATTAAGGTTCTTCGATTAGATCGAGGAGGTGAATACCTTAGCCGGAAATTCCTAGACTTAAGGAAAATGGCATAGTCTCTCAATGGACTCCACCAGGAACACCTCAACTCAATGGGATTTTAGAACGGAGAAATCGGACTCTATTGGATATGGTTCGATCCATGATGAGCTTCACAGACCTCCCTGATTTCCTTTGAGGATATTTATTATTAACTTCAATTTATCTACTGAATAGGGTTCCCTCTAAAACTGTTCCTACCACACCGTATGAGATATGGCACGGTAAGAAACCAAGTCTGAGTCATCTCAGAATTTGGGGTTGTCCGGCTTATGTCAAAAGACAACAAGCGGACAAGTTAGAATTTAGGTCCTTCAGAGCTCGATTCATAGGATATCCTAAAGAGTCATTAGGATACTATTTCTACATTCCAGAAGACCACAATGTGATTGTGAGTCGACATGCCATCTTTCTTGATAAAAATAGTTTATTCAAGATAGGCGATTGGAAAGCAGATTAAGCTTGATGAGAAAGTCTCACAAGTGGAAAGAGCTAAGGACCAAGTGGAACCAAATTAGGTTAAGCCCAATAAGAAACAACTACCTTCCTCCACCTCGTAGATCGGAAAAGAGTTTCCGTCCCCTGAAAGAATACTTAGGTATTATTTCAGAAGACGTAGAGGAAATGTTCCTCATAAGGTAAATGGTGCTCATGGAGATGATCCCAAAACCTACAATGAGCGCTATAAGATATGACTCCGAGAAATGGCTTGAGGCAATGAAGTCAGAGATCGACTCGATGCACTCAAACAAGTCTGGACCTTGGTAGATCCACCAGAAGGTATAGTACCTATTGGGTGTAAATGGATCTTCAAAAGAAAGATTGGTGCAGATGGGAATGTGGAGACATTCAAGGCTAGCTCGGTGGCAAAAGGTTATAGTCAAGTGAAGGTATTGACTATCAGGAACCTTTTCCCCGTTGCTTTATGCAAAAATCCATCCGCACATTGCTTGCTTGTTGCAGCCTATTTCGATTATGAAATAGTAACAAATGGACGTGAAAACGGCATTCCTAAATGGATATCTTAAGGAAGATATCTATATGGAATAGCCGCTAGATTTCACATCCAGTGATACTGATCACAAGGTTTGCAAGCTGCAAAGGTCCATATATGGACTTAAGCAAGCATCTCGGAGCTGGAACACTCATTTCAATTGATGTGATCAAAAAGTTTGGTTTCTCAAAAATGAAGAGGAACCATGTGTTTTCAAAGGGTCAGTGGGAGCGCTATTGTCTTCCTTGTATTGTACGTGGATGACATCCTCCTTATTGGAATGATATTCCATGTTTGACATCAGTCAAGATGTGGTTGTCCAAGGAATTCTCCATGAAAGACCTAGGTGAAGCATCCTTTATTCTAGAATTAAGGTCTATAGGGATAGACCGAATAGGATGCTAGGACTTCACAGAAGATGTACATAGAGGAAGTACTAAAGAGGTTTAGTATGGAAAACTCTAAGAGGGGATTAATACCCTTCAGACATGGTACTTCATCTTTCCAAGAAGATGTGCCCAGACACCCTGAGGAAATAGAATGCATGAGCAAGATCCCTTAATGCTTCTGCAATAGGGAGCCTCATGTATGCCATGCTATGTACACAGACCTTGATATAGCCCATGCTGTGAGTGTCACAAGCAGATATCAGTCAAATCCAGGTGAAGAACACTGGACTTCTGTGAAATGTATCCTTAAAGTTACTTTGAGAAGAACTAAGGATATATGATGTTGATCTTTGGTAACGAAGAACTCCAAGTACAAGGATACACAGACTCGGACTTCATGTCCGATATAGATGATTCGAAAGATCGAGATTTGGGCCAGACTGTTTGTGCTGGAAAAGTTCCCTAGCAAACAGCGATATCAATCTCATCCGTCGATTTACCCTTGAGAAAGGTTACGTTGAGGTCAAAGAGAGTCAACTCCGCAGATAATGTGGCAGACCCACTTACAAAGCCGTTGGGACAAACAAGAAGATCGAAGCCCTACCTTGAGAAGATGGGACTCTAGACTTGTAGCCATTGGATTTAGGACAAGTGGGAGATTGTTAAGAGTATATGTGCCCCTAGAAGCCAGAATTAGCTGACACTTGTAAATCACTTCTAGGGCAAAATTATAATTTTTGGAACTATAATTAACTGAAATGGGTATTTTCTATCACAACCTGTGTATTTAGTGTCCTTGTGATACATCCTTTGGAGTTAATGGTAATGAATAATTCAATATTTTCAAAGAGTTGAAAATTTTAAGACATGAATAAGTAATTAATTAGCTCATAAACAGCTCCCGACCAAGGAATCATCACGAGGATGGTGATTGATCCGGAAGGTTGTTGTACGATCGCTTCTCTTTAGTAGATGAATCTTGAGTCTACGGTGTGGAGACACCGGAGCGAAAGTATAGGTACTCGTTAGAGAACGAGGGCACTGAGCGTGACCACCTCGAGTAGTCATTAGGAAGTCTACCTTCTCGTCAATGACTGACTCGATGCTGCAGTAGTGTGTCTCGTTCTTTGACCTGAGATGCATCGGCAGTTCACCTTGAGGGTGTTATAGTTTGACTACACCATTACTCGGTCTCCTAGCCATATGGAACCCTGAGGTGTATGTTGGCTATGACATGTTCATTGTAGGAACTGGATTGCATTAAGATGGGATCTATCTACCTCGGTGGTAGAGGAGCAGCCCTATGATAATCATGAGAATCAAGTCCTGATGCCCATGGCCATGGCAGAGTGAAATAATAGAAAGAGTTTCTATTTAGGTTTTCACATTGGACTCAAATTGAATGATTATATCATATGACAGAGACTAGGGTTTGACGAGTTTACCTTAACCCTAATCTGATCGGGGCTCAAGATAGAAGAACTTAATCACACAGGTAGCTGCACCAAGAGGTTCGCATTCAGCTCTGATGGGTTGCCACCATATACTGCTAGGTGTCACTGGTGGATTTTGGGAGCAATTAGAATGATTTAGATGATCGATCATTCTAGCTGTTCGAATCAGAAGAGTTCTGATCCATCGAAAGGAGTTTCGATGATGTCTATGATAGAGATCATGACATATCCCATTACCATACAGAACTGAACCTAACTGGGTCACACAAACAAGGGTTTGAATCTGGTGATCATCAATTGAACTGATCTAGTTCAATTGATCTGAATGAGATTCAATTAGGTTCAAGGAAATCGTGCTAGCACTCAATTGAACCTAACGTTCTTCTTTTACTATCACAAATAAGTTGTCCTGACTGAGCCAAAGGAGTTTGTGCTCAATCAGAGGCCTTCATATGGTCTAACTGGAGGTTGTCCATGTTAGAGAAGGTTGTCTTATTTTATAAGACATTACCTGCCATTTTTGGTCACCTGCCATTTCTTGTTCTTTGACTTTGATCAAAAGTCTACCTTTGATTGGTCAAACGTTGACCATTGACACTTTGACTTTTGACCACATGTCATGCACCTATTGGAGAGCTGGTGGGAACCTGTCCCCCTGCCAGAACCTGGCAAGGAGAAGGGCGCACGCCAAGGGTGGCGTGAGACCAAGTAGAAGGTGCCTAGGAGTCCTTGTTGGACAAGGACTCCACCTCCCTTTTGGATTCCAATCAGAGTTCTACTAAGAATCCAGTTTGACTGGTCTTAGGCGCCCTCTAAGGAGGAATCCAGGGGTCTCTATTCCAACCAATCAGATTTAGATCTGATTTCACAAAGGGTTGTGATTGGTTGAGAGGAAGAGGAGTTGGATCACGCTTAGTCTATAAATAAGACCCTGCGCCCAACTCAGATGCTAACGAAATTCAATTGAGATTTCCCACGCCCCAAGGCTGCCTCTCCCCTCTTCCTCCATGCCTAAACTTCTCCTCCTTCTCCTCTCCACGTCCAAAAGGGTTTTGGACTTAGGTTGGTGCATTCCAGATCAAAAGAAAGGCGATCAAAAGAAAAAGGCTGCACTGCTGCAAAGGACGACTGCTGATCTTCAAAAAGGTTTTGAAGATCCTCCAGATCAGATCCAGATCTGATTTTTGGAGGCGTGATAGAGAAGAAGAGGATCTTCAGATCCAACCCAAGTGGATACCGATAGAGGTCAGGCGCTTGCGTGGCTAGATCCAGAACCTTCCGCTGTAATTAGGATCATCTCCAAGGTAATAGGATTACCCAAATCAGGTAAATTAAATTTGATTTAATTTATCTTATTTTATTTTATTTATTAAAATAATAAGAATCAGATCTGAGATATATCAAGATCTAATTGGGATCAAGAGAAAAATTTTTGAAATATATCTCTTGATCTGATCAGATCTGGACGAACCTGGATCGAGAAATCAGGATTTCCCTTCATTCTGTGCCATGCCTGCAGTCTCGAATGCTCAGCTCTCTATTTTGCCTTTGCTTCGAGACTTAGCCGACCCAGTTTTGGACTGAGCCAGCTAACCAGCAGAAAATATTCTTTCTGCAGTCTCAATTCTCCGACTTTGATTTTTTGCTCCATCTTGAATCCTAGGTCTCCAAAGCCCCAACCAAGCCCCTTAAGGCCCTCAATATCCGAACCTCAAGCCCATAGAGAGCTACAAGCCATCTCCTCCCTAGGACAACTCCTATCCTAGCCCTAGGATAACACCTATCCTAGCCTCCCTTGAGCCCTCATCCTAGCTCCGCTCGTGGCCTCCCAAGGCTTGGGAGTACCACACCACCTATAATCTCCACCTTGGTGCGCCCAAGACTTGACACAGCTGGCAACATCCTCCTGCACGATCCTGCTATCTCTGCATATCCTGATAGCCCCTCATGCTCACCTTGCCATTGTAATTCTTCTTCAACTACTGAGCTCCCTTTGAGGCCTTCGGGATGACCACCTCCAATGCTGAAGTTTTTGGCTTATTTCTCTGCACCACCTTTGGAGTTGTAGATATCCTTCAGCTTGGCAGCTGCATCACTTGTCATGGACTTTCCTAGAGATTATGCAACATATTTTTATCGACACTCGCTGCATATCCTGATGCTCCACCTGACACTGTTCCCTCAGAGCCATGCCTATCTTCCTGTACAATCCTCTCCACTTGGATCTGTACAGCCCCGGCATTGATGCTAGAATATTGGTCCTCCCTCTACACCCCCTTCTTTGAACCCGTGTCATAGCTTCCTCCACCCATGAAGCCACCTCTGCCCGATGCTCCACTTGAACTTGAAGACCCCATGATGCCGTAAAAGTCGACTCTACCTTCGAGTTCCCTGAGGCCAACCATCCAATGCTATACTATTGGGCCTATCGCTATACCTTGAATAACGTTGCTACCCCTTCAGACCCTCTGCACTCCACAAACCTATCCGAAACCATCTCAGATACACCGCACCCTATGGTCTCCTCCAAGACCACTAAGATTTCATCCGAATCTTCACTTTCAACGATTGTACTGATGAAATTCGAGCTTTCTCCTTCCTTGCAATTCTTCCAAAGTGGACACTCCCGCTTAAAGTATCCTGCTTCTCTACACTTGAAGCATCTCTTAGACCCCTTACTGCTCCTCTATCCATCCTTCTTCTTTCCTTTCTTATGCTTCTGTAAAACCATAAGACTCTCCTAGAAGATCTTCCTCTTCATCATCCATTCTCATTACTCGTTGGACCAGAGCATTGATACGATCTTCTTGTACACTAGTATCTCCTTACCATACAGCAAAGTCTCACTAATAGATTGAAGCTTTCAGATAGCGGACACAGCAACAATAGACTCTTGTCCTCCTCTTCTAAATCCACCCCTCTATCTCGCAAGTCCATGCTCATCCGGTCAAACCGCTGAATATGCCCCATAAAATCCTTACCCTCCTACATCCGAAGGCTATACAGTTGCTTTTTCAGCATCAACTTGTTGCACATGTTCTTTCTATTAGATATGTGTGCCTTAGAAGTCAAAATTGGCTGATACTTATAATACACTTCTAGGGGTAAAATTATAATTTTGACTATAAATAATAAAATAAGTTATTTTCTATCATAAATGTGTATTTAGTATCTGTGATACATTCCTTGAATTAATGGTAATGATAATTCTTACTTTCAAGAGTTGAAAATTTAAGACAAGAATTTTCATTATTAACTCATAAAATGCTCCTGATCGTAGGATCATCATGAAGATGGTGATTGATCCGAAAGGTTGGTGTACAATCACTTCTTCATAGTAGATGAGTCTTGAGTCTATGATGTAGAGAGACCAAAGCGAGAGTATAGGTACTCAGTTGCAGTGGTGTGTCTGATTTCTTGACCTGAGGTGCATCGATAGTTCACCTTAAGGGTGTTATAGTTTGACTACACCATGACCCGATCTCCTAGCCATTCGAAATCTTCAGGTGTATGTTGGCTATAGCATGTTCATTGTAGAAATTGGATTGCACCAAGAGGAAATCTATCTACCTCGGTGGATGTGGAGCAGCCCTATGATGATCATGCGAATCAAGTCCATAAGCCCATGGCCATGGCATAGTGAAATAATAGAAAGAGTTTTTATCAAGATTTTCACATCAGACTTGAATCGAATGATTAAATCATAAGATAGAAATTAGGATTTGACGAGTTTACCTTAACCTTAATCTGATCGGGGCTCAAGATAGAAGAACTTAATCATACAAGTAACTATACCAAGAGGTTCATTTTTAGTTATGATGGATTTTCACCATATACTGCTAGGTGTCACTGATGGATTTTGGAAGTAATTAGAATGATTTAGATGATCAATCATTCTAGTTGTCTGAATCAGAAGAGTTCTGATCCATCAAAAGAAGTTTTGATGATGTCGATGATAGAGATTATGACATATCTCATTGCCATATAGAACTGAACCTAATTGGATCACACAAACAAGAGTTTGGATTTGGACATCATCAATTGGATTAACCTAGTTCAATTGATTTAAATTAGATTCAATTAGGTTCAAAGAAATCATGCAAGCACACGATTGAGCCTAACGTTCTCCTTCTACTCTCATTAAAAGTTGTTTCGACTGAGCCAAATGAGTTTGTGCTCACTCAGGTATCTTTACTTGGTCTGACTGGAGCTTGTCCAGGTCAGAAAAGGATTGTCTTAATTTATGAGATAAATTTAAGACAATACTTGCCATTTTTCGTCACCTGTTAATTTTTGTCTTTTGACTTTGTTCAAACATTGACCTTTGACACTTGGACATCTGCCCATATGTCATGCACCTATTGAAGAGCAGATAGGGGCTTGTCCCCTTGCTAGAATTTAGAAAGGAGGGGGTGCAAGCCTAGGGAGGTGTGTGCCCATGGATAGGGATGACTGGAGGCCCATATGAATGGGACTCCAGGTTCCTTCTTGGATTCTACTTAGATGACCCCTAGCCATAGACTTTGACTAGTCTTAAGCACCATCTAAGGATGAATTAGAGAGGCTCTCATGTGATTGGATCAGGTGATGTTATCCCACCAATCAAATTTACATCTGATTGCACAAAGCAATGTGATTGGTCGGGATGATGTGGCACTGCATGGCGCAGTAGGGTCTATATAAACCCTATCTGTGCCCAACTTATATAGAGTTCTCTCTTAGCCATGTTCCAAGGCTGCCCCTCTCCCTCCTCCATGCCATCTTCTGATCCTCTCACTCCTCTCCATGCCCAAAGAAAGCTGGGCTCCAGTTTGGTGCAATCCAAGCAAGAAAAAGCTAACAAGAAAGGAAGAAGACAACAGTGCTGCAGAGACGATAGCAAATCTTCAAAAGGAGGTTTGAAGATCCTCCAAATCAGACCCAAATCTAATTTTTGGAGTAGTGATAAAAAAAGTGAAGATCTCAAGATCCAGCCTGAGTGGATATCGGTAGAGGTCAGACGCTTACGTGGCTAGATCTAGAACCTCAAGCAAATAGCAGGATCATCAAAGGATAATCTGATTACCTAGATCATCTTTCGGCTCACTCCCGTCTTCCCATGATCTATCTTCTCATGTTTCCAAGACTTGAGAGTGCCACTTCTAAGCTCACATTCTCCACCTTGGTGCTTCCAAGTCCTTGTGAACTCATCTCTTCTCAATAGATCTATCCATGCCACACATCTCTGAAAGCTATCACTAGGGTGTACCTTTATGAGTGCATCAGACTGATTCTCCTTGGTATGGACCTTCATCAGTTTCACTTCACCTTCCTCCATCCACTCTCTGATTCTATGGTACCTCACATCTATATGCTTTGTGTGCACATGATAGACTGGGTTCTATGCCAACAATAGAGCACTCTAGCTATCACTGAATAGTATAACCTTGCTCTGCTCGATCTCCAACTCATCAATCAGCCTCCTAAACCAAAGGACTTCCTTTACAGCCTCTGTTATCCCAATATACTCGACCTCTGTGGTAGACAAGATCGTGATTGGCTGAAGGGTTGATCTCTAAGACACTAATCTACCATATACGTAGAAGAAGTATCTAGTAGTAGACCTCCTTGTTTCAAGATCACCAGCATAATTTGCATTAACAAACCCTTCTAAAGAACTTGAACCTTCACATATCTTTATAGATTGTTCTCCAAATTCTCTCGACTGCCCACCAAACATCAAACCATAATCCCTTGTTTCATGTAGATATCTCAATATCTATTTTAATACTTTTTGGGGTTCCTTCTCAAGATTAGCCATGTATCTACTAACCGTGCTCACAGCATGTGCTTTATCTAGTCTACAACACACCATAGTGTACATCACACTGTCTAAAGCATTTGCATAAAAAACTCATTTCATGTACTCTCTCTCCTCTTCTGATTGGGGGCACTATAACTTGGAGAGAGACATATGGTTTGGCAATGGCGTCTCTGCACGTTTGGCATTCTCCATCCCAAACCTCTCCAAAACCTTCTGGACATACTTTTCTTATGATAAATGGAGCACTCCTTTGCATCTATCTCTGCAAATCTCCATTCCAAGGATTTTCTCAGCTGGACCCAAATCTTTCATCTCAAATTTAGATGATAATGCCCTTTTCAACCTTTTCACAGCATCCATGCTTCTACTAGCTATGAGCATATCATCTACATGCAATAACTGGTACAGGACATCCTCCTAATCTATATCCTTGATGTAGACACAATAATCATGTTCACATCTGCTGAAATCCAAGCTCAAGATAAACCTAACAAACCTTCGATACCATTGACGAGAGGATTGTTTCAAGCCATACCAAGACTTCCTGAGTAAACAAATCTTTTCTTCCTGTCCCATCTTCATGAAATCATCTGACTGCTTCATGTAGATTCTTTCCTCCAAAGTCCCACAAAGGAAGGCCATCTTCACGTCCATCTGCTCTAATTCCATGTTATGCTATACCACCAGTGACAGCAAAACTCAAATAGATGTATGATGCACCATAGGAGAGAAAATTTTTGTATAGTCAATCCCTTCCCTTTGTGAGTATCCCTTTGCTACCAATCTTGCTTTGAATCTAATTCCACTTTATTCTGAAGGTGCTTCTTTTTTTGTGAACACCCACTTTGAGCCAATAGGTCGAGCACCCTCTGGAAGATCTACTAGCTACTATGTCTGATTCTTCTCAAGTAATTCCATCTCCCCCATCATGGCCTACATCCATGAATCATGATCCTCACTCTCCATGGCCTCTGCATAATTCTCTGGATCTTCATTATTCATGATGAGTGCATAGGAGATAACCTCATCAATGTCATATCTAATTGGTCTCCTAATAGTACGCTGGGAGTTATGTAAAGCCACTCCCATTGGCACATTTCTGTTTGATGTTTGTGGCTACTCCTGCACATCTATTTGAACTGCTAGCCCTTCATGCTGATTTTCAATCTGAGACAATACTTTTCTGCCCAGCTCCACTTCAATAGGAATGCTCCTGTAAGTGGATGTAACCTACATGCCATCATTCTCCAACTGACCACCACTGTTCACCTTTGTTTGCCCAGTTCCATCTATCCCTGACCTCCTTAAGATGCTCTTCTCATCAAAGATAAATCCGTACTGATCACTGACTTCTGTGCCTAAGAGTCCCATAGCAGGTACCCCATGACTCCTTGCGGACACCTTATGAATGTCATCTTTTGAGATTTTGGATCCAATTTGCTCCTCTCGATTGCCTCTACATGTGCATAGGCTGTGCAATAAAAAACTTTCAGATGGCCAAGCTCCACCTTCTTCCCACTCCATACCACTTCTGGAATGCCTCCATTTAGCTTATAATGAGGGGACCTGTTCATAAGAAAATAAAAAAAAATTAGAGCATCGCCCCAAAAGAACTTTAGGAGTGATGTTTATAGCCTCAAACTTCATGCCTTCTCGGTTAGTGTTTGGTTCATCCTCTCCACGACACCATTCTGCTGGAGAGTCATCCTCATCGTGTAATGGCGTTTGATGCTATTTTCCTCATAGTACCTCCTGAACTTCAAGCTAGTATACTCTCTTTCATTGTCTGACCTCAGACACTTTACCTATCTCCCTGACTCCTCTACTTTAGCTCTCTAGGCTCTGAACCGGGCAAACATCTTTGATTTTTCTCTGATCAGATAAATCCATACCTTCCTTAAGAAATCATCAATGAAAATAATAAAGCATTTTGCCCCATCTCTAGCTGATACAGAAGCTGATCCCCATACATCCGAGTGCACTAAATCCAGCACTTTCTTACTGCACTTGGTACTTATGGCAAACTTCATCCTATGCTGTTTGCCAAAGATACACGGCTCACAAAGATCTGTGCCTTCCTTCTTCAGGGATGGGATCATACCTCTTCTGCTCAGTTGTGTAAGCCTACGGTCACTCATATGACCCATCCGATAGTACCATAGTCGATATAAAATCTGCTCCTCCTGTGCCACTGCTAGCACCTCTGCACTATCATTTACCACTGAGCCTTCCATTCTGTAAAGATTGTTGCTCAGTCTTCTACCTCTCATCACCATCAAAGCACTCTTGAAAATTTTCAGATGTCCACTCCTAGCCTGCCTACTAAAAGCATAACCCTGCTCCTTCAAGTAGCCCAAAGAAATTAAATTCTTTTTCAACTTCGGCACATGCCTGATATTTGACAATGTATGAATTATCCCATCGTACATCCTCACCCTGATAGAGCCAATTCCAGCTACTTTACATGGGTTACCATCTTCAAGGCTGACATTTCCACCATCGACCTTTTGGTAGGTAGCAAACCATTCTCGATGAGAAGTATAGTAGTGAGAGCATGCTGAATCTAATATCCACATAGTATCGCACTCTATGGATCCATCTGATATAACTAGCAGGTCTTCTCCACTGCTCACAGAAGTGGTATCATCTTCCTTGTTAGCCTTCCTTTTTTCTAATCTCAAAAGGAGACAATCTCTCCTCAGGTGTCCAGGCTGATGACATCTATAACATTTCGATGTCATCTACCTCTAATCACGAGACTTTAACCAGCCCTTAGATTTTCCTCTTGTCTTCTTCTTTGATCTTTTCTATCTTTTGTTTACAGCCAAGATCTCAAACTTAGGATCTCCCTTGTAGATCTTCTCTCTTTGCTCATTCGATCTGAGCATACCAACAACCTCTTCATAGTTTCAGATCTTCTTTCTATAAACTAGAGTTGTTATGAGACCATCATACGAACCTACGAGAGAATATAATAGCAGCAATGCCCGATCCTCCTTATCGATCTTCACATCCAAAATCATCACCTTAGAATACACATGATTGAACCTTTGGATATGTGCAACAAGATCTCTACCTTTGGACATCCTCAGACTATACAGTTGTTTCTTCAACCATAGCTTGTTCGTCATGCTCTTTCCCGTGTATGTGTTCTCCAATCTCTCCTAGAGCCCTTTTGCCATAATCTCTATGCAAACCTCGGGCAAAACCTTATCGATCAAGCACATCCAGATTGTGCTAAAAGCAATTTCCTCCAACACTTTCCAAGCCTCAGCACTGATCTTTTCTGGCCTTTCTTTTATCAAGACCTTATGGATCCTCTGCTAAACCAACATGTCCTTTACTCTTTGCTGCCATAAGGTAAAGTTTTTCTTATCATCAAACTTTTCAAAATCCACCTTGAATCCACTTGATCCCATGACTTCAAACAAGTCAAGAATGGATCCCTAACACCCTTCACAATCACACACTAGTAAAACTATCTTCATATAAGATCTAACTAGCCCTAGATCCTCTTTCCAAACTTCTGTACCACCGTTCCTCTGTATAAACAATCTCCACCTCAATCTATAGACAACTATGAAGCAAACTAGAAGTTTTAGGATAAAACCTAGTGCAATAGATCCTAGATGTAGTAAACCCTAGGTGTCTTCCTTCCATGCAACACCACTCTAATACCAAATGTTGGGAATATGCGCTCTTCCAACATGGATCGACATGACCATCGGTGATTAGCCAAGAAATCAAAAAAGTACTTCTTAGAGATCTCTGTGGAAGCACGATCAAATAAATCAAGAAAAAGGGAAGAAGAGAAGAAGAGATTTTTAGAAGAAAAGAACTTTTATTCAGCACATTTTAGCACTCTTACAACCTTGACCTGTTTCCAATATATATACGTTACAAAGGGTCAAGCCCAAGCTCATAGAAAAACTTTCTAAATCCAAATAACCCATGTACATAAAATAATAACCCATAAAAACTGAGGCAGCCTAGTTTCAGACTGAGTCGGCTAACCTACGATAGGGTCGTCTCAGTCCTAGACTGAGCCAACCTAGTGGAATTGAGCCGACCCAGTTGTGTACCTTGCCAACAGTCCGAAAATGCTACTCTCTATCTGAATTTTTTTCTGAGACCTAGCCGATCTAGTCCTGGACTGAGCCGACCTAGTTTTCAACTGAGCCGACTAAGTCTCAGAGTGAGCCGACCAAGTTTCTGAACTTTACTATTAAGACTGATTCTTCTTCCAGCTCGCTTCCATCTTTTCATGACCTACCTTCTCATATTTTCAAGACTTGGGAGTGCCACTTTTGAGCTCACAAATAAACCTCAGCTCAAAAACTCCCTTAGACTAACCCAATATATGAAAGCACTCACCGAGCTCAAGTCTCACATGCTCTCATCCTCTGGATCTAATCCCAAGCCATACATGAATTAGCTATCTTAAGATCTCTCAAACTAGGCCTTTAGACCCCTAGGATCAATCCAGACCCTAGCCTAAAATAGATCCTCACGTAACTCTGCCCGCACACTCAGTCGACTCAGTCTCAGCACTAAGTCGGCTACGTTCCACTAGGTTGGCTCAGTCTGAAATTGAGCCAGCCTAGTTCTATGCTGTGCCTGCAGTCCCGAACGCTCACTCTCTATTTTGCCTATGCTTTGAGACTTAGCCGACCCAGTTTTGAACTGAGCTGGCTAACTTGCAAAAAATCTTCTTTCTATAGTCTTGATTCTCCGACTTTGATTCCTTGCTCTACCTTAAATTCCAGATCTTTGAAGTACCAACCAAGCCCCTTGAGGCCCTCAATATTTGAACCTCAAGCCCATGGAGAGCTACATGTCCTCTCTACTGTAGGATAACTCCTCTCCTAGCCTTAGGACCACACCTATCCTAGCCTCCCAAGAGCCCTCACCCTAGCTCCACCTATGGCCTCCCAAGGCTTGGGAGCACCACACCACCTACAGACCTCAACCTTCTGAAGACCTTCAGTCAGCCTATATTTTGATCGGCTTTCATCTTTTGATGACTTCAAGTTCGATCTGAAATTGGACCTCAAACTCAACCTTTTGAAGACTTTCAATCAGCCCATATTCTGACTAGCTTCCATCTCTTAATGACTTCATGTTCGACCTGAAATAGGACATTAGCCTCAGCCTACTGAAGATCTTCAATCAGCTTATATTCTCATATCTTTGGCAGGAACAAAAATCCCCTAACAATAACCCCTCGACTTTCGAGTCCAAGCCGTGCTTCAGACAAAGGGAGTATACTAAATCGGACTTGTCGAAGATATGTTCTTTTTTATCATTTAGACTTTGAATCTTTAGGTTTTTTATTGAAACTATTCGAAGGTCTTCAATTTTTTCCTCGACTTTTTGAGCTTAGATTTCTGCTGACCTCTACTTTCTAAGATTGGATTTCTGCATATATTGACATTTTGAGCTTGGGTTTCTACAGACCTCTACTTTTTAAGATCGGATTTTGGCAAAAATTGATATTTTGAGTGCTTTTAAAGTTGGATTTTTGCAAAAATTGATATTCTGAGCTTGAATTTCTATAGATCTCTACTTTTTAAGGTTAGATTTCTATAAATATTAATATTCTAAGCTTGGATTTTTGTAGATCTTTGCCTTTTAACCATAGATTTAACAATCGGAGGCCTTCATATCCCTCATAAGAGTCTTTGCCCATGTCAGAATGAGGTCTTCCTTCTATTTCTGACATGGTTGGCCCTCACCCTTGTTAGGATGGGGTTCTCCTCCTATTTCTAACAAGATCATCGGGGCATGAAAGGGTCATTGAGAGGGCCTCTCTTCTTTGACTCATGTTAGGACGAGATCCTTCTTCTGCTCCTGACATGGTTGTTCTTCACCTTTATTAGGATGTGGTCCTCCTTCTATTCCTAACAAGATCATAGGGCACGAAAGGGCTATTGAAAGGGCCTCTCTTCTCTTTCTATCTTAAATAACTAGAGATCTTCATTCATATCAGGACGAGGTTCTTCTTCTATTTCTGACATGGTTAGCCTTCATCCTTGTTAGGATGAGGTTCTCCTTATGTTCCTAATAAGATTATCGAGACACGAAAGGACCATTGATAGGGTCTCTTTCCTTTGATCCACGTTAGGATGATGTCCTCCTCCTATTCTTAATGTGGTTGGCCTTTACCTTTGTTAGGATGAGGTCCTCCACCTATCTCTAACAAAGTCAATAGGGCATGAAAGGGCCATTGGAAGGACCTCTTCCTTTTGATCTGTGTTAGAATGAGGTCCTCCTTCTGTTTCTAACATAGTTGGCCTTTATCTTTGTTAGGGTCAGATCCTCCTTCTGTCCCTAATAAGATCATTAGAGCATGAAAGAGCCATTGAAAGAGCCTCTCCCCTCCTCCTATCCTAAATAACTGAAGGTCTTCATCCATATCAGGATGAGATTCTTCTCCTATTTCTGACATGCTTAGCCTTTATCCTTATTAGAATGAGGTTCTTCTCTTATTTCTAACAAGATCATCGGGGCATGAAAGGACCATTGAGAGGGTCTTTCTTCTTTGACTCATGTCAGGATGAGGTTCTCCTCCTATTCCTGATATGGTTGGTCTTTATTTTTGTTAGGATGAGATCCTCCTCCTATCCCTAACAAGATCATTGGAACATGAAAGGGTTGTTGAAAGGGCCTCTCTCCTCATTCTATCTTAAATAACCAAAGGTTTTCATCCATGTTAGTACGAGATTTTTCTCTTGTTCCTGACATGGTAGGCCTTTATCCTTGTTAGGATAAGGTTCTCCTTCTATTTCTAACAAGAACATCGAGGCATGAAAGGGCCATTAAGAGAGCCTCTCCCCTTTGATCCATGTCGGGATGAGGTTCTCCTCCTATTCCTGACATGGTTGATCTTTACCTTTGTTAGAACGAGGTCCTCCTCCTATCCCTAATAAGATCATTTGAACATGAGAGGGTCATTGAAAGGACCTCTCCCTTCCTTCTATCTTAAATAACTGGAGGTCTTCCTTGTTGATGTTCTAGTTAAGTCTGCTTCGTTGGCCACGATTTTTTCTTGGCTTGGATTTGGGCTTGGTAGTTTTGCCTTAGTCATGATTTTGACTTTGGCTCGACTATGATTTTAGCTACAACTTGGTTGTGATTTTAACTTCTACTTATCCTTGACTCTGACCTTAGCTTAGCCTTGAATCTGACCCTAGCTTGGCTTAGGCTTTAACCTCAGGTTGGTCTTTTTTTTTTTGATGAGCTTAGCTTACTGAGGTTGAATTTTTGTTGGCCTCAGTCTTTTGAGCTTGAACCTATGTAGACCTTGGGCTTGTATGATTTTTGCCTCGAATTTGTCTTGCTTTCACTTTGGATAGATCTTAAACTTGATCTTGAATTGATCTTGAGCTTGACCTCCCATTGGTTTGAGATCTGACTTCAGCTTGGCTTAGGTTTTGACCTCGGATTGATCTTTTGATGAGCTTAGCTTAATGAGGTTGGGTTTTTATTGGCTTTGGATTTGTATGATTTTTATCTCAAATTTATTTTGCTTGCATCCTGGATGAGTCTTGAACTTGGCCTCAAATGGGTCTAAATTTTAACTTTAGCTTCAGCATTTTTTTTCACTTCAACTTTAGCCTTAGTTTCTTGAAATTAGTTTTAATTGGCTTTGGGTTCGACCATGGTTTTGGTATCCTATAGTCCAACAAGAAAGAAAAGAGAAAAAAAATAATAAAATAATAATGGATAAAAGTTTGGAATTTTTTTACCATGAGTTGTCTGTTTGGGAGATCTTAGGTTCTATTTGGCCTCCTCTTGTTATTTGATTTGGGCTTTTGCCTTGAATTACTTTAGTTAAGATTAGATTTTGTCTTCTTCTTCTTCTCTCTCTCTCTATTTTTTTTTTTATAACTTGGGTTTGATGGGTGAAATTCAAAGAGCCATGTGCGGAGGTTGTGGCACTAACTTTTTTATAGACGATTTTAAGGTTGCTCCAAGTCAACTTCGGCACTGTTTGATGTGAGATGCGCATGGAAGAACTTTGGAAAGGATCGAACAGATGCTTGCATGGGGGACTTCGACTATATTTGGAGTGCATGGACCTTGGGAGGACTTCGGCACCATGCGCATTGAGTACTTTGGGAGCCGCTTGGTGGTGGGTTCAACTATGCTGGAGATGCACAGACCTGGCACTAACACGATAGGTTCGTCCACATCTGGGTATGTGAGGGAGGGTTAGTGCCATTGGAAGCACTTTAGTCATGCCCAAGCATGCTGAAGAGAAGGCAACATGTAGGGAAATCATCAGCCGAACACATGTGTAGGTGCAACGGGAGAGGATCGCCTGGCTTCTTCTTTCCTCCTCTTCTTATTCTTTTCTTCTTCACTCTCTTTTTTTCTTCTTTTCTTTTGTCGGTGCCGCTTGAGATTGTTATGGAGGACCTTGGCACCACCGCATGCTATCACGATGGGTTCGATCACATCCAAGCGTGGGTGAGGAGAAAGGCAGTATCACTACGACTGGTTTCGACCATGCTTAGGAGAGCGAAGGAAGAAGATCGATGGTGTTGTGACCGACAGCTATCATTCAGAGTCGTGAAGAAGGATATCGACACATGGGGAGGAAATCGATTACCGTGTTGCCCCCTCGGAGGAGGGAAGTTCGGCCGCTACAATCGCTCGAGAGAGAACAAATGATCGAAGTCATCACATAGGGGAGGAAAAGGTCAGTCGAAAGTCATCTGGGCATGCAGGGAGAAGAGATCTGCTACAGTTAAGGGCTTGTGGGGATAAGGTCGGAGATCATCTCAATCCAAGATTGGGAGAGCAGGGGAGGAAGATCGGAGGGGCTTGAATGCAAGCTTGATCTGGGAGCTAGAAGATCGGAGGAGTCGCTCAAGTTCTACATGGGAGTGAGGAGATCGGAGTTGCTGTTGGGAGAAGATTGGCCGAAGGTCACATGGGCATAGCGAGAAGTTCGTAGGAGTTTGAGTTCTGCCTGGGAGTGAGAGGTTTGGACGGAGGGGCACCGCATGTTGCACGTGAGAGCATAGTAGAGGATTTTGGCAGCATGGGAGAGAGAAGGTCTGCTGGAGAGGGCATGCCCGGCCATGAGGGAGAGAGCATCTGAGCCATCCAGGATTATGGGGGAGGAGAGGTCCTGCACCATCCAAGCTGCATCTGGGAGCATGGGGTAAAGAGATGCTCGATCGAATGCGCAGTGAGGGGAGATTGGTCGGAGTCCGCACCTGACGTGCAAGAGGAGGAAATCAACCAAAGGGCCACATAGGTGGGAGATCAGCTGGATGCCCATGCATTCAGAGGGGTCACTGTGGGTTATTCCCGAAAGCATAGGGGAAGAGAATGTCGGCCATGCTGCGATTGGTCCCGGCTATGCCTAGGTGCGGAGGAAGGTCAGCAGCATTGTGATCGATTACAACTACCATTTGGAATCATGGAGGAGATCAACGCACGATGAGGTGATCGGCTGGATGCCTGTAGGCTAGGAGGTGGCTGGCTAGATGGCTGCAACGGACATGCGAAAGGCTAGTCGGCCATGCAATGGGCGCGGGGGAGGCCAGCCAGAGTTGTAGGTGCTAGGGAGAGGCTTGCGGACACCGACCCCGCCCCAGTTTCCTCTTTCTCTCTCTTTTTTTTTAACAGCTCTTCAAATTTATTCCAGCACTTTCTGATGGTTCGACTTGGACTTTGGGTTGTCATGATCTGCAGCAAAAATAAATAGATAAATAAATATCAAAAACTATGTAGTTTACTACCTTATGGTTAGAGAAAAGCTTCTTATTAATAATTAATGTGGCGGAAGTTGATAGAATGGTGATAGTTTTAAGAAGCCTCGAAAGTTTGCCAAACGTGGTGCAGCTATATCCTCTTGTTTTGCAACATTTCAAGCCCTCAATTTTAGTATTCTTCTTACACCATCAGATCTAGAGCTGACCTAGCAGTCATCTTGATTTGCATAGACGTCAGTATGTGGAGTGTCGATAGTTAATTCTAGAACATTTTTTACTCAAGTTGCCATTCCTACATGCATCTGGAAGAAGGCTTACATCTGTTCATTGTCTTAGTTTCTAAACCATGATAAATTTTAGGTCCTTGCTTCACTCTGCATCCCTGTCAAATTGAAAGAATTTTTTTTTTTTTTAAGTAATGCATGCAAAGTGGTGATATTTTTGTTGACCTTAGAAGGTGATAATGAACATAAATCATGATGTTTTTTATGCTACATCAACTACAATTGTAAAGAATTAGTATAAATTAGAGTGTAAATGAAGATCCCCCTTCTAGTAGTTGATTTTATCTAGAATTTAAGAGAATGAATGAAAAATCAAGAATATAATATGACTAAAAAATTTGCATAATATATTTCTTATCTGGATCTTATGGGCCTTTATCGGTCCAGATCATCCTTGTCACTATTTCCTTCCTTGCTTGAGCTTTTCTCTTCGATTAAATTTTTTTTCTCATTTGAAGTCCCACAGTTTGAGTTTGGATAGGATCTATTGAAGATGGTGCTAAACCTTGTCGGCATTGGAGCAACGTAATGGAGCTTCTCTCACTGGGTGCTCATTTCTTCCCATAAACAGAATCAAGGTCCTCCTTCTAGAGCCATCTGTTGATGCAAAAATTCATCTCGAGGTTAGGTTGGCTGGAGTTGCGCGATGGCAACGAGTCAATGATGATGGGATGAAGGCGGCCATACCTGCAAGAAAAGTGTAGGATTTGTTGTGGTGCTCCCAAGTCTTGGGAGGCTACAAGTCCTAAGGCTAGGATAGGAGTTGTCCTAGGTGAAGATGGCATATAGCCCTACATGGGCTTAAGGTTTAGGTATGAGGACCTTGAGGGGGCCTTGGTAGGTGCTCTAGAGACCTAGGACATAAGGTGGAGCAAAGGACCAAAGATAAGAAAAAGATCAGCCAAGATAAGGGACTGACACACAAATAGGTTGGCTCAGATACACAGCCGAGCCAACTCGAGATGAGGTCGAGCCAGCTTGAGATACAGTCGAGCCAACTATCTTAAGCAGATAGAAGATGGTGTTCGGACAAGATGTAGTCAAGCTAGTCGGATTTTAAAAGAGTCGGCTTGACGAGGGCGAACAGAACTATTTAGGTTTTCTATTTGGATCTAGGATAGGCTTTTATCCTAGTATCTTAAGGCCGAGACCAATAAGGTCTTAAGGGGAACAACTCATGTATGGGTTGGGTTCAAATCTAGGGGATGAGATCTTGTGAGACATATGTACATGGGCTCGGTGAGTACTTTCATGTTTTAGGTTAGCTTAGGAGAATTTTTTAGTTGGGGTTTGGATTTATTAGGGTTCATATGATATAGTAGAAATCCTAGCGTATATAAACCTAGGTATTGTATCTTTACAATAGAGTGAAATACAATTAAGCTTTTCTTCCTAAAACTCTCTACTCTTCTCTCTCTGGTTCCAACTTTAAGCCCTAGGTGTCGGCTATCTACTTTGTTCTTCTTCTCTTCAACAAATGGTATCAGAGAGGTGCCAGGATCCAATAAATTGTATCAGAGCCTAGTTAAGCATGAAGAAGGAAGAAGATCAGACTTTAGTAGAGATCAATAGCGAGGTTCAGATCTAAAGACTTTCTCTCGGCTTCATGAAAAAGAAAAAGATCACAAGGCTACTGTCCACCCTCTCTAGTCAAGGTATTTTTTCAGATCCTCCTATTTGCTATTTTTGATTTGTACGATTATGAAAAATAGTGGGTTGAAGATAGGATTTGAGAAGTTTGATGGAAAAGAAAATTTCATGATGTGGAAGGTTAGGATGGAGGATCTATTGGTTCAGATGAGATAGGATTTGGCTTTGGAAGATAGGCCAGAGGAGATGAAAGATAAGGAGTGGGTGTCCTTGGAGAAAAGGGTATGTGCTATGATTAGGGCTTGTCTTACAGATGAGGTGCTGTATGGCGTGTTGGAGGAGAAGACATCCAAGGATTTATGGTCAAGGTTATGCTAGTTGTACATGGGAAAGAACATGTGCAATAAATTGGTGCTGAAGTAGCAACTATACAGCCTTCGGATGCAAGAGCACAAAGATGTTGCGGGGTATATTCAACGGTTCGATTGGATAAGCATGGATTTGCTCAACATTAGGATGGATCTTGAAGAGGAGGATAAAAGTTTATTACTGCTATGTTCACTATCTGAGAGTTTCGATTCATTGGTGATGACATTGCTATATGGTAAGGAGATGCTGGTATACGAGGAGATCGTATCAGTGCTAAGATCCAACGAGCAGCAAGAATTGATGACAAAGAGGAAGGTCTGAAGGAAAAAACATATTTTTTGGATCAGGTTCATTCAGATCTGATTGGATCAGGAGGGATATTTCAAAAAAAATTTTCTAAGATCCTAATCAAATTTGAGACTCCTCGGATTTGATCTTATTGATTTGATAATAAAAATAAAATAAAATAATTAAATCTAATTTAATTATACCTTTATTTTGGATAATCTAATTATCCTATGATGATTCCGATGTTTGCCTGAGGTTTTGGATGTAGCCATGCATGTGCCTGGCCTCTATCAGTATCTACTTAGGCAAAATTTGAAGATCTTCTTCTTCTCAATCAATCCTCCAAAAGCCAAATCTAGATTTGGTCTTAAAGGTCTTCAAAACTCCTTTTGAAGAACAGTCATTATCTCTTGCAGCAGTGTTGCCTTCTTTCTTTCCTAGCATCTTTCACTTGCTTGGATCGTACCTTATTCATGCCCAAGACCCCTTGGGCATGGAGAGGAGAGAGAGGACTAGAGGGTATCATGGAGAAGGAGGGAGAGAGGCTTTGTGGTGTGGGCTAAAAGTAGAAGCATTCAAACCTAGGCGCAAATAGGATTTATATAGATCCTGCTGCGCCATGCAGTGCCTCATCATCCTGACCAATCACAGCCCCTTGAGCACTGAGATCTAAATCTGATTGGTGGGGTGACTTCATCTGATCCAATTAGTTGAGAGACCTTAAAAACCCTTCTAAGGTGATGCCAAGACTGAGTCAAACAAGAGTTCTTGGCTCCATAGAGTTTAATCCCCTAAAGCAACCCTGGAGTCCTATCTGTACGGGACTCCTACCCTCATGGGGCGCACGCCTCCCTAGGCATGCACCCTCTTCCTATCTACATTTAGCAGGTGGACAAGTCCCCAAATACTCTCCTATAGGTTCATGACACATGGGAAGATGTCCAAGTATCTAGGGTCAATATTTGACCAATGTTTGAAAACAGGAATTAGCAGGTGACCAAAAATGGCAGGTATTATCTTAAATTTATCTCATAAATTAAGACAATCCTTTTCTGATCTAGATGAGCTCCAATCAGACCAAGTAAAGATTCTTGAGTGAGCCCAAATATATTTGGCTCAGTTGAGATAAGCTTTAACGATTATTAAACAAGAACATTAGGCTCAATCATGTGCTAGCATGATTTCCTTGAACCTAATTGAATCTTATTCAAATTAATTAAATTGGATTAGTCCAATTGATTACATCCCAATCTAAATTTTTGTTCGTGTGACCCAGTTAGGTTCAGTTCCATATGGTAATAGGATATGTCACAATCTCTATCATCGACATCATCGAAATACCTTCCGATGGATCAAAATTTTTCTGATTCAGACAACTAGTATGATCGATCATCCGAATCATTCTAATTGTTTCCAAAATCCACTAGTGACACCTAGCAGCATATGGTGGCAACTCATCAAAACTAAAAGCAAACCTTTCGGTGTAGCTATCTATGTGATTAGGTTCCTCTATCTTGATCCCCAATCGGATTAGGGTTAAGGTGATCTCATCAAACCCTAATATCCGTCATATGAATTAATCATTCGATTCAAGTCCAATGTGAATATCCTAATAGAAACTCTTTCTATTATTTCACTCTGCCATGGCTATGGGTTGATGGACTTGATTCTAATGATCATCATAGGGCTGCTCCTCATCTACCGAGGTAGATAGATCCCCTATTGGTGCAATCCAATTTCTACAATGAACATGCTATAGCCAACATACACCTCAAAGTTTTGAATGCCTAGGAGACCGAGTTATGGTGTAGTCAAACTATAACACCCTCAAGATGAACTATCGATGCACCTTAGATCAAAGAACTAGACACACGACTGCAGCTTCGAGCCAGTCATCGATTAGAAGGTAGACTTCCTCATGACTACTCGAGGTGGTCACGCTCAGTGCCCTCATTCTCTAATGAGTACCTATACTCTCACTCTGGTGTCTCTAAACCACAGACTCAAGACTCATCTTTCTTAAAGAAGCGATCGTACATCAGCCTTCCGGATCAATCACCATCCTCAGGATGATCCTACGGTCGGGAGCATTTTATGAGTTAATAATGAAAATTCATGTCTTAAATTTTCAACTTTTGAAAATATGAACTATCATTACCATTAACTCAGGTGATGTATCACAGACACTTTTGAATACATACTGTGATAAAAAATAACTCATTTTACTATTTATAGTTAAATTTATAATTTTGTCCTTAGTAGTGTATTACAAGTGTCAGCCAATCTGGCTTCTATGGCACATATATCTAACAAACTCCCACTTAACTTAAAGCCAATTGGCTACAAATCTAAGTCCCATTTTTTTAAGGTGGGCTTCGATCTTCTACTAGCCTAATAGCTTTATAAGTGGGTCTACCATATTATCAGCAGAGTTGACTCTCATGACCTCGACATAACCTTTCTTGAGGTAATCGCGAATGAGGTGGTATCGCTGCTCGATGTACTTGGATTTTTTATGAGACCTCTACTTCTTTGCAAGGACTATGGCACCATTATTATCACAGTATAGAGGAATGGCATCACTCCAATCTTTGTGGCGAACTTCTTGTACAAGAATGCCTCCTTCGTAGCTTCTGATGCAGCGATGTACTCGGCTTCCATGGTGGAATCTGCTATTACTGTCTGCTTGAAACTCTTCCAACTAATAGCACCACTATTACACATAAATAGACTTTCAGATGTCGACTTTCGATCATCTATATTAGACATAAAATCTGAGTCTGTATACTCCTGGACGTAGAGTTCTCTATTACCAAAAACCAACAACATATCCTTAGTTATTCTCAAGTACTTAAAGATACATGTTACAGAACTCCAGTGTTCTTGATCTAGATTCGACTGATATTTGCTCGTGACACTCACAGCATGGGCTATATCAAGTCGTGTACATAACATAGCATACATGAGTCTCCCTATTACTGAAGCATAAGGGATCTTGCTTATGCATTCAATCTCCTCAGGTGTGTTGGGACACATTTTCTTAGAGAGATGAATGCCATGTCTAAAGGGTATCAATCCCCTCTTGGAGTTTTTCATGCTAAACCTCTTTAGCACTTCCTCTATGTACATCTTCTATAAAAGACCTAGCATCCTATTCGATCTATCTTTATAGACCTCAATTCCTAGAATGATGGACGCTTCTCCTAGGTCTTTCATGGAGAATTCTTTAGATAACCACATTTTAACTATGGTCAACATGAGAATATCATTCGTAATAAGGAGGATATCATCTACATACAGTACAAGGAAGACAATAGTGCTCCCACTGACCTTTTTGAAAATATATGATTTCTCCTCATTCTTGATGAAACCAAATAATTTGATCGCATTATTAAAATGAGTATTCCAGCTCCAAGATGCTTGCTTAAGTCCATATATGGACCTTTGCAGCTTGCATACTTTGTGATCAGCATCACTGGATGTGAAACCTAGCGGTTATTCCATATAGATATCTTTTTTAAGGTATCTATTTAAGAATACCATTTTTACATCCATTTGCTATATTTTATAATCGAAATAGACTGCAACAGCAAGCAATGTGCAGATGGATTTTAGCATGGCTACTGGCAAAAAGGTATCCTAATAGTCAATGCCTTTGCACTGACTATATCCTTTTGTCACTAATCTAGCTTTGAATATCTCCACCCTGCCATCTGCACCAATCTTTCTCTTGTGGATCCATTTACAGCTAATAAGTACTATACCTTTAGGTAGATCTACCAAGATCCAGACTTGGTTTGAGTGCATCGAGTCAATTTCTGATTTCATTGCCTCTAACCATTTCTCAAAGTCGATATCCGATATCACCTCATCATAGGTTTTGAGAACATCACCATGAACACCATTACCTATGAGGAACATTTCCTCTACTTCCTTTAAAATAGTACCTAAGTACCTCTCAGGGGGATGAAAAATTCTTTTTGATTTACAAGGTGGAGGAGGTAGTGATTGTATTGTGATTGTATTGGCTCAACCTGATTTGGTTCCATAGGATCCTTAGCTCGTTGCTCTTGGGAGATTTTTTCCTCGAGCTTGATCTGCTTTCCAATGCCACCATCTTGAATAAAATATTTTTTAAGAAAGATGGCATGCTGACTCACAATCACATTGTGGTCTTCTAGAATGTAGAAATAATATCCCAATGACTCTTTAGGATATCCTATGAATCGAGCTCTAAAGGACCTATAGTCTAACTTATCCGCTTGTTATCTTTTAACATGAGCCGGACAACCTTAAATTCTGAGATGACTTAGACTTGGTTTCTTATCATGCCATATCTCATACGGTATGATAGAAATGATTTTAGAGGAAATCCTATTTAGTAAATATATAGCAGTTAGCAAACTATGTTCCTAAAGAAAATCAAGAAGGTCTATGAAGCTCATCTGGATCGGACCATATCTAATAGGGTACGGTTCCTCTATTCTGAAGCCCCATTGAGTTGAGGTGTTTCAGCTAGAGTCCATTGAGAGACTATGCCATTTTGCTTGAGATAGTCTAGGAATTTTCATCTAAGGTATTCTCCTCCTCGATCTAATTAAAAAACTTGAATGGATTTTCTAGTTTGCTTTTCAACTTCATATCTAAATTTCTTAAACTTTTCAAAGGCTTCAGACTTGTGTCTCATAAGATACACATACCCATACTGAGATAAATCATCGATAAAGGTTATGAAGTAGACAAAGTTGCCTCTATCCGGCACATCAAATGGGCCGCACACATCAATATGTACTAGGGCAAGTTGATCCATGGCCCTTTCCCCATGTCCTACAAAAGGGAGCTTAGTCATTTTGCCATGAACACATGATTCATAAATTGGATATGGCTCGAAAGTCAATGGACTCAATAGCCCGATTTTCTTCAATTTATTAATCCTATCTTCTGCTATATGACCTAGCCTTAGGTGCCATAGATACCTATCGTTTGGACAATCCCTAGGTTGTTTTGATCCTATGGCATTCACGTTTTGGTCGATATTAAAGATAGATACATCAATATGTAACTGGTAGAGACCGTTAATAAGGAAACTACTTGTAATTTTATTTCTTTCATAAAAAATATTATAATGATCCTTAAGAAAACTAATTACATAGCCTTCTTATGCTAAACATGAAACAGAAATCAAATTCATGTTTGCAGTAGGCACATAATAACAATCCTTGAGTACTAAATCTAAGCCAAACCATAGTCGAAGAGGATAGATTCCCACGACCACAGCAGCAATCCTTACTCCATTACTGATGCGTAGGATCATCTCATCATCCCTCAGCCTCCTACTATCATCAAGACACTGCATGAAAGTGCATAAATGAGCACTAAAACCAGAGTCAAGCATCTAATTGGATGTTGAAGAAATCGTAAGGTTAGATTCAATAATGAGCATACCTCTAGAAGGATTTGTCTCCTTCTTATTCTTCAGGATGGCTAAGTATGTAAGATAGTTTTGCTTTTAGTAGCCGTCAGTATTATAATGCAAATACTTTCCTTTGCCAGTAGCCTTCTTCTTCACCTCTGCCTTCTTTTTCTTTCCACCTTCCATATTTTGCTTTTTCACAGACTTCTTCTTTTCAAAGGACTTTCTCTTGAAAGAAGTCCATTCCATAGCAAGAACTGAGCCTTTAGAACCTTTCATAGAAAGCTCAATAATAACCAGCATATTCATAAGCTTGACTAGAGTATTTTGAAGTTTATGCATATGGTAGTTCATGATGAACTGCCAATATGTATCAGTCAAGAATTACAGAATTATATCATTATGCAAATCTTGGTCTAACATCACTTCGAGCTTCTCAAGCTCTTCTAAGTTCTTGATCATCATCAGATAATGATCTTGGACTGGCTGTCCATCATGCATTTTAGTCTTAAACAATCATTTAGTGATCTGATATTTGACTGTGCGACTTTGTTCACTAAACAACTCTTGCAGGTGAGCCAACATTTGGCGCACAGTCTTGATATCTTCATGTTGGCACTGAAGCTCATTAGACATTGAGCCCAACATGTACTATCTGGTCTTATTATCTTAATCCATCCACTTTTCAAGACATGCTCTCTGTTCAGCAGATGGACGAGCTGGTAAAGTGAGGGGATCCTAATCTAATACATGAGTCAACTTTTCAAAAATCCAAAATAATTTTGATGTTTTGGAGTCAATCCTTGTAATTGGGTCCAATCAGTCTATGAGTGTCTAGGATACGGGCTAGTGGATTGGATGCAGATATTTTTCTTTTTTCTGTAGAGAGTCAAAGTTTTTAGTTAGATTTTATAATTAAGACTTGAACAAATTATTTAGGAATTTAATTTTTAAACAAATTAGCTCCCACTATTTTCTCAGATCCCTACACGCCCTCTGTAGAGATGAAAAAATCTCTACGATTATTGATTTTTAGTGGATGGTGCAGTCCCACCAACTGACTCAATACCTCACCTAATAGTTATTGATGATGGGTTAGCCAATGAGTGAACAACTCTTGTCCAATGATTCTCTAATCATGGTGCACCCAGACTTGATCTCTAATTCATGAATCTCATCGTGCCCGAAATATTGATCCACTCCTTAGTTAATTTAGATCCATCATTTGCATAGATTGGATTTTTAATTGGATCTCTCATCATATCTAGAATATTGAGCCCAATCCATCCTCCAGCCCGTAGCATCCAATGCCTAATAGACATAGTTGCATCTTCTTGGTGCAACTAAATCATTATGACCAGTAGAGAATATGTTAGATATATGTGCCCTAGAAGCCAGAATTGGCTGACACTTGTAATACACTTCTAGGGGCAAAATTGTAATTTTAACTATAATTAATGAAATGGGTTATTTTCTATCACACCTGTGTATTTAGTGTCTGTGATACATCCTTTGAGTTAATGGTAATGATAATTCATATTTTCAAGAGTTGAAAATTTAAGACATGAATAATCATTATTAACTCATAAACAGCTCCTGACCATAGGATCATCACGAGGATGGTGATTGATCCGAAAGGTTGGTGTACGATCGCTTCTCTTTAGTAGATGAGTCTTGAGTCTACGGTGTGGAGACACCGGAGCGAGAGTACAGGTACTCGTTAGAGAATGAGGGCACTGAGCGTGACCACCTCGAGTAGTCATTAGGGAGTCTACCTTCTCGTCAATGACTGACTCGATGCTGCAGTAGTGTGTCTGGTTCTTTGACCTGAGATGCATCGGCAGTTCACCTTGAGGGTGTTATAGTTTGACTACACCATTACTCGGTCTCCTAGCCATATGGAACCCTGAGGTGTATGTTGGCTGTGACATGTTCATTGTAGGAACTGGATTGCATCAAGATGGGATCTATCTACCTCGGTGGTAGAGGAGTAGCCCTATGATGATCATGAGAATCAAGTCCTGAAGCCCATGGCCATGGCAGAGTGAAATAATAGAAAGAGTTTCTATTTAGATTTTCACATTGGACTCGAATCGAATGATTACATCATATGACAGAGACTAGGGTTTGACGAGTTCACCTTAACCCTAATCTGATCGGGGCTCAAGATAGAAGAACTGAATCACACAGGTAGCTGCACCAAGAGGTTCGCATTCAGCTCTGATGGGTTGCCACCATATACTGCTAGGTGTCACTGGTGGATTTTGGGAGCAATTAGAATGATTTAGATGATCGATCATTCTAGCTGTTCGAATCAGAAGAGTTCTGATCCATCGAAAGGAGTTTCGATGATGTCTATGATAGAGATCATGACATATCCCATTACCATACAGAACTGAACCTAACTGGGTCACACAAACAAGGGTTTGAATCTGGTGATCATCAATTGAACTGATCTAGTTCAATTGATCTGAATGAGATTCAATTAGGTTCAAGGAAATCGTGCTAGCACTCGATTGAACCTAACGTTCTTCTTTTACTATCATAAATAAGTTGTCCTGACTGAGCCAAAGGAGTTTGTGCTCAATCAGAGGCCTTCATATGGTCTGACTGGAGGTTGTCCAAGTCAGAATAGGTTGTCTTATTTGTAAGACATTACCTGCCATTTTTGGTCACCTGCCATTTCTTGTTCTTTGACTTTGGTCAAAAGTCTACCTTTGACTGGTCAAACGTTGACCATTCACCCTTTGACTTTTGACCACATGTCATGCACCTATTGGAGAGCTGGTGGGGGCCTGTCCCCCTGCCAGAACCTGGCAAGGAGAAGGGTGCACGCCAAGGGTGGCGTGAGCCCAAGTAGGAGGCGCCTAGGAGTCCTTGTTGGACAAGGACTCCACCTCCCTTTTGGATTCCAATCAAGAGTTCTACTAAGAATCCAGTTTGACTGGTCTTAGGCACCCTCTAAGGAGGAATCCAGGGGTCTCTATTCCAACCAATCAGATTTAGATCTGATTTCACAAAGGGTTGTGATTGGTTGAGAGGAAGAGGAGTTGGATCACAAGAGGTCTATAAATAAGACCCTGCGCCCAACCCTAATCCTAAGAAAGTAAGAGTGAATGCTATTAGATACGCCCCAAGGCTGCCTCTCCCCTCCTTCTCCATGCCATAGTCTCTTTTCCTCTTGCTCTCCACGTCCAAAAGGTGTTTTGGACTTAGTTTGGTGCGATTCAGATCAAGGAAAGGCGATCAAAAGCAAGAAGGCTGCGCTGCTGCAAAAGGACGACTGCAGATCTTCAAAAGAGTTTTGAAGATCCTCCAGATCAGATCCAGATCTGATTTTTGGAGGTGTGATAGAAAAGAAGAGGATCTCCAGATCCAACCCGAGTGGATACCGGTAGAGGCCAGGCGCTTGCGTGGCTAAGATCCAGAACCTTCCGCTGCAATCAGGATCATCTACAGGGTAATAGGATTACCCAAATCAGGTAAATTGAATTTGATTTAATTTATCTTCTTTTATTTTATTTATTAAAATAATAAGAATCAGATCTGAAACATATCAAGATCTGATTAAGGTCAAGAGAAAAATTTTTGAAATATATCTCTTGATCTAATCAGATCTGGACGAACCTGGACCGGGAAATCAGGATTTCCCTTCAACTGGTATCAGAGCCATGGTTCTAAAATTGTTTAGATCTGATTTTAATTTTATTTTAATTAAAAATAACGTGATTTCAGATGTCACATGAGATGTGATCAGATCTAAAATTAGAAAAAATTAAAATTAAATGATTTGGATCTAAGAACATGAAGATATGCATGACTAGTTCTAGAATAGAATAGTTCTATAGAATAAGTTTTGCATGTCTTTGATTTAATTTGATTAAATCATATTTTAGATCTTCTTATTTACTATTTTCTGATATTATAAGTGTTATAATAACATCTGATAAACAGCAAATAAAAATTATTTAATTTTAAATATCATATGAGATATGATAGATGCATGACTAGACTAGTTGTAGAATAGTTCTACATAATTATCTAGATTAGAATTTATTTTGATTAGATCAATTTAAATCTAATTTTTCAGATTATTATGAGATAATTTAGATCTGAAAACATGCATGAATTGATACATGAGATGTATGCAAAATATGCCATGATTAGATCTATTTTGTATATGAGATATATGATATAGATCTATAACTGTTTTGTAGATTTACATGTTCCTGATTAAGGCGTTCCTCTTGGCCGTCCGGTCATAAGAACGAAGAAGGGTTTAAAGGCCCTCTCTTTCCATTCGATGGGGTGTTCTTATGACGTGTAGGGGTGCTGCGTGTTCGTCCTTAATCAGAAACCCAAAACTTACTTTCTGCAAAACCCTAGATCCTGAAACCCTAGGATTTATTGTGCATATTTTGTTTATGAACCCAACTTAATTAAGAATTAAGTTTATGGAATATCAATTAGGTCTAAAATTGAGAATTTCAGATCTAAGACATATTCATAATACTGGGTTCGGGCTTGGGTAGCTCAATTAGGTCTAAGCGGTTGATCAAACCGAATCAAGAGTTGGTTAGATGGGATCAACAATGCTTAAATTGACCAGCCTAATAGGATTAAGTCTGGGTCAAGATCGAGTCACGATCAAGCAAGACCTAATTAGGCTCAGAGGTTAGAGTCTGGATTGTAGGCTAACCCAATTGGTTCTGACTCAACAATTTGGTGTCTAAGGTAAGTTTGGCACAGACGACCGACTGGTTTTTAATTGGAAGCTACTCGACCTGAATGCGTTCTTGTGCGAGTTAACGGCATATTCCTTCCACCGGTCTCACTTACCTGGCCATATCTGTTGACACAGTTCTGATCTGAGGTGGTCAATAATCCGAGCTGACCCATGCCACTAGGTTAGTCATAATTGTTATGACTAAGCCAAGTCTAGTTTAATGAGACCTGAATCAATTCTCCCTAAGAAAAGATTAAGTCCGAGGTCTTCCACCATTGTAGACGTGCGGGCCCTTCCCGGGGTTGATTGTTCTCGGCTGGATACAGTGGCTCAGTTGCACCGGGAAGATGCAACCATGTCTATTAGGCATTGGATGCTATGGGCTGGAGGATGAGTTGGGCTCAATATTTCGGATACGGTGAGAGACCCAATTAGGAACCAGTCTATGCAAATGGTGGGTCTGACTTAACTAAGGAGTGGATCAATATTTCGGATACGGTGAGATTCATGAATTAGAGACCAAGTTTGGGTGCACCATGATTAGAGAATCATTGAACAAGAGTTGTTCACTCATTGGCTAACCCATCACCAATAACTGTTAGGTGAGGTGATGAGTCAGTTGGTGAGACCGCACCACCCACTAGAAATCATCAATCGTGGAGATTTTCGCATCTCTACAGAGGGCGTGTAGGGATCCGAGAAAATAGTGGGAGCTAATTTGTTTAAAAATAAAATCCCTAAACAAATTGGTCAAGTCAAAATTACAGTATCTAACTAGAATCTTTGACTCTCTACAGGAAAATGTCTGCGTCCAACCCACTGGCACGTATCCTAGACACACATAGACTGACTGGACCCAATTATAAAGATTGGCTCAGGAACTACAAAATTATTTTGGGTTTCAGAGAAGTTAACACATGTTTTGGACCAGGACCCTCCCACCTTACCAGCTCGTCCATCCACTGAACAGAGAGCGTCTCTGGAAAAATGGATTGACGAAGACAATAAGGCCAGATACTACATGTTGGGCTCGATGTCTGATGAGCTCCAGCGCCAACATGAAGATATCGGGACTGCTCGCCAAATGTTGGCTCACCTACAGGAGATGTTTGGTGAACAGAGTCGCGCAGCCAAATATCAAGTCACAAAACGACTTTTTAAGGCTAAGATGCGTGATGGGCAGTCAGTCCAAGATCACTGTCTGACAATGATCAAGGACATGGAAGAGCTTGAGAAGCTCGGTGTGAAGTTGGACTTGGACTTGCAGAATGATATTATTCTGCAATCCTTGACTGATGCATATGGGCAATTCATCATGAATTACCACATGCATAAACTTCAGAATTCCTTGGCCGAGTTGATGAATATGCTGGTTACCGCTGAGCTTTCTATGAAAGGTTCTAAAGGCTCAGTTCTTGCTATGGAACGGACTTCTTCCAAAAGAAAGTCTTATGAAAAGAAAAAGAAGTCTGTGAAAAAGCAAAAGGTAGAAGGATCAAAGAAGAAGAAGGCAGAACCGAAGAAGAAGGTCGATGGCAAAGGAAAGTGTTTCCATTGCAACAGCGACAGCCATTGGAAGCGGAACTGCCCTACTTACCTGGCCACCCTAAAGAACAAGAAGGAAGGTCCTTCTGGAGGTATGCTCGTTATTGAGTCTAACCTTACGGTTTCTTCTGCATCCAGTTGGGTGCTTGACTCTGGTTCTAGTGCTCATCTGTGCACTTCTATGCAGGGTCTTGAGGATAGCAGGAGGCTGAGGATGGAG